>JARQOD010000010.1:73618470-73677518 GCA_033576555.1 Oophaga sylvatica
ATTTGTCTCCTTTGGGGGAAAGAAAACTTTTTTTTTTTTGATTTGTAGCACTAGAACTTTATTACATGAAAGGAGAATTTTGCTCAAAAATAAGAACAAGCACAAGTTGTATTTGACAGTTATTCCCATGAGGTAACTGTTGTTCCAAACCCCTTTTTGTAAACCCTATTATAAACTTCCATTATTCGGTAATATTTCCTGAAAAAAAGTGAACTTTTTATTGTCTTTTAAATTTTATGATTAATAAAATTTGACTTTTTTATCAATCAATTCTTGTGTCACTTCAAATTATTTTTTTGCAAGTAGATCTTAGCAAAAAAATATGTGAAAAAAAGTTGTTCATCTTTGGTTGTATTTACTTCATTTTAAAAGCTTCTAAGGGCCATATGTTGAGATGTTGGTGTTTTTTAATGTCCTAATACATAGTTCAAAGATGGTGTACTTATTTTTTTATTTTGACTGAACACCATGTAAAATGTCTTCTGCAATAAAGTGCTTCATAGTGAAATTGCTTGGGTGTCAGAATAAAAAAAATTAACAAAATTGTCTGGTAAAAAATGATACAAGATTAAAAAATAGTGCCGGGAAAACGATTAACGGAACCTTTTGTTCAGTTTAAAAAGAACAAATGAATGGTTGGATTAATGCATCAAATGTCCAAAATTATTGCCTGTTCCCAGAACTTTATATCCTTTCTGAGCAGACCATAAATTCTACTATCAACCAAGCACACACAGTCTAAGGTCGGTTTCACATGTCAGTGGCTCCGGTACTTGTAGTGACAGTTTCCTCACGTACCGGAGACACTGACACACGTAGACACATTAAAATCAATGTGTCTCCGCACATGTCATCGTGTTTTCACGGACCGTGTGTCCGTGTGGAAAACACGGAGACATGTCAGTTTTCGTGAGATCGCACGGTCCGAAAAAAAATGCTGAACACGTGCCACGGAGAACTGTTCACACTGTCCTCCGTTGCACACGGACAGTACAGTAAGTGCGTCCCACTGCCTGTGGTGCTGAAGCTCCCTGACATAATTCTCCCTGCTCTGCCGGAAAACACCGAGCAGGGAGAATCCATGAAAAACCCGGCGTGGGGTACCCCTTAGGTTTCAACCAAACCCGGCAAAACTATACAGCGGGGGGCTGCTATTCTCAGGCTGGAAAGGGGCCATGATTATGGCCCCCCGCCTAAAACAGCAGCCCCCAGCTGCCCAGAAAAGGCACATCTATTAGATTAGTATTGCTGCTGTAGTTAAGGGGGATTACCTGTACCTATTCAGGATTTTTGGAAAGTTTTTTTCTGATAAGGAATCGCAGGTATTGCCTCCTCATAGAGATTATGATTGTGCAATTGAATTTGTCCTGGAGCGACTCTTCCTAAAAGTCGTTTTATTTAATTTACTATTCCTGAGAGAAAGGCTTTGGAGGAATACATACAGACAAGCTTGGCCGCCGGTCACATTAGGCCTTCCAAATCTCCTGTGGCGGTTGGATTTTTTTTTTTTTGTTAAAAAAAAGGACGGCGGTTTACGGCCTTGTCTAGACTTTCGTGAGATTAATAAGATTACTGTACGCAATCCTTACCCACTGCCATTGATTCCTGATTTGTTTAATCAGTTAGTGGGGGCCAAGTGGTTCTCGAAAATTGATCTTCGAGGGGCATACAATCTGTTGCGCATGAAGGAGGGGGATGAATGGAAGACTGCGTTTAACACTCCACTGGGTCATTTTGAGAATCTGGTTATGCCTTTTGGGCTTTCCAGTGCTCCGGCATTTTTTCAGAATCTTATTAATGACATCCTTAGACCTTTGATTGGCAGAAGTGTGGTTGTGTATTTGGATGACATTTTGATTTATTCACCGGATTTGGAGTCTCATTGGAGAAGTGTGCGTGAAGTATTAAAGTTACTGAGTGATAATTCACATTTTGCCAAACTAGAAAAATGTGAGTTCGTTGTACAGAGACTTAGTTTTTTGGGCTACATTGTCTCCAGTGAAGGTTTTGTGATGGACCCGGTGAAGGTGCAAGCTGTGCAGGATTGGCCTAGACCTATTAGTGTGAAATCAATACAGAGGTTTTTGGGGTTCGCCAATTATTATAGAAAATTCATTAAAAAATTTTCTGTGATTGCCAAACCTCTGACCGATCTCACCAGGAAAGGTGCTGATGCGGTTCAGTGGACTACTGAGGCCATTGAGGCTTTTGTGTTGCTAAAGGAGAGGTTCAGCTCTGCTCCCATCCTTACGCAGCCTGATGTGACTAAACCATTTTTGGTTGAGGTTGATGCTTCTTCTGTGGGAGTCGGCGCGGTGTTGTCTCAGGAAAAGACGGATGGAGTACATCCCTGTGCTTTTTTTTTCAAAGAAATTTTCTGAGTCTGAACTAAATTATGATATCGGTAATCGGGAATTGTTGGCAATTAAACTCGCATTTGAACACTGGCGTCCTTTTTTGGAGGGAGCGGAATTTCCCGTTCAAGTCTTCAACGATCATAAAAATCTGATCTACCTTGATGCTGCCAAACGCTTGAATGCCCATCAGGCTAGGTGGGCACTGTTTTTCTCACGGTTTAATTTTACCGTTACTTACATCCCAGGTACTAAAAATGTTAAAGCTGATGCTTTGTCTCGCAGCTTTTCTCCTATGGTGGGTACTGAGGAGGAGGAAAACATTTTGCAAGAAGGGGTTGAGATTGCTGCTTTGGACTCTGTGTTGGAAGATGAGATTCTTAAAGCACAGGAGAATGCCCCATCTAACACGCCGCATGGGAGGTTGTTTGTGCCTGGTACCCTGAGGAGAGATTTGTTTGTTGAGTGTCATGAGTCTCGGTTGGCAGGTCATCCTGGAATCTCTGAGACCAAGAGACTTGTGGGTCGCAGCTTTTGGTGGCCTGGATGGCAGAAGGAAGTCATTAAGTGGGTGCGTCAATGCACTATGTGTGCTAGATCTAAGTCTTTTCATACTCCTGCTGCAGGGTTGCTTTGCCCTCTGGAGGTCCCTAGTGCACCTTGGACACATTTGGCTATGGACTTTATTACTGACCTTCCCCCTCTGAGGGTTTCACTGTCATCTGGGTGGTCGTGGACCGTTTTAGCAAGATGTGTCACTTGGTTCCTTTCATCAAATTGCCCTGCGCTAAGACTCTCGCTAAGGCCTTTGTCAAGGAAATAGTCAGACTACATGGCGTTCCTACTGACATTGTTTCCGATAGGGGACCTCAGTCTGTGGCTCGTTTTTGGCGCGCTTTTTGTGACAGGTTGGGAGTTCATTTGTCGTTTTCATCCGGATATCATCCTGAGTCTAATGGCCAGACAGAAAGGAAAAACCAGGATGTTGAGCAGTTCTTGCGTTGTTTTGTGACTGATAATCAAGAGGGGTGGTCTGAGTTTCTGCCACTTGCTGAGTTTGCTCTTAACAACCATACATCCGCTTCTGCTGGTTGTTTGCCTTTTTTTTGTTGTACTGGGAGACATCCGTCTTTTGGGTCATTTTCCAAGTTGGGATCGGCTGTACCTGAAGAGGAGAATTTTTCTGGTGTTTTGGAGAGAGTTTGGACTGATGTGCATGGTAATCTTCAGGAGGCTAACAAAAGATCCAAAGTGTATTTTGATAGAAAACGACAAGAGGTTTTGTTTGCTATTGGTGACATGGTTTGGTTGTCCTCTAAGAATCTGCGCTTGAGGATTCCGTCTAAGAAATTGGGTCCCAAGTTTGTAGGGCCCTTTAAGGTGCTTCAGGTTATTAACCAATCTGCTGTTAAGTTGGAACTTCCTACCTCCTGGAAGATTAATCCGGTGTTTCATGTTTCTCTCTTGAAAAAAGCTGACGTCTCAAATGGAGACGTCTCGGCCACTGTTCCCCTGGTGGTGGAGGACGGGCAATATGAGATTTCCCGCATCCTAAATTCTAGACGGTATAGAGGGAGTTTGCAGTACCTCGTCGCTTGGAAGGGTTATGGACCCGAGGATAACTCATGGGTGAGGGCGGATGATGTTTCTGCGTCTAGACTTGTCAGAGCGTTTCACAAGAGGTTTCCGGACAAGCCTAAGTCCTAGGGGATCCGGAGGATCCTCTTAGAAGGGAGGGTACTGTTAGAACCTTCTTGTTAGATTTTGTTTCAGTTTGCTGGTCACATGACCTTTTTTCCCTATTTAGTCTGGCTCCACCCTTCTGGCTTTGCTGGACTTCATTGTATTATCTACTCTTAAGCTAGCCGGGTGCTTAGGTGCCTTACTCTGTCAGTTTTGCTTGATCTTAGGATCTCGTAGTAATTTGTTTTCTGTTTAATTATCCCTGCTACAATTTCTGTTAGGAGGTGTCCACCTTTTCTCCCAGTCCCTAGATCTTGTAGGGATTCCTCCCTCGCAACTATAGGTCTTCATTCAGACTAGCTGAGGACTTTAGCGGGTCTGGTCGCAGGATCAGGTCCCCCGTTACATCGTAGGGATCCAGCTCAGTTCTATTGTAGGGACAGAATTCCCATCTTTCCTTAGTGCTTGTAGCAGTTCATAACAGCTTTTTCCTTTGTTTTTTTTTTCTTTTATGGCCAGTGTGAACATTCTTCTAAATCTTGCATGTCATTCAAGTCTACTTCAGTTCAGCTTTTTTTTTGCTAAACTCACAGTTTGCAAACAAGTGCAACTTTTTCAAGCTTTATTTTTGCCAGAAATTTGGTGAAAAAATCTTTGATGAATCTCTCCCTTTGGCTTTCCTTACTGCAATGCTTCAAGAAGTTTGCTACTCGTGGACAAGTCAAGAACCTTCCAAGACATGGTGGAAAGAAGAAAATTAATGAGTAAAGAGACCATGTACAACATCCAAGCTGAGTTGGAAACGTGGAATGATGGTTTCAACTAATACCATAGAATGTACACTGAACAAAACAGGGCACCATGGGTGAAAGCAAAGGAGAACCTCACTGCTTAATGAAAACCATAAAAAAAGAGGAACTGAACTTTGCGGAAAGTTACATAAACAAACTACAATCCTTCTATAAAAATGTTCTGTGGACAGATAAGACAACCAACTAAAGCTTTTAAGCAATGCAAACTAGTCTTGAGTTCCTTGATGAGAAAATGATGCCATGCAAACTCACCACAGTAATACTGATGTGAAATACTGAACGTGTGAAAGTAACCTAAGCTACGTTTCCTCTTGTTTGATGTTGCAGATTTTCTGCCCTTATTAAGTAAAATAGGTTACTTGCCTTTTTAAATGCATTTTTTACATGTTTTTTATCTCTTGTTGGTATGTCATGTTCTAAAAAAACTGCTTTGTTTTTGATTCCTACTGGTATTTGGCTTTGACAAAACTATGAATATAGTCATATGCAAATTACATGTGTCTTTCATGCGTCTCAACTGCACAAAAAATGCATATGCAAGAAAAGTTGACATGTTGCAGATTTGAAACCCGTACTACAGGTCAGTTTATGCTGAGTAAAAAAGAAGCACAGTGGGCTTCCACTTTGCTAAATTTGTAAAACGCTACGTTTTTGATGCAGCAAAAATATGCAGCATCAAATTACTCACCGAAAACTCATCGTGGTCACACAGGCTTAGCAGACAGGTTCAGATTGCTGCAAAACACATTTGCATTTTTGCCAAAGTTTGTTCCTCAAAGTATTATGGAGGGATATTTTTTGTACTTTCCACACTGTATACTATGTTTATTTTTTTTGTTTTTTTTTTAGACCCCATGTATGGTGACAGATTAACCTTTTAGTTGACTGTATTTGGACATGCTATTAAAATATTCTAATGATTCACAGCTGGTACATATTCACTCATTTCTGACGTTATTAGTTTAGCATAAAAAAAAGCCATCATGGGTGCCAATAATAACCATAAATGTAAATAATAGGTGTTGGGTAGGAATAAGGGGAAGGAGAGACATGGAGGAAGCGATATAGGAAAAATGTAAAACAATCGTTATGAACGTTACATTGTGATCCTAAGGAATAAATAGACTACTTACACTACAGCTTGTCCCCAGAGCACTGCGGAGAATCTTGTATATACTTTCAGTTTCTTTTACTTTTGGTTTTATTTAAGCATTTCCTGTACCAGTAATTGCCTCCCATAAGAATACACACAGCAGAGGCATACAACAGTTACAATAGTTAAAAAGCCAAGGGGATGAATACTTTCACAAGCCGCTGTATGTACTTTCATTTCAAAGAAATCGTCTTCAAGTTTTATTGCTCTTACAAGAATTCCAGGCATGATCACAAACAAACCCATATCTTACAACCTTTTGCCAACTCCATTGCATGCTTTTAATGAACCTTTGCCCAACAGATAACAAGTGATTAATGAACCTTTGGGAAACGTCTGACCGTTAGTAGATAATGAGAATAACTTGACATTTGAGTTACATTTAATAATAATTATATTTCTATAGCGCCAACATATTCCAAAGCACATTTTAAAGGGGACTTGTACAGACAATAGACATTACAGCATAACAATAATCACATAGATCAGAACAGATACCAAGAGGAATGAGGGCCCTGCTCACAAGCGTACAAACTATGAGGAAAAAAGGAGAGACACAAGAAGTGGATTTGGCTTGTTGCAGTCTTGCTTAGGAAATTCTTTGAACAAAAAATTGCTTGAGAGCAATAAAACAGGAAAATTCAGGAATATAGATGTCGGAGAGGGGGCTACCTGCTCTGGGGCCCAACAGATAACAAGTGATTAATGAACAATATAATAAGTAATGGGGGCACCACAGGGAAATCACAATGGGGATCCTCCCAAAACCTGTGAACATGAGAAGTCATAAACCATAAAGAAAAGACATAAGCAAAAGAAGGGGATCACCCAGCAATAACTCAAAATAATCAAGCAGTTTTATTGAATACAAAAAACACCAAAACAGTATAAAAACATTTAAAAGTCACAGATGTGACATAACAAAACATAGAAGCCTATAATAAAGCTTATAGCCCCACCCTAATACATGTGTGCACAGTACAAAACTATATGTCCTAATATCCTGATATAGACAGCATACCATAGAACCAACCTCTAATATATATCTAGATGTCGAGACTGGAGCTAGCCTGAAAAATGCATGCAATATACATGACCCCTAAGGGAAAAGTTGGATCAACCAATAGATAATGATACAGCCATATGGTTCACCAGACCAACATGACACCTGCTGTACTGGTGTCAATGACCAGCAAAACCCAGCCCAAAGCTGTGTTAGGTTTACTATTAGTCAGAATATAGAGGACAGATATATAAATCAGATCTATACAGGGATAAATACCCATAGGGAACCGTCACCACTAAGGCAGATAGTTATAAGCAAAATGATGTGCACACTGTTTTACTAGTAGTTGGTGCTGGTTGAACGGTATGTCCAATATATAAGAAAATCAACCGCACTCCACGTTTTCATGCAAAAAAGAAATATCCATTTATTTATATGTACAAACACCACAGAAATTTAGTAGATATGTGGTATGACGGATAATAATGCCGGAGTTAACGTTTCGACCAAGAATGGTCTTTTTCAAAACTCGCTTTTTAGTGGAGAATAGAGAATAGCAGAGGGCAGGTTCCATGCACACTAGAAATAACAGCGATCAGGGTATATCCGTCCAGTGGGAGAGAGTGGACGGATATACCCTGATCGCTGTTATTTCTAGTGTGCACGGAACCAGGCAGAAGCGAAGGCATCCAGGCACACATGCACATGGTCGGGCTATTGGAGACCCGACGCGTGTCGCCACTAAACAGTGGCTTCGTCAGGGGTGATCTCTTTGGTGCCTTAGGTCCCATAAATACCCACAATACAAATGAGTAGATATAATGTAGCTGTGTCGCTGCTGAGAGATGCACAAGAAACAGCCTTACCATGAACTGCTATATCCTGATAACGATAGTTGTTGTGTTTTGGTAGCTGAGGAGAGCAGGCAAAAACGGCAGTACACCAGAGAGGTTGGAATCTACTGGATTGCAGTACCCTGACTAACCATCACAACTAAAGGCAGCCGTGGAGCGTACCTACGTTGGTCCTAGACGCCTCGTCACAGCCTGAGAAGCTAACTACACCTAAAGATAGAAAGAGGAAAACTATCTGCCCCGGAGCAGATCCCCAAAGAACATAGGAAGCCCCCAAACATGTAATGGCGGTTAGACAAGAGGAAATACAGACACAGACAGAAAATAGTATGAGCAAACGTTGGGGCCCAATCTTCCTAGAAAGAAAAGGATAGGAAGGACACTTACTGCAATCCCAAAAAACCCTAAAAAGTACCAACTCTACTAATTACAAAAACACCTGAGATCACACGACCTCTACCACCTAAATTAGTTCTCTGGTGTAACAAAACTAAGCCGCAGCCACTGAAAAAACTGGAAAAGGCAAATGAACAAATAACAGAGGCTCAGATAAACTGAGAGGAGCACAAGCCCCCGGAGGGGACCTGGCTGACCTCCACAAGAGTGCAAGAAACAATGCAAAAAGCAAGCACAAAAATACAAGCAGAAGAAATCTTATCTGTTAGCAGAAGATGCAGGCAAAACACAGCAAGCTTCCAAGTGAACCAGGAACCAAAGTTGAGACAAGAACAATTGATCACCGGCAACCCTGATGGGAGGGAACCTCCCTTATATAAGACCAGTGTGTAACTCCTGATCGCCAATCTTCACAATCTTCATTGAATGGTTCAGTACTGTTTGTAACCACCAGAGGGAGCTCCCGCTCAGAATTCATTTCTAACACATTCACAACAGATAGTGGTGGTAACCACATAATTAGGCCCCAGCTGTGTCCCAGATCAATGCACATACATCAAAATGAGCGTCATCAGAACGTCAGAGTCACATGCCCCAGTGAGCGAACCGACAGTCCGTAACTAGGAGACGCTAAACAAATCGCTGTTTTTGTAACCAGCGCCAGTTAATAGTCAGATATACACACAGACGCTGAATGTGCAATACATCCTAGACAACACATAGTGATGCGCTGTTTGCTACTCACAATGGAAGTGGTTCCAACACATACCAGATTCATTCAGGCATCAGTTTAGAGTCCACATATGCGGCATTATGATATACATTAGTCTTTATTAAAAAATGTCATTCAAATGCTTGAGGATATTCAACTCACAGAAATCCATAATAGATATATACAGAGACCAACGTGTAGCCCATAGGTATCAGACACTGGTCTGAGTGATGAGAATTTAATTGGCACAACGCCATATTATGGGGCAATGTCACTTGCACATGCACTGACAAGTGCTACAAAAAGTGACACGCCATAAATAGTATCATATGTAGTAGAAAGAAAAAAAAAGCTCCATATCTGGAGACTCAAAAGCATACTCTTTTTCTTGTTGTTTTCTTCTCTCCCTGCGTTGCACATAAGGTGTAAAAACACCAGATGTGCAGTAATCTAAGGGGCATCATATGATAGAAATCCCTTGTAAACCCCACAGCAGCAATTATCAAATAATAGTCATGCACTGAATTTAAGACTAGTGCTAGATGGTGCTATATACATAAAAGCGATGATTTAGTTGATATGATGCAGCCAGTGGCCCATGAGAAAGTATATATCCAAACGGGTTAAAGAGCACATATAAAGATATAACACCTCAGATATTGGCCACCTACACTGAGTACAAACCACAAGAATGGTATAGAGAGAACATACTCCCAAACATTTATAAACCACCAATTAAAGGAGGTGGAAGCACTCAACGTGCCGACAGAACACGCAATGCCACTGGGTGTGCCCATGTCAGAGGAACCCCTCTGACATGAACCCATTCACAACTCATATTGTCATAGACCACTAGTCAATCAAATCCAAAAAGGCTAGCAATATTCATAGTAGCATATATGTAGATACAGAATCAGATCAAATTGGATAAACTAAAACAAGAAAGAACACCCTCCCCCAAAGGAGTAGAACATGGTGCTTAGAGCTAAGGACCAAATCATGATTTAAAAATGGTCGTATTAAGGCAAGAGTTTGAACCAGAGTTACTATTACATAGAAAAAAAGGCATGTGGTATCACCTTCATATATACCCCGTCAGTGTCTACCTAGGAAAGCAAAGATGTCAGGCTCCACCATCCAATATATACCCCTATAATTCGAATGCGCAAACCCATATCATCAGATGATTAAGGGGCGCGGATAGATTAAAGAGAAGTGTTATAAAAAGGCTAAACACATGGGTGCATCAAGTGTACCAAGCATAATGATAGACCAAGGGTAAGCTTACAATAGAAATTTATTTTAATCAGGATCAAGAAAACGTACATAAGCTAACCCCAATAACCTAAACCATATGCATAGAGTGCCGGATATCCACATATACATGTCAAAACATTCCTAAGCCTAGAGTATTGTATGCTGTCTATAGACCTCTAGAAAGATGTAGAAAACATAAGTCATGTTTGCTTATTAAAAACCAGTAAATAGAAGGTCTTCATTTAGGCCTGCCGGGGTGAGGCTCTTGAGATTGAAAATCCACTTAGATTCACACCTGAGTAGATCAAGAGTGACATTTCCCCCCCCTAATATCAAGTATGACAGATTCTAGTCCATAACTTTTGTGCCTCCAGTCCTTGAATGATGTTCCAAAAGGTAATGTGAGGCCACGGAAGAAAGCGTCTTGCCTTTCTCCTTATCCTTTTTAGCTGTGTTGACATTGGAGAAATGTTGTATCCTCTTTCTTAATTCCTGAGTAGTTTGCCCCACATAAATCCTGAGGCATGGACAAATCAAAGCGTATACAAGATTCCGTGATTTGCAATTGAAATATGACTTCGGACAAATCTGAAAAGGGAACACAGGTAAACTCAGGGAGCTCCCATTGATGGTGAATGGACAAATATTACAATTCCCACATGGGAAAGTCCCCTGGGGACGTATGCCCCTATTTAATCTCACAGTCGGACGTTTAAAATGGCTGTGGCTAAGGCTGTCCTTAAGACTCCTAGCTACCAGGCTCGGTTGTTCGGAAATGTGCGGTTTAAGCCAGGATTCACTAAGCAGTGTACTCCAACGATTGGAGAGAATACCCCGAACATCTTGCCATTGATTATTATAGGCCGTCACAACACCTAAAGGTTTAGGGGGCGTCTCGCACGTGGCTGTAACAAAGATTCCCTATCAACATCCCTAGCTCTCTAAATGCCGGGGAGATTACCTTTTTGGGATATCCCCTGCTCCTAAATCGTGAGGTCAAATCCTTCGCCTGTGCCAGGAATTCTTCCTGTGTACTGCAGTTCCTTTTCAGTCTGTAGAATTGCCCCTTGGGAATACCGCTCCTCAGGTGCCAGGGGTGAAAGCTTGAAAAATGCAGCAAGCTGTTAGTGGCAGTAGGCTTCCGAAAAAGAGTAGTGGAAATGCCAAAGTCATTCAGACTAAGTTTGAGATCCAGAAACTCAACCATTGAAGTTGAAAAATGAGCCGTAAGACGAATATTCCAAGGATTAATATTCAAGATATTAACAAAAGTCTGACAATCTTCTTGAGTGCCTGTCCAGAAAAAAGGATATCGTCAATATACCGATACCATTGAACAATATTTGATGAAAATGATTCCAGGCTGTACACACCAATGATCTCCTAGTGGACTCTCCTTCATTTTCGTCCAATAAGTCCACCAGATCTCTAAAGGCTTGCCTTTCAATTAAAGGGAGATCATCTATAACAGACGGTTGATGATAAAGTAATTTAAATGTTAGCTGTCTGCAAAACAGATAAACATCTTTAATTAGTGTAAACTTGTCAAGATTGTAAGTAGGACAGAAGGACAGGCCCCTTTCCAGGATGGAAGTTTCAACATCTGAGAGAGCATAGCTGGATAGATTAATAATTTGTAGCTTACCCAAATCAGAGGAAGCCTCAGATACCCCCATAGGAGTTAGCGTCTCTAGTTCTGTCTGGTCTCCCGCTTGTATTTGGGTGACCAGTTCCTGTAATTCCTGATGCGCTTTTTTAGTGCAGTGTCTCTTCTGTCTGCCCCTCCTACTGCGCCCTCGGCGTCACTGGGTTCCGAGGATAAAAAAATCACTGGACGGTAACTCGTGCAGTGTTGCTGCATTATTGCTATCACCTGTGATCGGGCCAGGAGTCCTCCTGTTGCCTCTATGTATCCATTTGTATGCACGTCCATTTTTAAAATCGGTTTGATCTCTCCTGAATTTATTCTTTTTGCCTGTGACAATGTCCTTTTCAAAGTTATCAATGGTGGTTTTAAGCTGGATTTGGAATGGTTCCACCTGTAATTTTTTGTCAAATTTATCCAATTTCAATTCACAACTCTTAATTGACTCTTTCAACATGGATAATAAACCACGATCGTGCTCAATCAGCATGTCTATAATGATGTTAGAGCATTTCAATAATCCGCTCTCCCAGGTAGTATGAAAAGCTCCATCAGCCTCCCAGGCTGGGAAAATCTGGATTCTCAATCCACGTGGAACCAGTCAACATTTTTTATACTCTTCCAGAGTCTTAAAACTGCTTTGTTTTTGATTCCTACTGGTATTTGGCTTTGACAAAACTTTATGAATATAGTCATATGCAAATTACATGTGTCTTTCATGCGTCTCATATGCATTTTTTACTTGCAAATTTTCTAATGCAACTCTATGAGAAAAATCCACACAAAAAAAGTCAGACCACTTGCAAGAAAAGTTGACATGTCGCAGATTTGACACCCGTACTGCAGGTCAGTTTATGCTGAGTAAAAAAGAAGCACAGTAGGCTTCCACTTTGCTAAATTTGTAAAACGCTACGTTTTTGATGCAGCAAAAATACGCAGCATCAAATTACTCACCGAAAACTCATCGTGGTCACACAGGCTTAGCAGACAGGTTCAAGAAGGTCACAGATCGCTGCAAAACACATTTGCATTTTTGCCAAAGTTTGTTCCTCAAAGTATTATGGAGGGATGTTTTTTGTACTTTCCACGCTGTATACTATGTTTATTTTTTATTTTTTAGACCCCATGTATGGTGACAGATTAACCTTTTAGTTGACTGTATTTGGACATGCTATTAAAATATTCTAATGATTCACTGGTACATATTCACTCATTTCTGACGCCATCATGGGTGGCAATAATAACCATAAATGTAAATAATAGGTGTTGGGTAGGAATAAGGGGAAAGAGAGACATGGAGGAAGCGATATAGGAAAAATGCAAAACAATCGTTATGAACGTTACATTGTGATCCTAAGGAATAAATAGACTACTTACACTACAGCTTGTCCCCCAGAGCACTGCGGAGAATCTTGTATATACTTTCAGTTTCTTTTACTTTTGGTTTTATTCAAGCATTTCCTGTACCAGTAATTGCCTCCCATAAGAATACACACAGCAGAGGCATACAACAGTTACAATAGTTAATAAGCGGGGGAGAGGCCTAGGACGGTGATGGCGTGAGTCGCACTTGTCTGGTGCTCTGAGGTAATTGCCTCTAAAATCTACAAAACTTGGCCAATAATCACAATTCCTCACAAAAATGTCAAGGAACATCTGTTAAACGTCTTACCCACTTTTTGGAGGTATATTTTAACATTTAAGACATTTTTCCTGTCAGGATATACCATCAGCTGTTGCATGATTACTGTGCTGTGATACTGAGGCCTAATTGCCTTGCAGCTGACAGACTTCTTATGACTGACTTTTTTAATTTATTCATCATAAAATTCATTATAATTTGGCAATTTTGCTCTCTTTTATGTGATGGATTAATTCTTCATCAAAATTTTGTGATTAATTAACATCAAATCACTTGGAGACTGTTTCTTCTGAGGTGCTCTGGTAAAATACTGACACCTCAGTGGTGACATTTATTCAACCCAGCAACAGAGGAATTGTTATTCAATTTTACATTAGCCTCCCTCGGATAAAGATAGAGGCTACAGAGGATTACAATAGGATGTTATTCATCGGAATTTTCATCAGCGTTACTAAGAAACCCGGTTCCCGGGGGTGGCTGATAACACCGAGCAGCTGGGGCAATAGCGGCGGTCAGAATTACTTTTACAGTTCATATAGTGGAATTATTATTCAGTTTTTTACATTAGCCTCCCTCAGATAATAACAGAGGCTGAAGTGGATTTCAATAGGTCATTATTCATCTGAATTTTCCTCAGCGCAATCTGCTGATTGACAATTCTGACTCACTGCAAGTGAAAGGACATTACTAATACAGCCAATTCGACTTTTAGTGAACAGACAATTTACCGTATATACTCGTGTATAAGCCGAGATTTTCAGCACCTTTTTTTGTGCTGAAAATGCCCCCTCGGCTTATACACGAGTCATAGGGCAGAAACCAGCGGGGGAGGGGATGCGGCGGCAGGAGTAGGTGGCTGGGACATCATACTCACCCTCCCCGTGCCATCGCTGAACGTCCCTGCAATCCTGCGTTCTCCCCGGCTTCCTGCAGCTCTCCAGCGCTGAGCGGTGACGTAATACCCGCTCATTAAGGTCATGTAATATGGACGCGACGCCACTCCCATGGGCGTGGCCTCCATATTCATGACCTTAATGAGCGGTATTACGTCACCGCTCAGCGCTGGAGAGCTGCAGGAAGCCGGGGAGAACGCAGGATTGCCGGCCGGGACGTTCAGCGATCGCACGGGGAGGGTGAGTATGATGGAGGAGGATGGGGGGAGCATGGAGGAGAGGACAAGGAGCACGGAGCAGGACGGAGAGCACGGAGCAGAACGGGGGAGGACGGAGAGCACGGAGCCGAACGGGGGAGGACGGAGAGCACGGAGCAGGACGGGGGGACGGCGGAGAGCACGGAGCAGAACGGGGGAGGACGGAGAGCACGGAGCAGGACGGGGGGAGCATGGAGCAGAACGGGGGAGGACGGAGAGCACGGAGCAGAATGGGGGGAGGACGGAGAGCACGGAGCAGGACGGGGGTGGGCACAGAGGAGAATGGGGGAGTGCAGAGCTGGATGGGGGAGCACGGAGCAGGACGGGGGAGGATGGAAAGCACGGAGCAGGACAGGATAATGGAGCAGGACAGGATAATGGAGCAGGAGGAGGGGAGCACAGAGGAGAATGGGGGCGCACAGAGCTGGATGGGGAGCACAGAGCAGGACGGCAACTTATACACCCGGCTTATATACGAGTCAATAAGTTTTCCAAGTTTTTTGTGGCAAAATTAGGGGGTCGGCTTATACACGGGTCGGCATATACATGAGTATATACGGTAGTTAAACAAGTGTGTTCTCTTGAGTTTCATACTGTGAATAATTTTAACATTATTTTCTTTCTGTGATACCTCATCTAAGGCATTTCTTGTTATTGTTACTGCACATGAATGACTTTATAAGAATTCCTGTTTATTAGCATATACCTACTATTTTGGCTAGCTGGTGCAGTTTGTTGCTGGGGCTTTATTGCTCTTAATATATTATTCTCTTGGAGTATCAAGAATTGTTATTGCAGAGTTATAGGAAATTTAAAGCTTATATTTAACCCCTAAAGTACACAATTTAATAGATCAGTTCTGGACTAATACAGTAATTCTTATTAGCTGATCTATTATGACAGTCTATTTTCTCTTACAATTATAAGAGTTACAAATACCTGTAAAATGTCTAGCAATAAAAGCTCATCCTCATCAAAAACACAAAACAATAACAGAAGCAATCGACTTAGTCATATTCCATTAAAAACTTCCACTATCTGTGGGAGCCCAAGGAAATCAAGATCTCCAATTAAAAAAGACAGACAACAACCTTTGACAGAGACTCCTAGCTCTAAATTGGAGGTCCACAACAAATTTTCTGTGCTTCAGACCGTCGATCATGAAGACATGGATTCAGCATCTTCATCAAAAAGGAAAGACTTGAAAGAATGGGGTAATGATCGTTCCTCTGCAACAAATTCATCAGACAAATTTTCTAATACCTACTCTCCAAATCCTAGTCCCAAAAAATCTCGCATAAGTTTGACGGGATTAAGTGCAGTGTTTCCTGAATCTTTTGACAGTCATTCCATGGAGGCATTTATGACCAGTCTTGCCGATAAAATTAGCGCTAGACTTAAATTAGATCTCAACAAACAAACCAAAATTTTCCAGGAAACCTTGGATGTATTCAGTTATAGGAAAGATGTGTATCTTCGTACCGTGTACCAGTAGATAGAAAAATATTTAGACTTGAGAGTCCTCAGTGGTTAATACCTTTTAATGGCTAACTGAAAAGATGGTAACAAATTGCAAGCTTTCGAGACTACTCAGGTCTCTTCATCAGGCATAGACTAATACAACATCTGAAGAATCACATATTTATACACAAAATAGCACAGAAAAAATGCAATAGGTAGGACAAGTGACATGAAGCAGAACTGTCATTATGGCAGAGGGATTAACATAAATATGACTAGTTCATAGATAAGGAGTGAAGGTTTTATTACCCTCTGATTGGGGTCTGGTATTGTGTTGTGATGACCCTAAAAGGTCAGGGAGGCAGATTCCTTAATTGTTGTAGAACGACATAAAACTCTGGGATATATTCATCCCAGCACTAAGAGTGTCAAAGGTCATCATAAGTTTATATTCCCAGACTTTTCTATCCTTCTCAGATTTGAAGTTAGATTTTAATACAAGTAATTCCATATCTGTCATGCTATGACCGGGCATACAAAAGTGTTTGGCCACAGGTAAATCCATTCTTTTTTCTCTTATCGTGTGGCGATGAGAATTCATCCTTGTTCTCAGTTTTTGCCCGGTCTCCCCCACATACAGACCCCCAGTTGGACATTTAGTACATATAATTAGGTACACCACATTAGATGTGATGCAGCTGAAAGTACCTGGTATCTTGTAGTCCTGATGGGAGTTGGGGATCTTTATCCTGTCCGTGGTCATTATAGATGTACAGGTCTTGCATTTCTTTTGTCTGCAAGGAAAGGTTCCTGCAGCTGTTGGGGAGGACAGGGAGCTTCTGACAATGATGCTTCTTAGATTTGGGGGCTGCCTAAAACATAGTAGTGGGGGGTCTGGAAATATGGATTGTAATCGGGCATCTTTTTGTAGTAAAGGTTGTAGTTTCCGTGCAGCTCCCCTTAGCATCTCCAGACTTGGATTGTAGGTGACCACTAGAGGCACCCGGTTATTTTCTTCTTTAGCTTTGTAATGTAGCAGGTGATTCCTTGATATTCTGGTGGCTCTTGTAATTTGGTTTTCAATTGTTCTTGGATGGTAGCCCTGGTTCAAAAAATATGATATGGAATTACTTGTATTAAAATCTAACTTCAAATCTGAGAAGGATAGAAAAGTCTGGGAATATAAACTTATGATGACCTTTGACACTCTTAGTGCTGGGATGAATATATCCCAGAGTTTTATGTCGTTCTACAACAATTAAGGAATCTGCCTCCCTGACCTTTTAGGGTCATCACAACACAATACCAGACCCCAATCAGAGGGTAATAAAACCTTCACTCCTTATCTATGAACTAGTCATATTTATGTTAATCCCTCTGCCATAATGACAGTTCTGCTTCATGTCACTTGTCCTACCTATTGCATTTTTTCTGTGCTATTTTGTGTATAAATATGTGATTCTTCAGATGTTGTATTAGTCTATGCCTGATGAAGAGACCTGAGTAGTCTCGAAAGCTTGCAATTTGTTACCATCTTTTCAGTTAGCCATTAAAAGGTATCAACCACTGAGGACTCTCAAGTCTAAATATTTTTGGATGTATTCAGTAATAAATTGGAAAACCAGGAAAAAAGAGTATCGAATATGGAAACAAAATATGAAATTATTTCAAAGGAGAAACAAGATACAGAGGTAGAGCTTCAGAAACTAAAGCTTAAATTGGCTGACATAGAAGATAGGTCAAGACGAAATAACATCAAAATTAGGGGTATTTCTGAGGATGTTACACCTAATAGACTTCCTGATTACATTAAATCTGTCTTCAAACACATGCTGCCAAATTTATCTGATTCTGATTTAATAGTGGACCGTATCCATAGGCTGCCAAAACCATCTAATATCCCAAGAGAATTACCAAGAGACACTATAATGCGGATTCACTTTTACCACATCAAGGAAAGGATCCAGAACTATGTCAAAGTAAAAAAGGGTTTCCCAGAACCTTTTGGACATCTTAAGTTATTCTCTGACCTCTCCAAAGAGACCATTGAGGGAAGAAAGCTTTTTAGACCCATTACATCAGTCTTAAGAGACAAAGAAATCCCGTATAAGTGGGGTTTCCCGCTGAAACTGTTGATCAATTTTAAAGGAAAGACATCGGTCATATTCTCACCGAAAGATGGGTATGAATTCCTGAAGATGAATGGCTTAGTGCTTCATTCGGGCAAAAATGGTTCTCCAGGCTCCAGACATGTTACTTGAGAGCTAAAATGTATATTCTGATTTAAAAATTTTTATGCAGTCTGAATTGGTTACTGTTTAATATTTCATGATGCTTTAAGTGTTTTACTTTTCAGTGGTGCGCTAAGTTTAGATTGGGCCATTTTATTCTTACATTAGAGGCTGTTTCCTCAGATAGTGCACCACACGGACTTTCCCCCCACACCAGAAGGAGAATCCGTGGTGTAGGATTCCTTCTAGAGATTTGTATTTTGTGTTTGCTTCATAGTTTGTTGTTTATTTTTATACAGAAGCCCTTTGTTTTGTTTGTAATTAACCAACAGTCCATTGTTTAGTAATATGACTATTAAATTGTGTTCTTATAATGTAAGGGGACTTAATAGTCCAAATAAACGCTTTACCATCCCGAGAGAAATTCTCAAATCTTCAGCAGACATAGTTTGTTTACAAGAGTCAAAGTTTAAACGAAATAATCACCCAGAATTTTCTTTAAGAAATTATCCTATTAGTTTTGAGTTGTCGAATTCCTCAAAGAAGGCGGGAGTCATCACTATGATAAGGAATTCTTTATCTTTTGAATTGTTAGAAGAGGTTTCTAATATTAATGGACACTACCATATCTTGGTTTGTAATCTAAACGCTAAAATGTACACAATAGTTAATCTATACGTCCCAAATAAGGGTCAAATTAAATTTTCAAATAAAATAATTAAAAAAGTTGATCAAATTAAAAGAGGTATTTTACTGATGTTGGGAGACTATAATATTGTACCAGATAGCATTCTTGATTCATCCTCTACTAATAGATGCAAATCTCCCTCACTAAATTGTTGGATTTTTAAAAATGAATTATTTGACTCATTTAGATGCCTTAATTCCACATCGAAAGAATATTCCTATTTCTCGGACACTCATTTATCAGATTCAAGGATAGATCTTATCCTGACAGATATATTTTCCCTCCCTAGATTGAAATCCATTTCTATAGGTAGTAAAACTATTTCTGACCATGCCCCATTGTTTGCTGAATTTGAAGAAGGCCATACAATTAACAATCAATTTTTATGGAAGTGTAATTCCTCAATATTTCAAAATTCCAAATATCATAAAGAAATTTCACTGGCCCTAAATAATTATTTTAGAGAAAACCCTTTTGATTCTACGAAGCCCTTTTTACAATAGAATGCTCATAAAGCGGTCATTAGAGGTACCTTAATACAAATCTCATCTAAAATTAAAAAATTCAACAGAAATAAAATCAAAGAATTACAGTCCATGATTAAAGATAAGGAATCGTCTCTGACTAATACTTCTTCCCCTTGTCCCAAAATAAAATCAGATCTATTAAAATTAAGAAATGAATTGAAAGCCATTATATTCTCTTTTTACGACTCAGCAGTCAAAAAACTCCAAATTTAAATATTACATGTCTTTAACCCCTTAGTGACAGAGCCATTTTGCAGCTTAATGACCGGGCCAATTTTTACAATTCTGACCACTGTCAATTTATGAGGTTATAACTCTGGAACGCTTTAACGAATCCAGCTGATTCTGAGATTGTTTTTTCGTGACATATTGTACTTCACGTTAGTGGTAAAATTTCTTTGATATGACTTGTGTTTATTTACGAAAAAAACGGAAATATGGGGAAAATTTTGAAAATTTAACAATTTTCAAACTTTAAATTTTTATGCCCTTAAATCAGAGAGATATGTCACACAAATTTCTTAATAAATAACATTTCCCACATGTCTACTTTACATCAGCACAATTTGGGAACAAAATTTTTTTTGTTACGTAGTTATAAGGGTTAAAAGTTGACCAGCGATTTCTCATTTTTACAACACCATTTTTTTTTAGGGACCACATCACATTTGAAGTCACTTTGAGGGGTCTATACGATAGAAAATACCCAAAAGTGACACCATTCTAAAAACTGCACCCCTCAAGGTGCTCAAAACCACATTCAAGAAGCTTATTAACCCTTTACATCCTTCACAGGAACTGAAGCAATGTGGAAGGAAAAAATTAACATTTAACTTTTTTTGCAAAAACTTTACTTTGGAACCAATTTTTTTTATTTTCACAACTGTTAAAAGAAAAAATGAACCACAAAATTTGTTGTGCAATTTCTCCTGAATAAGCCGATACCCCATATGTGGGGGTAAACCACTTTTTGGGCGCACGGCAGAGGTCGCAAGGGAAGGAGCGCCATTTGACTTTTTCAACGCAGAATTGGCTGGACGCCATGTCGCGTTTGTAGAGGCCCTGATGTGTCTAAACAGTGGAAACCCATCACAAGTGACCCCATTTTGGAACCTAGACCCCCTAAGGAACTTATCTAGATGTGTGGTGAGCACTTTTAACCTCCAAGTGCTTCACAGAAGTTTATAACATAGAACATTGAAAATAAAAAATCATATTTTTTCCACAAAAACAATCTTTTCACCCCAATTTTTATTTTCCCAAGGGTAACAAGACCCCAAAAGTTTTTGTGCAATTTGTCCTGAGAATGCTGATACCCCATATGTGGGGGTAAACCACTGTTTGGGTGCATGACAGAGCTTGGAAGGGAAGGAGCGCCGTTTGACTTTTTCAACGCAGAATTGGCTGGACGCCATGTCGCGTTTGTAGAGGCCCTGATGTGTCTAAACAGTGGAAACCCACCACAAGTGACACTATTTTGGAAACTAGACCCCCTAAGGAACTTATATAGATGTGTGGTGAGCACTTTGAACCACCAAGTGCTTCACAGAAGTTTATATTTATGAAAATAAAAAATCATATTTTTTCCACTTCCTCTTTCTTTGGCTGAAGTTATGCAGAGTTTAATCTAGATCCACTCTGGGCTAGTTGTGGTGTTACCAAAATTCAAGACATTTACGATGGTAAATTTTTCTACCAATTTACAAAAATCAAGGCTAAATTTGGGATTCCCTCTTCTGCCTTTTTACAATTTCTAATCTTGAAGAACCAAATAGAGCCTTTTCTGCAGACCAAACCATATCTCTCTGAACCTTCTGTCCTTATGTTAAAAAATTTAGGTCATAATATTTTTTGGAGCATTCAATACCCTTATAAATGGTTTAACTTGGATCAAACCTTTTGTAAATCTCCTTACATGATTAAATGGGAAGAGGACCTTCACCTTTCAGTAGACATAGACGATTGGGAAAAGGCGATTATAACAACGTACTCTTCCACTATTTCAATGACTCTCCAAGAGTCGTTTTATAAACTATTATCACGATGGTACTATACTCCCTCAAGATTAGCCAAGATCAACTCAGACAACTCCCCAAATTGTTGGAGAGAATGTGGACAGATTGGTTCTCTATTTCACATTTACTGGTCATGTCCAAAGATTAGATCATTATGGATAGAGGTTGAGTCCTTAGTTGGTCAAATTTTAAATATTAATGATTTTATTTTAACCCCTCAATTGGCCTTACTCTCTCTGGGCATTGATCAGTTCACTCCATCCATAAGACAACTTATTCTTCACTTTTTTTTAGTTACCAAAAATAATGTTGCTCTCTTTTGGAAGTCCCCTAATATTCCCTCATTACAAGATTTAATTAATAAAACTTCTTTACATAAATCTTATGAAAATAAAATTGCTATTTCAAATAACTGCTTTAAAACATTTGCTAGTAAATGGAACCGTTGAATAGAACTATTTCCATAAGGGCATTGGTTTGTATTTCTAGTTTATATTTGTGTAATATCTTTGGCTATGTTTTTGATCTGAGAAATATCTATTTCTTCTATGTGTTATATGGATTGATTGTATGACAATGCATTATTTCCCTTTCCCCCTTCCCTTTCCCTTTCCCGGTTATTATAAATTTTAATAAAATTTATTGGAAAAACAATAGTTAAAAAGCCAAGGGGATGAATACTTTCGCAAGACACTGTATGTACTTTCATTTCAAAGAAATTGTCTTCAAGTTTTATTGCTCTTACAAGAATTCCAGGCATGATCACAAACAAACCCATATCTTACAACCTTTTGCCAACTCCATTGCATGCTTTTAATGAACCTTTGCCCAACAGATAACAAGTGATTAATGAACCTTTGGGAAACGTCTGACCGTTAGTAGATAATGAGAATAACTTGGCATTTGAGTTACATTTAATAATAATGATATTTCTATAGCGCCAACATATTCCAAAGCACATTTTAAAGGGGACTTGTACAGACAATAGATATTACAGCATAACAATAATCACATAGATTAAAACAGATACCAAGAGGAATGAGGGCCCTGCTCACAAGCGTACAATCTATGAGGAAAAAAGGGGAGACACAAGAGGTGGATTTGGCTTGTTGCGGTCTTGCTTAGGAAATCCTTTGAACAAAAAATTGCTTGAGAGCAATAAAACAGGAAAATTCAGGAATATAGATGTCAGAGAGGGGGTTACCTGCTCTGGGGCCCCTTATATTAGCCAGAATGCAGAGCTGCAAGCGAGAGGTGTAATATCAATATTTACTTCTTCCTACAAATAGATATATTCTAACTGCAAAGAGAACACAATGGCTTGTGTAGCGGATGGCACGGGAGTTGTGCCAGTGACATCAGTATTCAGTGCCAGCTGAATTATTCGGACATTGGTCATTTACCACCCTGAGAATGGTTTCCCTTTACTTGCTCATTGGCATCCAGCAAGGTGCCAAAGGGTTTCCCACTCTTTATCAAGTAAGACCCAAAGTGTCAAAATCCTATTATCTGACGTGGTTTGGGATGTGGTACTGTAATTCCAACTACCACCAGAAAGTTATCTGCCATTTCCATGTACTGTATAGTATTGTTTCATTGTTTTTTCTTCCCTTCTTAGTTTTGACTGGTTAAAATACAGACAGCTTGACAAACGGGCAATCAGGGAATCTACCGATGAACCTGTTCCTCAATTCCTTTGATTCCTTGAATGCACTCAGTCCAAGAGATCTTCTCTAGATCCGTTTTTTTTTTTTTTTTTTTTTAGTAAAGTCAAGGCTCTGTGATATTTGTGATTGACAGGACAGATATATATCCTCTATTTCCCACCCTCTTTTGCGTACGTAACAACAACTAAGCTTTTCATCTGCTGTTATAACCTAATTCAAAAAGTACTGGACAGTTGCAAATTACAGGAGGAGGGCGTGTTACTTTTTGAGGCATTACACTGTTACAACTCACGCAGTGTGTAGACCTATTATTTCTGCGGTGTAGTGCACTCTCGTCTTACCTTCAGTAGGTCCCTATTCTCTTATATTTCAAAATGGATAATAAGAAAGTTCTTGTAGGAGGTCCTCAAGCACGGTGCACATTTTGACAATTGCATTCTGCTCTCACTTAATTTTGTGGAATTTTCTGAAATATCTGAGTAGTCTAAAAGGAAAGCTGAAGCGCAACTTAAAGGGACCTGGTTAGCACAGAATGATGTTTCTAACTAAGTACAGGTACACACTTAGCGTGGCCAACCATTTAAAGAAGAACTCCCATCAAAGTTTTTATCCTCTTAACCCCTTTGTGGCCGAGCCAATTTTCACCTTAATGACCAGGCCAAATTTTTTAAATCTGACCAGTGTTGCTTCACATAGTAATAACTCTGGAATGCTTCAATATATCCCAGTGATTCTGAGATTGCGTGACACATTGTACTTTATGTTAGTGGTAAATTTAGGTCGATATGTTTTGCATTTATTTGTGACAATACCAGGTTTTGTTGAAAATTTTGAAAAATTTGCAATTTTCAAACTTTCAATTTTTATATCCTTAAACCAGTTTGTCATGCTGTACAAAAATAGTTAATAAATAGAATTTCCCATACGTCTACTTAACATCTACATCATTTTCCAATGTCATGTTATTTTGTTAGCATGTTGGATTAAAAGTAGCAATTCCTATTTTTTTTCATGAAATGTACAAAACCTGTTTCTTTAGAGACCTATTAAGATTTAAATTGACATAGAGGGCCCTATGTATAGGAAACTCCCCAAAAGTGTTACCATTTTAAAAACCGCACCCCTCAAATACTTCAAAACTGCTGTCAGGACATTTTTTAACCCTTTTGGTGCTACACAGCAATTAATGCAAATTCTAATGAAAAAAATAAATTGTAATTTTTATTATAAAATGTTGTTTTAGCCCAATTACTTCGCCTTTACAAGCGATAGCACAAGAAAATGAATACCATAATTTGTTACCTACTTTCTTCTGAGCGCGCTGATACCCCACATGTGATCAGAAACCTCTATTTGGACAAACCGGGCTCGGAAGGGAAGGAACATCATTTGAAGTTTGGAACATATATTTGACTGAAATAGGTTGCAGGTTCCTTGTTGAATTTGCACAGCCCCTAAGGCACCCAAAGAGTAGAAAACCCCCACAAGTGATGCCATTTTGGAAACTACACCCCTCAAGTATTTTATCCAGTGGTATAGTGAGCATTTTGAACTCATATGTACTATGCAGAATTTGATAAGATTAGGTAGTCCTATTGAAAATTTTCATTTTTTTTCATGAAAATGTTGCTTTAGCCCCAGAGGTAACATGATAAAGCGGATCACCCAGTTTGTTACCTACCGTATATACTTGTGTATAAGCCGAGATTTTCAGCACCTTTTTTCGTGCTGAAAATGCCCCCTCGGCTTATACACGAGTCATAGGGCAGAAACCAGCGGGGGAGGGGATGCCGCGGCAGGAGCCGGTGGCTGGGACAATATACTCACCCCTCCCCGTGCCATCGCTGAACGTCCCTGCAATCCTGCGTTCTCCCTGGCTTCCTGCAGCTCTCCCCGGCTTCCTGCAGCTCTCCAGCGCTGAGCGGTGACGTAATACCCGCTCATTAAGGTCATGTAATATGGACGCAACGCCACTCCCATGGGCATGGCGTCCATATTCATGGCCTTAATGAGCGGTATTACGTCACCGCTCAGAGCTGGAGAGCTGCAGGAAGCCGGGGAGAGCTGCAGGAAGCCGGGGAGAACGCAGGATTGCAGGGACGTTCAGCGATGGCACGGGGAGGGTGAGTATGATGAAGGAGGATGGGGGGAGCATGGAGGAGAGGACAAGGAGCACGGAGCAGGATGGGGGGGAGAACGGTGGACGGGGGAAGCATGGAGGAGGAATATGAGCACGGAGGAGGACGAGGAAGAATGGAGGAGGACAATGAGCACGGAGCAGGACGGGGAGAGGATGGAGGGCACAGAGGAGCACGGAGCAGGACGGGGGAGCACAAGAGGATGGAGAAGGAATGGGGGAGCACAGCGGAGGACGGAGCAGGAGGGGGGAGTACAGAGGAGAATGGGGAGCACAGAGCTGGATGGGGGAGCAAGGAGCAGGACGGGGGCAGCACAGAGCAGGAGGGCAGTTTATACACCCGGCTTAGAATCATAGAATCATAGAATGGTAGAGTTGGAAGGGACCTCCTGGGCCATCTGGTCCAACCCCCTGCTCAAAGCAGGATTCTCTAAATCATCCCAGACAGATGTCTGTCCAGCCTCTGTTTGAAGACTTCCATTGAAGGAGAACTTACCACCTCTCGTGGCAGCAGGCTTATACACGAGTCAATAAGTTTTCCCAGTTTTTTGTGGCAAAATTAGGGGGTCGGCTTATACACGGGTCGGCTTATACACGAGTATATACGGTACTTTCTTTTGAGCGTGACAATACCTCACATGTAGTCAAAAAGTTCTGTTTAGAACACACGGCAGAGCTCGGAAGGAAAGAAGTGACATTTGGTACTTGGAATGTAAAATTGTCTGGAATAGGTTGCAGACACCATGTCTCATTTGTAGAGCCCCTGAGGTACCAAAACAGCAGAAACTCCCACAAGTTACCGCATTTTGGAAACTTGTGGGAACTTATCTAGGGTGGTGTTGAGCTTGTTAAACGTTTAGGTTTACATAACTTTTTAAAATGTGGATGTGAAAACAAAAGTTATTTATTTTCTGCTAAAATGTTGTTTTAACCCCAAAGTTGTAATTTTCACACTGGATAATAGAAAAAAAGAGACAAAATAATTTGTTACGCAATTTCTTCCAAACAATACGATATCCCAAAAGTGATCAAAAACTGCTGTTGGATTTTTGGAGTGTAAATTTGTTTGAAATAAATTGTGAAAGCCATGCCACATTTACGGAGCCCTTGACACGCTAAAACAGCAGAATTCCCCCAAATGACCCCATTTTGGAAACTAGACCCTTCAAGGAATTTATCTAGGGGTGTTTGGAGCAATTTTAACCCCTTAACGACCGCCGATGCGTCTTTTAACGGCGGTCATTAAGGGTACTTAAACCACAGCGCCGGTAATTAACGGCGCTGTGGAAAAATGAATAGCGCCCCCCACAGTCGGATTTTCTTCGGGGTCTCGGCTGCCGGCGGTAGGCGAGAGTCCTAGAGAACATGAATCGGGTCGGTTTTTACCGATCCCGGTGTTGCGATCGCCGTTATTAACCCTATAACGGCGATCGCAAAAAAAAAAACTGACATGCCATTTAATTTCTCTCTCCTCTGATGTCCGATCACATCAGAGAGAAATAAGGTCCCCGATCCTCCCTTTGTGGCCCCTGGTGGTCTTAGGGCCCTCCTGTGTCCCCCGGTGCCGCCGCCATGCTCCAGTGCCGAGAAAATGGTGGGCGTATGCGTAGTGCGCCTGCCGCGAGGTGCCGGGGGGTTGGGCGATTTTCTCTGGGGTGTCGGCTGCCTATCACAGTGATCAAAACCCCCAATATTTGTAAAAATGGCAGCACTTGGGCTGCGGTTTCTCTCTTCTCTCCCTGTAGTTGTTCTGGGAGAGAAGAGAGATAGACTACAGTCCAAGCGCTGCCGTGTCAGTAAAAAATAACACTCCAGTGTCCGCAAGCATCCTTTTTAGGACGTTATCCTGTGTCCGCAAGCATCCTTTTTAGGACGTTCATCCGTAATCCCCTTATCTCCATCCCCATTGTCAGGGGATTATAAAAAAAAAAAATTTTAAATAATTTTTTGAAGTTAGCGTTAGGGTTAGCGTTACACGTGTTAGGGTTAGGAGGAAAAAAAATACTAGGTTAGGGTTAGTATATTAGGCAGGGAAATAAAGAAAATGGCCCGCAGAATGTTGAGCGCGGAGCATACAGCCTGCTTTGCTCCGGCAGCGAAACGGAATCTGCCTCTGAAGCTGAGCAGTTTTCAGACAGTGACGATGACTCTTCCTTCACGGGATCCCCCAGCCCGATGGTAGCGGAGTCAGTCGTCACTGCTGAAGGTTCAGAGGAGGCAGGACCAAGTACCGCAGTCCCCCCATCGCTGTGGCATAATGACACCTCATTTTCCCCTCAAATTCCCCCTTTTTCTGCTGTCACAGGAATAAGATTAGATGTCGCCAATTTTACCCCCACTGATTTTTTCCAAATTTTTATTAGCCCCGAAGTCCTAGAATTAATCGTCCACCAAACTAATCTATATGCCCAACAATACATTTCCCAAAAACCCACTGCCTTTCATTCCCATTCCTGGATGCCCACAAATGTCCCCAAAATAAAAAAAAATTTAGGCATTACCCTGAATATGAGTTTAGTAAAAAAAAACACACTCCGCTCTTACTGGGCAACAAAAGCTGTCCACAGCACCCCTGTATTTGCAGCCGTCATGTCCCGAATCCGTTACAAAACCCTGATGAGATTTCTCCACGTCAGTAATAATTCCCAAGCCCCCCCAAGAACTGACCCCAACTATGATCGGCTAAATAAATTGAGACCCCTAATTTCCCTCCTACAAAATTAATTTCTTAATTCCTATACCCCAGAGCAAAATGTGGCATCAGATGAGTCCTTGATGAGCTACAAGGGCCGTCTGTCATTCCGCCAATTTATCCCCTCCAAACGTGCCAAATATGGCGTAAAATTATACAAAATATGTGAGAGCTCGTCAGGGTACACATCCATCTTCCTAATCTATGAAGGTAGGGACCGCCAAATAAACCCCCCAAACAGCAGCTAATGACACCTTTCCTAAATCAAGGGTACCACGTGTATACTGACAATTATTACACCAGCATCCCCCTATATAAATCCCTCCACGCTGCAAATACAGGGGCCTGTGGGACAGTCAGGAAAAACAGAGTGGGGTTTCCGTCACAGTTGGTGTCCAGACGTTTGGAGAAGGGGGAGTTATTCTCACTCGCAAATAACCAACTTCTTGCAGTGAAGTGGAATGACAGGAAGGACGTGTACATGCTGACCACACTGCATGCGGACACCACTGTGACGGTCAGAGAGAGGGGTTCCACCAGGGACAAGCAAAAAACGTTCTGCGTCACAAAATATAATAAATTTATGGGTGGCATTGATTTATCAGACCAGGTGCTGCAACCATTCCTGGTCAAATGGAAGACCAGGGCCTGGTACAAAAGGTGACAATCTATCTCATCCAAACGGGCACCTACAACAGTTTTGTCCTGTACAAAAAGTCCCAAGGACCCCTCACATTCCTCCAATATCAGGAAAAAATTATTGAGAGCCTCATGTTTGACTCAATGGCACCGGGGAAGCCTTCGAGTCTGATGATTCCCGGAGACTTTCAGAGCGCCATTTTCCTCACCCTGTCCCTGTCACTCCCACCCAAAGGTATCCTCAAAAACGATGCCGTGTTTGCAGGAAGCATGGCAAACGGAGTGATTCCCGTTACTATTGCCCCACATGCCCATCCCAACCAGGCCTTTGTATCTCCCCCTGCTTTGAGACCTACCACACCACCCACAATTATTCGTTTTTTTAATATAATTTTTATTTTCTGCTTAGAGGCCCAGTATAGTAATTTGGAACACGTAATAGAAAATATTATCATTAGTAGATCCCATTTTACCCCATTCCACAATTAATTCCAACACTTGATCAATCCCATACCAAACTACTATTCCAACAAATTCTCATCCACGTACCCACGTCTGTACACCCCAGAGTTTGGACCCCACAAATGTTCCTGAAAAGTCAGGTCATCTGAAAATTAATTCTAGGACTTGATCAATCACATACCAAACTACTATTCCAACAAATTCTCGTCCACTTACCCACGTCTGTACACCCCAGAGTGTGGACCCCACAAATGTTCCTGAAAAGTCAGGTCATCTGAAAATTAATTCTAGGACTTGATCAATCACATACCAAACTATTATTCCAACCAATTCTCGTCCACGTACCCACGTCTGTACACCCTAGAGTGTGGACCCCACAAATGTTCCTGAAAAGTCAGGTCATCTGAAAATTAATTCTAGGACTTGATCAATCACATACCAAACTACTATTCCAACAAATTCTCGTCCACGTACCCACATCTGTACACCCCAGAGTGTGGACCCCACAAATGTTCCTGAAAAGTCAGGTCATCAGAAAATTAATTCTAGGACTTGATCAATCACATACCAAACTACTATTCCAACAAATTCTCGTCCACGTACCCACGTCTGTATACCCCAGAGTGTGGACCCCATAAATGTTCCTGAAAAGTCAGGTCATCTGAAAATTAATTCTAGGATTTGATTACTCACAAACATTTTTGACCAATTATCTAACTTTGACTGTTTTTACGACTGTCTTGCTTCACAAAACTTTGGCTTCCATTTCTATTACTTTTATTTAAGTTGGTGATGCGGCATGATCATTTTATTGGAGGATTTCTAAAAATGAGGAAGTTCCGTACTTCTACACTATGGGCTTTACTGTATGGTTCTTAACGAACCTCTGTTTCTAGACAATACTTGACAGATTCTGTAGGGGATTGGTTGTTTTGTGCATATAGCGGTTTTGACCTTGGCGGTTGGGAGCTTGCTATGGTGCACCACGTCTATTGGCACATTCGTCTCTCGTATAGGGATTGATGGAGCTAAAAGGACGTTGTACGACCAGTCTCTGAAAGTGTCTGCCATGCTAGCCCTGCTGGTGTTCTTTCATCTTTGGAACAAACTCAGCTTTGCCACATAGTTGGCTGCATTTTCCTCCACATTTTGCCCATCATTCCAGTACAGTTTATTCTTCCTGCTACAATATACGCAAATGCGGGACAACTGTTCTGTTAACAAGACCAAATTTTATAATCATCCAATATATTTTTAGGAGCATGCCTCCCTCTGTGAGTAATAATTCCTGAAAGGATTTTCAAATAAAGCCAAATTTGTCACATTGTCCCCCATTCTGTCTGAGCACTGCATTTTGTCCAAACAGAATTTTTTGACTACATATGGGATATCGCCACGCTCATAAGAAATTGGGTAACAAATTGTGGGGTCCACTTTTTGGTGTAATCTCTGACAAAAGTGAGAAATTCAGGTCTAAAACAAGATTTTTGTGGAAAAAATGAACTTTTTCAATATGACGACCTAATGTTATCAAATTCTGTGTCGTACCTGTGGGTTAAAATTGCTCAATATACCCATGGATAAAATCTTTGAGGGGTGTAGTTTCCAAAATGGGGTCAGTATGGAGGGGTTTCTGCTGTTTAGGCACATGTCCAAACCCGACATGGCATCCTCTCTCACAATTTTGAGATTAAAAGTCAAACGGCGCTCCTTCCCTTCCGAGCTCTACCGTGCACCCAAACAGAGGTTTACCCCCACATATGGGGTATCAGCATACTCAGGACAAATTGCACAACAACTTTTGGGGTCCAATTCCTCTTGCTACCCTTGTTAAAATAAAAAATTGGGGGCAAAAAGATCACTTTTGTGAAAAAAATATGTTTTTTTATTTTTACGGCTCTACGTTATAAACTTGTGTGAAGCACTTGGGGGTTCAAAGTGCTCACCACACATCTAGATAAGTTCCTTAGGGGGTCTAGTTTCCAAAATGGTGTCACTTGGGGGGGTTTCCACTATTTAGGCACATCAAGGGCTCTGCAAACGCAACATGGTGTCCAATCTCAATTCCAGCCAATTCTGTGTTGAAAAAGTCAAACAGCTCTCCTTCCCTTCCAAGCTCTGCCGTGTGCCCAAACAGTGGTTTACCCTCACATATGGGGTATCTGCGTATTCAGGAGAAATTGCACAACAAATTTTGTGGTTGATTTTCTCTTTTAAGACTTGGAAAATAAAAAAAAATGGTTCTGAAGTAAAATGTTGGTAAAAAAAAAGTTAAATGTTAATTTTTTCCTTCCACATTGATTCAGTTCCTGTGAAGCACGTAAAGGGTTAATAAACTTCTTCAATGTGATTTTGAGTACGTTGAGGGGTCCAGTTTTTACAATGTTGTCACTTTTGGGTAATTTCAGTCATGTACACCCCTCAAAGTGACTTTAAATATGATGTGGTCCCTAAAATAAATGGTTTTGTAAATTTTGTTGTAAAAATGAGAAATTGCTGGTCAACTTTTAACTCTTATAACTTCGTAACAAAAAAAAATTTTGTTTCCAAAATTGTGCTGATGTAAAGTAGACATTTGGGAAATGTTATTTATTAAGTAATTTGTGTCACATATCTCTCTGATTTAAGGGCATAAAAATTTAAAGTCTGAAAATTGCAAAATTTAAATTTTTTTTGCCATATTTCCATTTTTTTCATAAATAAACACAAGTCATATTGAAGACATTTTACCATTAGCATGAAGTACAATATGTCACGAAAAAAATTCTCAGAATCAGCGGGATCCGTTAAAGCGTTCCAGAGTTATAACCTCATAAAGTGACAGTGGTCAGAATTGTAAAAATTGGCCCGGTCATTAAGCTGCAAAATGGCTCTGTCACTAAAGGGGTTAAACTACAAGTAATTCACAAAACTTTATAACCTTTAGATGTGCAAACAAAATAGTACATTTTTTCCATTAAAATACCGTTTGTTTGTTTTTTGTCCTCATTCAGGTCCCCAGATTGTAGTCATGTCCCCATCCAGGTTCCCATATTGTAGCTATGTCCCCATATCCAGGTTCCCATATTGTAGGTATGTCCCCATATCCAGGTCCCCATATTGTAGATATGTCCCCATATCCAGGTCCCCATATTGTAGTTATGTCCCCATATCCAGGTCCCCATATTGTAGATATGTCCCCATATCCAGGTCCCCATATTGTAGATATGTCCCCATATCCAGGTCCCCATATTGTAGATATGTCCCCATATCCAGGTCCCCATATTGTAGATATGTCCCCATATCCAGGTCCCCATATTGTAGATTTTGTCCCCATATCCAGGTCCCCATATTGTAGATATGTCCCCATATCCAGGTCCCCATATTGTAGATATGTCCCCATATATCCCAGGGTCCCCATATTGTAGTTATGTCCCCATATCCAGGTCCCTATATTGTAGATATGTCCCCATATCCAGGTCCCCATATTGTAGATATGTCCCCATATCCAGGTCCCCATATTGTACATATGTCCCCATATCCAGGTCCCCATATTGTACATATGTCCCCATCCAGGTCCCCATATTTAGATATGTCACCTTTTGTGCCGTTCTTCATATACACATAAAATATAAATAAAAATTTTAGAGATTTCTCTCACCTGTCCTCTGTACCCTCAGCGTCCTTACAGTACATGTGGCCACAGGCAATGTAGACCCCTTGACGATTGCGGCCCTATACAGGAGCCACAGCCGGCACCACTTTATTTCAGTTGACTGTGTTGCCGCATAGAGACTCTCTGCACAGCAATACCAATGCAAGCTGCTGGCCAATCAGAGGCTAGCAGCTGACATCTGCATGCTGGCACATGACAGTGATATCATACGCTGCTGCGTCGCCACGCCTATGTCATCTTCTGGCCTCTGATTGGCGGCTGGCATATTTATTACTGTGCAGAAAGATTTTGCGCTGCAATGCATTTCAATTGAATGTGAATCTAAGGACGCACATTGAACTGAAATAAAACGCTGCCATCGGTGGCCCCCTGGATGGGCAGGGATCGCCAAGGGGTCTACAGTGCCTGCAGTCCGCATGATGCAGCCTCAGAGGCCGCGTGTGGCCCTTGGGCAGCATTTTTGAGACCCCTGGTTTAGATGATTCGTTCATCTGAGTATACTGGTAAGGTGGAGTCCCTAAGGTGCCAGAACTGCAGAAAACCCCCAAAAGTGACCTCATTGTAGAAATTGCACCTCTCAATGAATTAATTTATGTCTTAAATGACTATTTTGTAACATCCACGCTGTGCTTTATTCTGGTGGACTGCAAATATGTCAGTTTAGTGCCCATATATTGCGCCCCCATACAGAGTAGCGCCCCCCATACGTTGTACCCACCTTGTGTTTCTGGCAACATGCATCCCGTAAATTGTTAAGTACAGTTATATGAAAAAGTTTGGGCACCCCTATTAATCTTAATGTTTTATAAAAATTGGTGTTTTTGCAACAGCTATTTCAGTTTGATATATCTAATAACTATTGGATACAGTAATGTTTCTGCCTTGAAATGAGGTTTATTGTACTAACAGAAAATGTGCAATCTGCATCCAAACAAAATTTGACAGGTGCATAAGTATGGGCACCTCACCAGAAAAGTGACATTAATATTTGGTAGATCCTCCTTTTGCAAAAATAACAGCCTCTAGTCACTTCCTGTAGCTTTTAATGAGTTCCTGGATCCTGGATGAAGGTATTTTTGACCATTCCTCTTTACAAAACAATTCCAGTTCAGTTACCGTATTTTTCGGACTATAAGACGCACCGGACCATAAGACGCACCCCAAATTTTCAGAAGGAAAATTGGGAAAAAAAATAATGTGTCAAATGGGGGTCCGTCTTAAAGTCCGAATTTAGCTTACCACTGTGTGGGGTGGTTGGGCACTGTGGGGTGGTTGGGCACTGTGGGGTGGCTGTGTTATGTGGGGTGGCTGTGTTATGTGGGGTGGCTGTGTTCTGTGGGGTGGCCAGGGTGGCCATATACTCACAAATCCGGTGGCGGCGGCACTCCCAATGCAGCTTGGCTGCGATGCGGTGGTGGTGTCCGGGCAGCAGCGGGCCTCTGGGCTGCGTGGGGGGCTCCGCCCGCATCTCGTCCCAGCCGGAAAGCCCCCCCCGCAGCTGTGACGCGGTGCCGGTGCCTCCGGTGGCGGTCCCGATCCAAAGTGTGGTGCGGTGGTGGTGTTTGGGCAGCAAGCGGGCCTCTGGGCTGTGTGGGGGGCTTCGCCGGCATCTCGTCCCAGCTGGAAAGCCCCCCCGCAGCTGCGACGCGGTGCCGGCATGAGGACTAGCGGCGGATACCGCGTCCACCGCAGGCACATTTTTGCTCCACCGGGACCCCCCAGGTAACTGCTGCCATATTTGATCACCTATATCGAACAGAATTTAAACCTGATATTCCGGGCATAGCCCCTCTTTTTGCTGGGTCCACCTACTCACAGTAGTCCATGTGACTGATGAAGGTCCAAGTTCAGGACCGAAACGTTTCTGTTATTACTGTGGACACGATTAAAAATCATCACTCTACTGAAGTTGAGTTCTGAGTTTATTTGCTATATTTATATGGTGTGTGAACCTACTCAGATACTCCTATATGGCTGTGCACATGATTATTCACTTGGCATGAGGAATGGCCGCCTGGGGCCTCCGGCAAGATGGCCGCCGCATACTCTCGTTCAAATCTCGGCAACGAGATCTCTTCCCTCAGGACAAGATCTCGTTGCCGAGATTTGAACGAGAGTATGCGGCGGCCATCTTGCCGGAGGCCCCAGGCGGCCATTCCTCATGCCAGCACCGCGTCGCAGCTGCGGGGGGGCTTTCCGGCTGGGACGAGATGCCGGCGGAGCCCCCCACGCAGCCCAGAGGCCCGCTTGCTGCCCGAACACCACCACCGCACCCACACTTTGGATCGGGACCGCCACCGGAGGCACCGGCACCGCGTCGCAGCTGCGGGGGGGCTTTCCGGCTGGGACGAGATGCCGGCGGAGCCCCCCACGCAGCCCAGAGGCCCACTGCTGCCCGGACACCACCACCGCATCGCAGCCAATATGCATTGGGAGCGCCGCCGCCACTGAACTTTCCGGTATGTTGCTACCATAAGACGCACCCCCATTTTCCCCCAAAATTTTGGGGGGGAAAAGTGCGTCTTATGGTCCAAAAAATAAGGTAAGTTTGATGGTCGCCGAGCATGGACAGCCCTCTTCAAATGATCCCACAGATATTCAATGATATTCAGGTATGGGGACTGGGATGGCCATTCCAGAAATTGTAATTGTTCCTCTGCATGAATGCCTGAGTAGATTTGGAGCGGTGTTTTGGATCATTGTCTTGCTGAAAGATCCATCCCCTGCGTAACTTCAACTTTGTCACTGATTCTTGAACATTATTGTCAAGAATCTGCTGATACTGAGTGGAATCTGTTGTGAATGGACTTGAAATGAGTTCTGAGCAGAGGCTCCCTCTGGTGGTTACAAGCGGTGCTGGACTGTCCAGTGAAGATTGTGAGGAGTGGGAATCAGGTGTTACTGACTGGTCTTATATAAGGGAGTCGCCTTCCCATCAGGTTGCCGTGATCAATTGTTCTGGTCTCAATCCGTGAGTCCTGTTTCCTTTGTAGCCTGCTGTGTCATGTCTGCATATCCTGCTAACAGATAAGACATTTTCTTCTTTTTGTTTTTGTGCTTTATTTTTGCATTTTGTCCTGCACTTCTGTGGGGCCTTCAGGGTCCCCTCCGGGGGCTTTTGCCCTCTCAGTTTAGTTCAGCCACTGATGTTTGTACTTTTGCTTTTTCCAGTTTTTTCAGTGGCCGCTGTTTTGATTTTGTTACACCAGAGAACTAATTTAGGTGGTAGAGGTCGTGTGATCTCAGGTGATTTTGAAATTAGTAAAGTTGGTGCTTTTCAGGGTTTTTTGGGATTGCAGTAAGTGCCCTTCCTATCCTTTTCTATTTAGGTAGTTTGGGCCCCAACGTTTGCTCATACTATTTTCTGTCTGTGTCAGTATTTCTTCTTGTCTAACCGCCATTACATGTTTGGGGGCTTTCTATGTTCTTTGGGGATCTGCTCCGGGGCAGATAGCTTTCCTCTTTCTATCTTTAGGTGTAGTTAGTTTCTCAGGCTGTGACGAGGCGTCTAGGACCAACGTAGGAACGCTCCACGGCTGCCTCTAGTTGTGGTGGTTAGTCAGGGTACTGCAATCTCATAGATTCCAACTGCTCTGGTGTATTGCCTTTTTTACCTGCACTCCTCAGCTACCGAAACATAACAGTATCACCGGCCAAAAAATTGAAAATTGTATGGTACTCACAGAAGGGAAAAAATATTGTGAAAGAAAAAAGGTTGTCAGAGTTGTCAGAGATATTTTTCTGTTTGTTGCATTTTTTTTCCCTCTGTATCTCTGGGTGCTGGGGAGGATTTTTTTTTTCTCTCAATGGAGTTTGCACAGTTGTCTGGCCGTGTGGATCAGCTTGCCACTGAGGTTCGGAGTATTGCTGCCTATCTTGCTGGGTTGCCTGTTGTGGAACCTAGGATTCCCATGCCAGATTTGTTTTTAGGGGATCGGACTAAGTTTCAGAATTTCAAAAATAATTGTAAATTGTTTTTTGCCTTAAAATCTAAGTCCTCAGGGAACGCAGCGCAGCAGGTTCAAATTGTCATCTCTCTCCTGCGCGGCGATCCTCAGGATTGGGCTTTTTCCCTGACACCTGGGGATCCTGTTTTGAGTGATGTTGATGCATTTTTTCAGGCTTTGGGGTTATTGTACGATGAGCCTAATGTCACTGATCAAGCTGAAAAAGCCTTGTTGGCATTAAATCAGGGGCTTGATGACGCTGAGTTATACTGTCAGAGATTCCGTAGGTGGGCAGTCCTGACCAAGTGGAATGACGACGCTTTGGCGGCCCTTTTTCGGAAGGGACTGTCAGATAATGTAAAGGATGTTATGGTGGGATTCTCTGTCCCCTCTGGTCTCAATGATTCTATGTCATTAGCGATTCAAATTGACAGACGTTTGCGTGAGCGGAGAAGTATGCGTGGAATAGTGTTGCCTTGTGAACCTGCTTCTGAACCCATGCAGTGTGATAGAGTGGTGTCTGGGGCACAGCGTCATGAGTTTCGAAAGCGCAATGGGTTATGTTTCTACTGTGGTGATGCATCTCATGCTATTTCAGTCTGCCCTAAGCGGGGAAGACGTTTTGCACGCTCAGTTGTCTTGGGTAGTGTTCAGACTAACTTTTTATTAACTGTCACTCTGATATGCGCTCTGTCCTCATTTTCTGCTCAGGCTTTCGTTGATTCTGGAGCAGCTATTAACCTGATGGATTATGATTTTGCTAAACGTTGTGGATTTCCCTTGATACCCTACAGAAGTCTATTCCCCTACTGGGGATCGATTCTACCCCTTTGGCTGAGAATAAACCTCAGTTCTCTGCTCAGGTGATAATGAGGGTTGAGCCTGATCATCAGGAGTGCTGTAAATTTTTGGTTCTGTATAATCTGCATGATATTATCGTACTGGGCTTCCCTTGGTTGCAGTCTCATAATCCTGTTTTGGATTGGAAATCTGTGTCTGTAACCAGTTGGGGCTGCCAATGTGTTAATACCAACACTCCTGTTTTTTCTGCCTCTCACCAGGCTCAGGATGTTCCTGACTTTTTGATTGATTTTTCTGATGTGTTTAGCGAAAGTAAATCTGCATCCTTGCCTCCCATAGGAGCTATGACTGCGCTATTGAATTAGTGCCTGGTAGTAAATTCCCTAAAGGTCGCCTTTTTAACTTGTCTGTACCTGAACATGACGCTATGCGGTCTTATATCAAGGAATCATTGGAGAAGGGTCATATCAGACCATCCTCTTCACCCTTTGGTGCCGGTTTTTTCTTTGTGGCCAAAAAGGATGGTTCATTAAGGCCGTGTATTGATTATCGTCTTTTGAACAATATTACTGTAAAATATCAATACCCGTTACCTTTGATTTCTGACCTGTTTTCCAGGGTGAAAAACGCTACTTGGTTTACCAAGCTTGACCTCAGGGGGGCATATAACCTTATTCGCATTAAGCACGGGGATGAATGGAAGACGGCATTCAATACCCCTGAGGGGCATTTTGAGTACCTTGTGATGCCCTTTGGGCTCACTAATGCTCCTTCTGTCTTCCAGTCCTTCATGAATGACATTTTCAGGGATTTTGTGGATAAATTTCTGATTGTTTATTTGGATGATATCTTGATTTTTTCTAATGACTGGGACTCTCATGTGAAACATGTTCGAACTGTATTCCAGATTTTGAGAGAGAATGCTCTGTATGTGAAGGGATCAAAGTGTCTTTTTGGCGTACAGAGGATCTCATTTCTGGGATTCATTTTGTCCCCATCTGTTATTGAAATGGACCCGGTCAAGGTTCAGGCCATCTGTGATTGGGTCCAACCTACTTCATTAAAGGCTCTTCAAAGATTTTTGGGTTTTGCCAATTTTTATCGTAAATTTATTGGTAATTTCTCGGTTATTGTTAAACCATTAACTGATTTGACCAAAAAGGGTTCTGATGTGGTGAATTGGCCTCCTGAGGCAGTCTCTGCATTTCAGGAACTTAAGCAGAGATTCACTTCTGCTCCTGTTCTACGGCAGCCTGATGTTTCTCTGCCATTTCAGGTGGAGGTTGATGCCTCTGAAATTGGGGCAGGTGCCGTTTTGTCCCAAAAAGATCCAGAGACCTCTAAAAGTAACCCTTGTGCCTTTTTCTCTCGAAAATTTTCTCCTACTGAACGTAATTATGACGTGGGTAATCGGGAGTTACTGGCCATGAAGTGGGCTTTTGAAGAGTGGAGACATTGGCTGGAGGGTGCCAAACATCAGGTGGTGGTCCTTACGGACCATAAGAATCTGGTTTATCTGGAATCTGCCAAGCGACTCAATCCTAGACAGGCCAGGTGGGCCTTGTTTTTCACACGTTTTAATTTTGTGGTTTCCTTTCTTCCTGGCACTAAGAATGTTAAGGCGGATGCCCTCTCGAGGAGTTTCCTTGCGGACTCTCCTGAGTTATCTGATCCTTCTGTTATTTTGAAAGAGGGTGTAGTTCTTTCCGCCATCTCACCCAATTTGAGACTTGCTCTGGAGGGGTGTCAGGAGGATAGGCCCGAGCGCTGCCCTGTTGGAAAATTGTTTGTCCCAGACCGGTGGAAAAAGAGTGTGATGTCTGAGATTCATTGTTCCGCGTTGGCTGGGCATCCCGGAATTTTTGTTACCAGAGACTTGGTTAGTCGGTCCTTTTGGTGGCCTACCTTGTCTCGTGATGTCAGGGAATTTGTGCAGTCCTGCGGGACTTGCTCTCGCTCCAAGCCTTGCTCTCGCTCTAGTGGTTTGTTGATGCCATTGCCTGTGCCCAAGAGACCATGGACCCATATCTCTATGGATTTCATTTCCGACCTCCCTGTTTCTCAGAGAATGACCGTTATCTGGGTGATTTGTGATAGGTTTTCCAAGATGATACATCTTGTGCCATTACCTAAGTTGCCTTCCTCCTCTGAATTGGTGCCTTTGTTCCTTCAGCACGTGGTTCGTTTACACGGCATTCCTGAGAACATTGTGTCTGACAAAGGAGTCCAGTTTGTTTCCAGATTTTGGAGGACCTTTTGTTCTAAACTTGGTGTTCAATTGTCTTTCTCCTCGGCGTTTCATCCTCAGACCAATGGTCAAACTGAGAGAACAAACCAGACATTGGAGACTTATCTAAGATGCTTTGTGTCTGCTGATCAGGATGACTGGGTCTCTTTTTTGCCTTTGGCTGAGTTTGCTCTTAATAATAGGGCTAGCTCTGCCACTTTGATGTCTCCATTTTTCTGTAATTCTGGGTTTCACCCTCGATTTTCTTCAGGACAGACGGAGGCTTCTGTCTGTCCAGGTGTTGACTCTGTTGTGGAGCGTATGCAACAGATTTGGGACCAGGTAGTGGAGAGGTTGTCCCTCTCTCAGGAGAGGGCCCAGCGGTTTGCTAACCGGCATAGGACTGATGGTCCTCGGTTTGAAGTGGGGGACTTGGTCTGGTTGTCCTCAAGAAATATTCCTATGAGAGTGGCATCTCCTAAATTTAAGCCTAGGTTCATTGGACCTTATAAGATCATGGAGATTCTTAATCCTGTTTCTTTTCGTTTGCTTCTTCCAGGGACATTTAAGATCCATAACGTGTTCCATAAGTCCTTGTTGAAGAGGTTTGTTGAGCCAGTGGTTCCTACTGCTTTGCCTCCTGACCCTGTTCTGGTTGAGGGCAATATGGAGTTTGTGGTTGAGAAAATATTGAATTCTCGTTTTTCTAGACGGAAACTCCAGTATTTGGTTAAGTGGAGAGGTTATGGTCAGGAAGACAATTCTTGGGTGTTTGCTTCGGACATCCATGCTAGGAGACTCATCCGTGCGTATCATAGAACTCATCCTGACCGACCTGGTTGCTCAAGTGAGGGTTCGGTGACCCCTCCTCAAGGGGGGGGTACTGTTGTGAATGGACTTGAAATGAGTTCTGAGCAGAGGCTCCCTCTGGTGGTTACAAGCGGTGCTGGACTGTCCAGTGAAGATTGTGAGGAGTGGGAATCAGGTGTTACTGACTGGTCTTATATAAGGGAGTCGCCTTCCCATCAGGGTTGCCGGTGATCAATTGTTCTGGTCTCAATCCGTGAGTCCTGTTTCCTTTGTAGCCTGCTGTGTCATGTCTGCATCTCCTGCTAACAGATAAGACATTTTCTTCTTTTTGTTTTTGTGCTTTATTTTTGCATTTTGTCCTGCACTTCTGTGGGGGCCTTCAGGGTCCCCTCCGGGGGCTTTTGCCCTCTCAGTTTAGTTCAGCCACTGATGTTTGTACTTTTGCTTTTTCCAGTTTTTTCAGTGGCTGCTGTTTTGATTTTGTTACACCAGAGAACTAATTTAGGTGGTAGAGGTCGTGTGATCTCAGGTGATTTTGAAATTAGTAGAGTTGGTGCTTTTCAGGGTTTTTTGGGATTGCAGTAAGTGCCCTTCCTATCCTTTTCTATTTAGGTAGTTTGGGCCCCAACGTTTGCTCATACTATTTTCTGTCTGTGTCAGTATTTCTTCTTGTCTAACCGCCATTACATGTTTGGGGGCTTTCTATGTTCTTTGGGGATCTGCTCCGGGGCAGATAGCTTTCCTCTTTCTATCTTTAGGTGTAGTTAGTTTCTCAGGCTGTGACGAGGCGTCTAGGACCAACGTAGGAACGCTCCACGGCTGCCTCTAGTTGTGGTGGTTAGTCAGGGTACTGCAATCTCATAGATTCCAACTGCTCTGGTGTATTGCCTTTTTTACCTGCACTCCTCAGCTACCGAAACATAACAGGAATCCATGCGTCCCTCAACTTTAACAAGATTCCCAATGCCGGCATTGGCCACACAGCCCCAAAGCATGATGGAACCTCCACCAAATTTTACTGTGGGTAGCAAGTGTTTTTCTTGGAATGCTGTGTTTTTTTGACGCCATGCATAACTCCTTTTTGTATGACCAAACAACTCAATCTTGGTTTCATCAGTCCACAGGACCTTCTTCCAAAAAGAAATTGGCTTCTCCAAATGTGCTTTTGCATACCTCAGCCGACTCTGTTTGTGGTGTGCTTGCAGAAACGGCTTCTTTCGCATCACTTTCCCATACAGCTTCTCCTTGTGCAAAGTGTGTTGTATAGTTGACCGATGCACAGTGACACCATCTGCAGCAAGTTGATGCTGCAGCTCTCTGGAGGTGGTCTGAGGATTGTCCTTGACTGATCTCACCATTCTTCTTCTCTGCCTTTCTGATGTTTTTCTTGGCCTGCCACTTCTGGCCTTAACAAGAACTGTCCCTGTGTTCTTCCATTTCCTTACTATGTTCCTCACAGTGGAAACTGACAGGTTAAATCTCTAAGACAGCTTTTTGTATCCTTCCCCTGAACAACTATGTTGAATAATCTTTGTTTTCAGATCATTTGACAGTTGTTTTGAGGAGCCCATGATGCCACTCTTCAGAGGAGATTCAAACAGGAGAACAACTTGCAAGTGGCCACTTTAAGTAGCTTTTCTCATGATTGCATACACCTGGCTATGAAGTTCAAAGCTCAATGAGGTTACAAAACCAAAAAAAGTGCTTTAGTAAGTCAGTAAAAAGTAGGTAGGAGTATTTAAAACAAGAAAATTATAAGGGTGCACATACTTATGCACCTGTCAAATTTTGTTTGAATGCAGATTGCACATGTTCTGCTAGTACAATAAACCTAATTTCAAGGCAGAAACATTACTGTGTCCAATAGTTATTAGATATATCAAACTGAAATAGCTGTTGCAAAAACAACAATTTTTATAAAACATTAAGCTTAAGATTAATAGGGGTGCCCAAACTTTTTCATATAACTGTACGTTCTCCTCACTACAAAAATGCCAAACATGTGGCCACTTACTGTGGTTTAGGTACACTGCAGCTCAGAAGGAGAGGGGTATTTGGATTTGGGATTTCACTGGATTTTATTTGAGGGGATAGGAGCCGTATAGCTTTTACAGAGTAACGTGGGAATCCCCCCAGGGCCGGCTCCAGGTTTTTATGGGCCCCAGGCGAAAGAGCCTCAGTGGGCCCCTTTAACACAGACCACGATTCATGATGCACAGATAAGGCAGAGAAATATAGGTACAGTACAATGCCAAATACTTCACTTCTTCCATTACATGAGTGATATCTATTGTTAATTGTACAATAGCTCAAAAACCGCCAAATCCTCGCAGCCCACAGTACAGCCTGGACAGTACAGTCCTCAATACAGTATTATGGGCACCACATAGTCTCCCCCTCATCACCCATATAATACCCCATGCAGGATGTCACCCCCATATAATACCCCATGCAGGATGTCACCACCCATCCCCCATATAATGCTAAATACAGAATACTGGACCCAAAATAATTCTCCATACAGAATACTGGTCCCCATATAATGCTCCATACAGGATACTGGTCCCCATATAATGCTCCATACAAAATATGGAGCTCTCCTCTGCGCTGTGCTGCGTTCTGCACTGTTACGGCTCAGGAATGGGCGCTGTGGAAAGACTCCCCATTATCATCATCATTGCCTCCCAATCATCATGATTGCCTCCCCATCATCATCATCGCCTCCCCATCATCATCATCGCCTCCCCATCATCATTGCCTCCCCATTATCATCAGTGCCTGCCCATCATCATCATTGCCCCCTCATCATCATCATTGACTCCCCATCATCATCATTGCCTCCTCCTCATCATCATTGCCTCCCTATCATCATTATTGCCTCCTCATCATCATCATGGCCTCCCCATCATTATCAATGCCTGCCCATCATCATCATATCCCCCTATATTTCCGGTGGCAGGTGACGGGCCTAAGTGGGGGCTGGTTTTGTGCGGGATGAGTTGGCTTTTTAATGGTAACATTTTGGCCTAGATAACATTTTTTGATCGCTTTCAGTATAAGGCTGGGATAACATTCTTGTGCTCTACACTGAGCACTTATGTCGGAGTTACCATGTAAATCCCACAAAAATGTGATTCAGTCCCCCGATAGAACCACCCACCACAATGAGGCAGATGGAGACACTTTGGACTCCGTTTAGTGTCTGCTATGGTGGTATTCTTTTTTTTAGGCGGATGGGATGCTATCTGCTTCATAAATGAGTGGTTTCGTCAGGGTTTTTGTCTGAAACGCGTTTTTGTGGATTTACACTGTAAACCCGGTGTAAGTGCTCAGAGGAGAGTACAGGATAAATGTGAACTGAGCCTTGTTCCAATTTTTGGGAGGCAGAATGAACAAGTAGACAGCAGTACAACAATAGTCCTTTTTTTTATTTTTGCACATTTCACCATGTGGTATAAGTGATAAGGCGTATTTATTCTTTGGGTCAGTGCAGTTACAGCGATACCAGATTTATATCATTTTATTTGTTTTTACTGCTATCACTCAATAAAAATGCTTTTTTATTAAAAAAAAAACTTTTTTTTTCGTTGCCATATTTGGAGAGCTGTAACTTTTTTATTTTTTGGCGAACAGAGCTGTATGAGGGTTTATTTTTTTGCACGAGTTGGAAATTTTTTGGTACTATTTTGAAGTACATAGCATTATTTAATCACTTGTTATTCAGATTTTTCAGACACAGAATGAACAAAAACCAGCAGTTCCGTTGTTTTTTTTTTTTTTGCGCCATTCGCTGTACGGTAAGAATTATAAGACCGATTTGTTTGTCGGGTCAGTACGATTACAGCGATACTAGATTTATTTTTTCTTTGCTGCTTTTACAGACTAAAAACATTATTTTACATAAATGAATTTGTTTTTCCATCACCATAAACTGAGAACTGTAACTTTTTAAATATTTTCCAAAATCTGCCATATTAGAGCTTGTTTTATGTGGGAAGATTTAGCATTCTTATTTACACCATTTTTTTGTGTGTGTGCGTCCGTATGATGAAAAAGCGACATTTTTGGTGTTTTTCTTTTTTTACAGTGTTCGCCATACGGAATAAATAACATGGCAGTTTTATATATCGGGTTGTTCTGGACTCGGCTATACCAATTATGTGTACTCTTTTTGTTTATCTTTGTTTTATCGCAATGGCTGCAATTGTAGTGGTGAAATGGATTTTCATGATTTTTGTGCACTTTTTTTGTGTTTTTTAGTCACATTTATTTTACTCTTTTCACTATTTCATTAAGTCCCACTGTGGGACACGTATACTTTTTACTTTGATCGCTGGTCTCATGCACTGCACTACTCATGTACTGCAGTGCATGAGACCTTATTATTCCCATAGTCCTATATCAAACAGGCGGGGACACTTCATGCGATTACCATTATACCAAATCTATAGTGGAAGGTGCCACCCATAGATGAGAAGTACAAAGAGAGATTATTTTATAAAAACATATTTTTATTGAAATACAATTTCTTAAAAGCATACACAATTGCAACATATACAGGATAGAATAAGGGAGACTCCAAAAGTAAAGAGAGGGGGAAAGAATACAATATGCCAGTGTAATCTACCACCAAAATATGCACTAATCACAAGTGACCATATAAATAAACAGGCACTAGATATCTGAAAATAGGAGCATCAAGCCTCCATAATCGTTATTGGAATGCAGTTAATAATATATCAAATACAATTGATGTAGATATATAAATTACACATCTTATGGAAACATGTGAATCTTCCCCATTAGAAGTCAGCCAGAAAAAAATAATGCTATAGTGATAAGTAGCGTGCACCCAGACATTAACTTTCATGAAGCAATCAGCCTAAGATTAGTCCTGGGTATACATTCTATCTACATACCTAAGCACTGCAGGATAGTAACGCTGACGATGGGGGAGTGCAAGTGTGGAGATCCAGTGGCATCTGTTCCCCGCGCCTGACGGGCACCGTTTCGTGAAGTCACTTCTTCCGGGGCGTGGTGAGGTTTAGAAGCTGTAAGAGGTATATATAGGAGAGTGGGAAGGTGCTTACTTAGAAATCGGATGGTGGCCGTTCTGTTCCATATCCTTATCGGCGCACGACTACCCGTGATGTGCCTCCTGAATAATGAGACTTCCGGGAGAGCGCTCCGTGCGCCGCTGGTGGAACGCACCAGAGGTCACGTGTGGCGAGCGCTACCAGGAAGTGCAGAGGAGTAGCATAATCGGGGCGTGCGCACTGGACAGGAGACGGCCTGTGTGATGTTAGAAAAGATGTCTCAACAGCGCATGCGTTGGCATATTAAAGGCAAACGGCGCTAGGCAGAGAGGAATAGGTATACTGTCAAAGGAAGGAAAGATATATCTCTATAATGCATATGTCTATATTAAATGGGTAAAAACTGGTATCAGAATAGGAACTGCTATGTCTACAATATATGGAGAAAATCTGTCTATGAATAAGAATATCAATGAAAGATAGATAGATTACTCGTAGCCAAGTTGTAAAAAGTGAAGAAAAAGAATATATAATAATATGCATATGTGGGAGCTAATTATCATCACGATACCATATGTCATGTAAGAAAAATCAAAATTAATATACTTCTATAGGGAAAGTGCAGTATTGAATTGTGCAATGTAGTGGATTAAAACATCCCTGGGTGTGTTTTCAATATACATCTACACTGGAAAAGTGCAAAATATAGGACTTCACAAAAAACTAGTCCTAAACAGCAGGAAAGTGAAAATATCCCTAAGTAATAATAAATAATTAATAAACATGTGTACACATGAAGGGAAGACATACGATATATAAACTCGTATAAACTATAAATAAATAATAAATAAATAATAAATAGTAGATTATGCCATAAAATATAAACAGACAATGCTATATAGAATACCACTAAAATATACATATTTGTTGCATGCCAAGTGTAAAAAAGTGCTGAATAAAAACATATATATATTTTTTTATGTTATACTTTTCTTATCTATCCCCCACATATTGGTTACAAATAGATCACTTACATGTGTGAATCGCTGTCTGCTGTAGTGTCTCCGTCACCCCAACGTGCATTTCATTACAACTTCATCAGGAGCGGTCTCCTGATGAAATTCTGGCGAAACCTGTGTTGGGGCAGCGGGACAGTACAACAAGCACCTCTTCACGCATATAAGTGATCTACTTATAAACAAGTCTCTTCTGTTTAGCTTGTTAGGGAAGTTTAAACCCTCTTAAAGGGAATCTGTCACCCTAAATTGGCGGGATATTTAAATGATGGCAGTCAGGTCAGATGGGCGGTGTTTTGGGTACTTGCCTTAACATGTTGTTCGCCGCTGTCTCCATTATTTCTGGGAATTGTAGTCGTTGCCCTCCATATAACGCACCTGCGCATTGCAATCTGCAGGCAAAGCACACTGCGCATGCGCAATTCAAGATACAATTCCCAGAAATAATGGAGACAGCGGCGAACAACATGTTAAGGCAAGTACCCAAAACACCGCCCATCTGACCTGACTGCCATCATTTAAATATCCCGCCAATTTAGGGTGACAGATTCCCTTTAACTGTAGTACTCTAGGACTTGTGTTTGAATCATTTGTTTGATATATACCAATCCTTGCAGCTTGCATTTGCTAGTATTTTCCCTGTTATTAGTGTTCAGCAATCTCTATGCTATTACCTAATCTACCTATCCATTTGTTTAAATTTTTAAAATAAAAATCTATTTTAAAGCGTATACAGTGGGTTTGGAAAGTATTCAGAGTGCAGGTTTTCTGCACCCATTAAATATACTTGCATTTTTTTAAAAAATGCAGCATAAAAAAACTCACCATAAACTCATCATGTGAACATAGCCTTTAGGGTTTCTTAGAGATCTACCTGCGTGTCATTGTAATCCTGGTTTTTTAGTGATGATAATGCGATGACTGCTAATAAGTGATCTCTGAAGAACAGGAAATGTTAGACAGGGCGGCTATCAGAACAATACTGCCAATACTGTTGTATGGGGCCCAGTGAGCAGAAGCAAAGAGGGGGGGGGAACCGAACCCAGTCAAGCTCCCCTGTCTTTCGCTTCTGCTCACTGGGCCCTAGGGGTGGGAGTAGGTTGTGGTGCACATCTCATCAGCGCAGTGTAAAGTGGCCGAGAGAGGTAGTAGCAATCGAGCTGCTGTTTGGTTGCGCTGTGGCACTTTACAGACATTGGGTGTCCCAGTCCCAGTGTGCTGAAGGGGGTGAGGTGCCTCCAAGCTTCCGTCCTCAGGAGCCGCCGCACACAATGCATGGGACACTAGGTTCTTTGCAACAATCAAATTTTTATTAAACAGTTGAAGTACATCAGATAAGTCTGATAGGGCACAGCAATTCAGAGCTCCTGTGTATAATGTCACTCATGATCCCTGTATTGCCTGTACACTGAGAGTAAATACAGAGCTCCTGTGTATAATGTCACTTGTGATCACTGTGTTAGCTGTACACTATATACAGAGCTCCTGTGTATGTCACTGGGATCCCTGTATTACCTGTACACTGACACTATATACAGAGCCCCCTTGTATAATGTCACTGGTGGTCACTGTGTTAGCTGCACACTATATACATAGCTCCTGTGTATAATGTCACTGGTGATCACTGTATTTCCTGTACACTGACGCTATACACGCTATACTATATACAGAGCTCCTGTAGCATCCGCCCGCTGCGGGTCTGAACTGCAGGTAAGACAGCACGCAGAGAAACCCCGAGACCCTTTACCCCTATACAGGGATCTGGAATTACAGCGAAGCCGAGGGGGTAGCTGCCTATAGGTGCAGTGGACCGGAACAGAAAGGACACTAGGAAGGGAATAAAAAGCGAGACCAAATGCGTAGTTAGAGGTCCAAAGGTCAAAACTGGGAGGACAGCAAAGGTACAAAATCGGCAGGCTAAAGAAGGGTCAAAATCCAGGCAAAAATCAGAGTCAAAACCGGGAGGGCATCAGAGGTACAAAATCGTCAGGCTGTAGAAGGGTCAAAATCCAGGCAAAAGTCAGAGTCAAAATAGCAATAAACACTAGCACACTGGGGAAACCAAGACTATAACCAGGCCAGATGGTGATGCATGACTGACACCAACCACTTCACCTCTGACAAAAGAGCGAAGCCTGCGCCCACCAGACGCCTGCGCAGGGACCCCTTCTCTGTCATCAACATCACCCACAGGAGAAACATGTCGATGCCCAGCGACAGAGGCCGGCGTCAAAGGAGCGGAACCATATGAGGATACCGCACTCCTATCACCGGCACCACCAGCCGAAGGAGTCCGGCGCCTCCCAGCGGCCGAGGCAGGAACACCAGCCACTGAGTCCAACCGCGACGTGACAGTTCCTGTGTATATTGGTGTAAGCAGGTGCCGAGATGCAGTAAGCAAGGATTGCAGAGCAATACGGTATAACAATTTTATTTATTTTAACAGTAAAGGTGAGGGTAATCTCCTGGCAGGTAGTTAATAAACAGTGGAAAAGAGTTAATAGAACAAGAAATAAATGGAATAAGCAGAATGAGTGCGACAGTCTGAGTTTCAAACAACACTTATCGTAGCTCCTGCTGGTGCATCTTAGTCCACAGTCCGATAGGAGTAGTAGTACCGGCAACGGCCGGTGTAGAATCCTCTGATGGAGTCTAAAATTAGCGATCCATTTTCTAGCAGCAGCGGGCGGTCTCCAGTTTTACCCGCTGAGCCCCTAGTCCATGAGCCTGCGCAATCAAAGCTGGAAAAGCTGCAGAAGTCTCTGTATCAAGCGGGGGCTGATGCGCACTAGCCAGCAAAGGGAACCATATCTCAGTGTCCTGTAACCAGCCCACGCTTCTTGGCATGAGTGCGGTCCTGCGTTTGGCTGGGCGCACGGCGCTACCCACACTCAATGTCCAGCTGGAGCGCTCAGGAGATGTTGGCTGCAGTGAGTCATGGTGCTGCCGCTCGGGGCACAGAGCACGTTGCTCACTGTCCTGCGCTCTCCCCGTGTTAGGTTCTGCGGAACGCACCAAATATATGATGTAAAGAGGCGCGTTCGCAGCCTAGGGTCCACCGTGCAGGCGGAGCCTGCTGCTAGTAAAATGGTGCAAGAAGCAAACTCTGTTATCCCGCAGAGTTGCCAAAATAAACGCCGTAACGCACTGTGGCAATATGTGCGAACTCTGTTATTCCACAGAGCTGCTAGAAGGAGTGCCGCAGCGCTATATGGCGATGTGTGCGAACTCACTTAACACCACTGAGTCGCAAAATAAACACGCTAGGGCGCTGTCTAGCGTTGAAAGCGAACCCTGTTACGTCACAGAGCCGCTGAGACAAACTTCTGTGTCCTGTCAGGCACCCAGGTACACAGTTGACTGCTAAGCGAACATAGAATGTGATCATGCGCTAATGTCCTTGCGGGAGACACCCGCAATCTATGGCGTCTGAACGCCAGGCCCTGAATACGGCAATCAGACTCCTCGCCGGTTATGCCGGTAATCTAGGGCATCTAGGACACCGACCCTGACCAGCTAGCATACCAAACTCCTCACCGATTAAGTCGGTATTCTAGGGGCTTATTTCAGCCGGGCCCTAACCACACACACGCATGACCGCACTGGCGCAAAGCATATGACGATTGATATTAGCGCATGGCGGCCCAGCCATGCCACCCTTTTATAGCAACAGCTACAGGACCTGCCAGAAACAAGGACCAATGAGAAACTGTTCCAAAACACATGCAGTTTCAGGACCTTTCTGGCGGACCAATAGGAGCTGCTGCAGTACCTGAACATGTGACCCCTGATCTCCAATGAGAGATCTTACCCTGGGCATGCTCAGAAGGGGAAACGCAGGACTTCGTCCCAAAGATGTCTGCTCCAGCACTGGCTATAATAGCAGATCCAGGAGAGGCAGCAGTAAGTCTCTGCACAGTACTGGAATGGGCAAGACGCTGGGACCGACGTCTCTGCTGAGCAGGCTCCACTGCGGCCGTAGACGAATGGGGGACCACAGCGGGACTGGTTCGAGACTCCCCTTGTGCAGCAGTGGGAACTCGAACCCTAACACCCTGATCGCAGGAAACTGCTGCTCCGTTCGCATGCTTTCTGCTCTGTCTTACTCCTAAACACGCCCCCTCTTTCTGGGTCATGGGTTTTTTTTCGGTCCCCTATTCCTTCCCCCGGGCAACATGGGATGCAGCCTCGACAGTTCCAGACCCAGCCCAGCGCAGGTACCCACAGGTGTGTTTTTTTAATGATCAGTATTGTAGTATTTGGTCATTAAGTGGTGGTAATATATGACCTGGTTATGGTGTGGCAGTATTTCTCCCCTGTATGTGGTATTATTGGTCATTTTAAAAAATATATGTGACACATTCCCTTAAAAAAATGCCTAAAAAGAGTATTGGGTATTTCAAGACATTTTTAATAGGTTAGAGCAGAGTAGGGCCCAGCCAAAATAGCTACCTTTCCTGTGGTGATGGCTTAAAAAATCTTTTGGCCAAAACAAAACCAGCTGGCTATATATGTGAACTGGTGTTCAATGGGAACTGTTAATGTGTGATTGGTGAGGAAATGGTGTAGAAGTGGTGATTTTCCAAAAGTGGGCGGTGGGACTGTGGAAGGTTCGAAAGGTGGAGGTGGAGCTGGACCTGGGTTAGCGCCTGGGCGGGCCCGTAATTTTGTCAGTATGGGGTCCTGAAATTCCTGGAGCGGCCCTGATGTCAGATAATTGTCAGGCTATAAGATAGAATTGCATTTATTTATTTAAACTTAAATTATTTTTTCATTACACATTCACTTTAAATATTACGTTGCAAAGTGTAGGGAGCACTCCAAAATATGTTGGATGCAAAACAATTGTGTTTTATTGCCTTATAAGAATAGATTACAATGCTTCGTGTTCATATATAGCTGAGCCTTTGCCAAACAATAACACGGTGGATAATCATGGTTTATATGGGCATACTGTATATGATTGATAATCTATGTAAATTGATTTGCTAAGCATATATTAAAGATATAAAAGCTACGCAATACAAAAAGTGTACAGAAAGTACTGTGCATAATATCAACCGTGTAGGATAATTGTATAATTGACTACAAAAACACAGTAAAATATGCATATAGACAATAATCAATGAATTTTACTAATATGTGAACAGCACGGGTGTAGGCTTCTAATAATGAGGTGGCTTACCAAACAGCGGACTCAGGGTCATGGAGACCAGCATATAACACAGACGGGAGATTTCCATTTTTTTATCAGTTACCCATGTTTTTCAATAGGGCTGTTCATATGAATGATTTTTTTTCTCAGTCTCATCCGAAAATATGAGAGAAAACTTCGATAACATATGGACGATCAGAATGGCATCTGATTTTTATGGATACATTTCTATTATAAACCTAGGAAACTTTATGGTTTATGTGTGAAAATGGATCATACACGGACGCCACACAGACACATGGATGGCACGTGGAAGAAAATCTGTTGAAAATTAGAAAAAAAATTGTCCTAGTTTTCTGGATGAAACTCACACAATTTTTCATACGCTCGTCTGCAGGTGCTCTTATATTAACATGATGGCTCTTGAAAGTCCAGCCCGGTACAGCGCTCAGTGTCACATAAGCAAGACATGAAAAGGAAATGGATCCAGGGTAGGAGGTCAGGCGGCCGCAGGATCACGTGCTCATCAGTGGCGGACATATCATTGGTGCAACCTGTGGAGCTGAACAGGGGCCCTAGAGGTAAAGGGGTCATTATCACATCAAAAGTAAGTGGAATTTTGCATTATCATTAGCTCTTGAACTGCGCTGTGCACAGAGAGCGGTGGCTGTAACCGTGCCCCAGCACTGACTGACAGCAGCTCAGAATTAGGGCCGGCTGTCAGTCAGTGCCGGGTTCTGCTGTTACAGCCACCACGTTCTATACACAGAGCGGTGACTGAACCCACGCCAACATCACCCCAGTGACTGAACGCCAAATGCTAACTGGAGGAATAAAGTTGATTTTCTACCAGCAGTGGGAGTCTAAGTGCCAGCGCCATGCAGGTTCAGAAATCTATTAACCTTCAGATTTACCCCATGTCTAATAGCGATTTTTTTTCACGTAACAGGTTCTCTTTAAATATTAACCAAGTTTTTTTTTTTTTTTTTACGCTCAAAATGGATTTAGACATTAAGAGAAAGTGGTAAGGACATTTGTAGGGGTAAAGTAATCAGTAACCACCTAAGTTTTTAGAGAAGGGAAATGGGAAGAAACTGACGGTTAAAGGGAATCTGTCACCCCAATATTGCCATATCAGATAAAGATATGGCTGAATAGTGCATCCCATAACAAAGCTAATGGTAGGTATCATATATCCTGATACCCCCATTTTCATTTCAAAATACCTTTGTAAACTTCGGTTTTTGCGCTGTCAATCACGGTGGTCAGGTCAGGAGGGCGGCGTTTTCTCTCTCTCCCCCCCCTGCTCCTCGGCATCAGTTGCGTATCGCCGTCTGTGAATCCCACAGACGGCGTTCGGCTTCCCGCAATTGCGCAATTCAAATTCGGGCCGGCGCATGCGCAGTGTGCTTTGCCCAACAGTGGGCAAAGCATATAATCAGTACAGCGCATGCGCTACTCTTTCCTTGCCCCGGAAGTCGTCCAAAGCAAGCAGTCATTTCCGGGGCAAGGAAAGAGTAGCGCATGGGCTGTACTGATTATATGCTTTGCCCACTGTTGGGCAAAGTACACTGCGCATGCGCCGGCCCGAATTTGAATTGCACAGTTGCGGGAAGCCGAACGCCGTCTGTGGGATTCACAGATGGCGATACGCAACTGATGCCGAGGAGCGGGGGGGGAGATAGAGAGAAAATGCCGCCCTCCTGACCTGACCACCGTGATTGACAGCGCAAAAACCGAAGTTTACAAAGGTATTTTGATATGAAAACGGGGGTATCAGGATATATGATACCTACCGTTAGCTTTGTTATGAGACGCACTATTCAGCCATATCTTTATTTAATATGGCAATATTGGGGTGACAGATTCCCTTTAATAGAACTCCTTATTTCTTGCGCTCTCTGAGCGTGATGTGCACTTGAAGTCAACATCATAAGGCATGAACTACACAGAATGTAGATGAAGGCTACATTCACATCTGCGTTTGGACATTCTGTTTATAGAATGAAGAAACAACTTTTGCCGTTTTCACGCTAGTTTGAATCGTCTCTACCGAAATGGACCTGAATCGGATAGGAGGTGTGACCATGCTACTAGCAGAATTTTCGGTGAGGTGAACAAAGGCGTACACTACACAGAAGATACACCAAAATCATTACGTGCATGCGCCTCCCAATGAATTTGGCAGCTTGTACCCAGCATGACTGGTGTAGCCGGAGGGTGCTCTACGCCAGGCTAGATGAACCAGTCTCACTCTGTACAAAAAAAATTGTGCCATTCTGACCTAGTGTCCAAAGAAGCGTCTCTCCTGGAAGAGGTAAAGGGCAATGCAATACATATAGTACCAAAATGTCCTGGAAAAAGCCAATGAGTGTATGCACTGCAGTATTACAGATATGTCAGTGAGATGCCCATGATGATGGCAGATCCATCCAGCTGCTGGTTTCAATGACCCAAGAAAGATCATTGTTTATTGAAAATGTCGCAGCTTGAGGAGCCACTGTGTCCTGACCACTGCTTCCAATCATAACCCAATAAACACATTCATTTTTCTAAAATAAAAAGAAACATTACAGTTCCTATCTTTTTTGGTTTGTTGAACCTGTTTCTGAAATGCTATCGTACTGCAGATTGTATTGAAAGGTGTCAGTCATCGGCAGTGAGGTTTTCCTGACATCCAATCATCTCAATATTTCTTTTGATGGTTTCTTTGCGTAGCAACTAATGCCACAGCGGCAATCGCTGCCAGTCCAAGCCCTCCAGCTGCATACATCGTCGCATTGTCTACCTAGTGGGTACAAAAAAACAAATATTGTAGATTTCTACCAGTAAATTCCCTGCAAACACAGGTCTAAACAATGGAACTTTGCTTAGTCTTATATGCTGTTGATAACAATAATTGTTTTATGGCAGCATAAATGATCTGATCACCCAACGAACGAAAATTTTGCTTACAAATGCTCATTCGCCAATTATTAGTTCATCTGTATGGGACATATATTATGTTCTACATTTGTGAATGATCACTAGTAGGACTCCTATGTATACAGACTCCATGATTGCAATGAATAAAATACAAGTTAGACCGGGGTCAGACTTGCGAGAAACTCGCACGAGTCTCGTGCGAGTCTGTCGCATCAACACCCAGAGCTGCCGCCATCACTCGGACCGAAGCGTACGGCTGCGTAGAAATACATGCAACCGGGTGTTGATGCAAGAGACTCACACAAGACTCGTGCGAGTTTCTCGCAAGTCTGACCCCAGCCTTTTACTGAATCTTTTCCAACAAACCGATATATCATTCTGCTCAGCTTCTCCTTCTCTATACAAGCAGTTCACAGATTGGACTGTATGTATCACCTGACATGTTCCCTTTAAACATATAGCAAATAGGTCTAAAAAGTAAATGTCACAATTTGCTCCAAAGTTTGAAAAATGTTCTACCAAAATCAACGCGCACTCACAATAATTCATCTGCCCCTATATTCTGTGAACCTCTGAACAATCAAAAGAACCCATAAGGTACCTGGTCAGAATAGCCACTACCATATCGCAGTACCGTCACAAAATGTTCACAGTTGGCACTGGTGACGCTATAGATCATTTTCTTCCCCACTTCTCTTCGAGCTGCATTTACAATTTTTCCTGGTGGGTAAGGGTCTCTTTTTTGGTCATACTTGTTGTTGACTTTATAGATGCAGCCATTAGCAACCAACTCTATTGAGTCTTCTCTCACTACAGCGGTACCTCCAAAGGCCGAGGATAAACTGGAATAACCATCTTGATCTGGAAAGTAGAAAGCATTTGAGTCAACTGTTTTTCACCTGCTGGGTCCCAGTTGCTCCCCTGCCGCCCTTATGGTGGTTCTCATTGACCTTTGCATTCTTGGCTGCAGCTGTACATTTCAGTGAATCGCTGGTCTCAGCAGTATATGGATACACAATCCACAGGTCATCTCATGCGGACTGCAACCATCAGTACATGGACTGATAGCAATAATATGGGGTAATGTGGTTGATGGCACAGGGCAGGGAATTGAGGCTGACCCATTTAGGAGCACTGCCGCTGAGTTGCTAAAAAGGTTGCACACTACAGGCAATAATGACTAAGACTGTAGCTGGCACTAATCCTGGGAACCTTGACTAGCAATGCTTTGGAGGCACTATTGCTATCACTGTTATTTGGGGCTAGTCAGATATTCTATATTATGCATTTTACAGGGTCTTTGGGTTGGTTATGTAATGCAGGTGATCTGAATGCAACAGCGGAGATAACAGGCGGGATCAACAATCTACTTCTACTTTATTCACTTAACAGGGTTAAATGCGGCAAAGATAATTTTCACAGATAAATCGCATAAGAACAATATTCAAAATATCATTTACAGGCAATTCTATGCATAGAGAAATATTGGTTATTAGTACATTACGGGAGATATGTCCTCAAGATCAGCTCGGGGTCTACAGTCCAACCTGTTATGTTTAGGTAGCTGAGGAGAAAAAACAAAACGGCAATACACCAGAGAGGCTGGAACCTATTGGATTGCAGTAACCTGAACTAACCACACAACTAGAGGTAGCCGTGGAGCGTTCCTACGTTGATCCTAGATGCCTCGTCACAGCCTGAGAGACAACCACACCCAAAGGCAGAAAGAGGAAAGCTATCTGCCCCGGAGCAGATCCCCAAAGAAAATAGGAAGCCCCCAAACATGTAATGGCGGTTAGACAAGAAGAAAGCACGGACACAGACAGAAAATAGAATGAGCAAACGCTGGGGCCCAATCTGTCTAGACAGAAAAGTACAGGAAAGGATACTCACTGCAATCCAAAAAAAACCCTAAAAAATACCAACTCTTCTGATTGCAAAAACACCTGAGATCACACGATCTCACCACCTAAATCAGAACTCTGGTGTAACAAAACTAAGCCGCAGCCACTGAAAAAACAGGAAAAAACAAATGAACAAATAACAGTGGCTTCAGATAAACTGAGAGGAGCACAAGCCCCAAAAGGGGACCTGGCTGACCTCCACAAAAGTGCAGAGAACTATGCAAAAAGCAAGCACAAAAATAAAAGCAGAAAATATCTTATCTGAAAGCAGAAGATTCAGGCAAGACTCAGCAAACTTCCTAATGAACCAGGAACCACAACTGAGACAAGAACAATTGATCACCGGCAACCATCATGGAAGGGAACCTCCCTTATATCAGACCAGTCAGCGATCCCAGATTGCCATTCCTCGCTGAAAGGTTCAGTACTGTCTGTAACCACCAGAGGGAGCATCTGCTCAGAAACCATCTCTAGCACATTCATAACACCAACCTTGGTCTAAGTGGGAATGCGGCAAACACTGTATTTAGCAGGAACAGTCTCTAGGGCACAATTGCAGCTTTCCGGGTCCTGACAAAGTCTAATAACACTTTCTGGGCCACTTTAGCGTCAACCAGGCCCTGTCTCATCTGAAGCCTCCCTTTGCCCACACCGTGAGTCTGCGCTGAAAGCAATGGCCCTGCTCACTCACGTACCCTGATCACCAGCTGAGGTTTGAGTCTCTGGTCGCGTATTCTTCAGGTATCTTCGGTGCTTGACCACCAACGGGACTCTCCTCGATCAGGTAAAGTGTGGAGCTGGTCCTCGACTCTTGACTGGCGTTGTCTGGGGTCCGAGTCTTGACCGGTGTTGCTCTGGTCTTCGGTACTAGTCTGGATCCCAGGCCTCGAATGGAGTCGTCCGAATCTCGCTCACAGTCTCACAATGTCCCGCCTGTCTCGCTCTCCAAGCATATCACAGTAATTCGGCTGTTAGTATCCCTTGGGCCTGCCTTGGCTCTGGTCACGGCCTTCACTGGAGCGGGCATGGATCTTCCTCACAACTCAGGCCTTCTCTGGCATCTGACCACTCTCCAGCTCTTCTGTGGTCATGGTGGCTGCAAGCCCACCTCGTAGGCATACAACCTGCCCTGGTTCTGGCGCCAACTGCCCGTCTCAGCATGGCCATGCCTTCTATATTCAGGAAGTCCTTCCTGTGTGTCACCTGATCAGGTTCAGCAGGTGAATTCACTCCCCTGCAAATCTCCCAGCACAATTTGGTTCCTGCTAACACAGTTCTTTCTTTTTTTACTCTCACTTTCAGTTTGGACCAGCAGATGGCGATGTTCTCTTAGGCTGCTTTTACATATCATTTTTTTGCCATCAGTCACAATCGGTTGTTTAGACGGATCCGTCGCAGATTGTCAAAAACTGATGTGACGGATCCATTTTTTCCGACGGATCCGACGTTGGATCCGTCGAAAAAAACTGATCCGTCGCATCAGTTTTTTTCATCTGTCTCTTCCGGTTTTCGACGAATCGTTTTTTAAAAGCCGGCAATTCAGTGCGCTGTACAGTAAAATCACACTGACATGTTTTATAAAGAATAGAAAGAATAGATATATACACATAGAATACATATATATATATGTATATATACATGTCATTGCAACACATATATATATTTATAGTTCATAGAGTTCTACATAGTATAATAGCCGCTAAATCAATTGCCGCTTCAGTAAAATCATTACAGAACCTGACATGATATGACACATTGTTTACATATAGTAAACCATGTCATATCAAAACAATTTATATATGTCAGTGTTTAATCAATTTAGTAGTGTGTGTTAGGAAACATTTGGAACTCTAGGGGTTAAATTTAAGGCTATAATTGCCGGAAAAAATTGCGTGGGCTCCCGCGCAATTTTCTCCACCAGAGAGGGAAAGCCAGTGAGTGAGGGCAGATATTAATAGCCTAGAGAGTGACCATTGTTTTTGGGTCCCCCCTGGCTACAAACATCTGGCCCCAGCCACCCCAGAAAAGGCACATCTATAAGATGTGCCTTTTCTGGAACTTAGCCTCTCTATTCCCATTGCCTTTAGCAGTGGCTCATGGGATAATAAGGTGTTAATGTCACCTTGCTATTGAAAGGTGACAATTCATCAGTTGCCACACGTGTGCCACACGGATGTACCACGTATACACACGGACACGGATATCTCCGGTACCGATTTTTCCGGTACCAAAAATATCTGGACGTGTGAGACTGGCCTTATGCATACTGGCCTTCTTTTGAGGAGATTCACCGTGTAGAAGACAACTTTTCTATGCAAGTTTGGGTAATTGTGTCAAAGAGATTTTACTGTACGTAAGCTCGTGTACTAATAAGTATGCCCTAATAACA
>JARQOD010000010.1:73677618-73808342 GCA_033576555.1 Oophaga sylvatica
AAGGTGTTAAAAGGGTTAATTGACCCCAATCGGCTGCAGATACCACAGGGTGTCAGCTGTCATGTACAGCTGTCACTCGTGGGGATTGCGCCCATAGGGGGGGCGCTTTTCACTTATTGCCAACCACCGCTCAAACGGCGATCAGGAATAAGTCCCCTTAACGGACGCCGTTTTAATTAGTATTGACGGTCATTAATGGGTTAATATATTATATAGCGCTGTGTACTTACAATTGCTCCTTTTGCCTTTCTACCAGCTAATTCTTCTCTTTACCCTGTTCTATGTAGAAACTGGAAGTCTCTTGTGCCTGTATTTATCATTCTATTTTTTGACTCCTAACACAGCTGCTGAATTGTTTGACCACACCAAGGGTGCACCGAGCACCTGTCTTAGTTTAAAAAGTCATTCTGTGCTGACAGACTCCATTTAAAATTGCAACCGTGTATGTGTGTGTATGTGTGTATGCAAACCCTCTTCTCATGTACAGTTCCATGGAATTCATGGTGCTTTAAAAATAATAAGTCATCGACAAACTAAAGCTAATCATGTATAGATGAAGGATTGGCCTTCACAGTCAATGCTTTCAGAGGCCCCCAAAAATTGGATCATCAAATAAGGAACTGCAAGTAGTTGGAAAAAATATTTTTTTTTTTTTCAGAATGTTATGCATTATATTTAATATCATGTTTTATTTGGTACAAAATTGTTAAAACCAATTTACAGTGTTGAAAACTTTGGAAGTCCCAAGGACCCCGCTACAATCCCAACCAGACTCGATCATCATATTGTTTTTGTATTTCAATAAGAATGAAGCAGATTAGATTTAAGAGATACTTTCCCTGCTGTAATGGATAACAAAGTGTTTCAATTTAAGAAACATTAAGTCAGCAGTATTTTATTAAGACCTCAAAAGCATAGCTTGAAATCCCCATAATTGTACTGTTTGTACTTATAGTTGTTCATCTACTGTTAGCGCGGGTCCAGCTCTGAGATCCCATTAGTGGTGTACACTAACAAGTGAAATTAATAATCTGAAGCTACAGAATAAAAAATGAAACATCACATCTCATTGTTTCTGTTCATTACAATCTTCAGGATTACTTGATTTGCTATCAGCTTGATTTGACGACTCAGCAGGTGACTTGAAATATCCCATAAGACTGGAGGCTCCTGCAGCTGATGCTGACCCTAACCAAGACAACCCTGTAGCCACTGCCGACCCTACAGCAGTTGAACTGGATGAAACAGAGGATCCTAACTGTGTAATATTACGAGCTGTGGCTTCTTCTGCATTCCCAGATTGCGCAGCTAAAGACTCTCCTAATGGTGCTAAAGATTCAGCTGCAGCCAACACCCTGCTGCCCGACCCAGCAGATATTGCATCCACTTGAGCGGCAATTGCTGGACCAAGTGTTTGCGCACCAATGGAAAGCATGTTCCCAAGGGCTGCTACACCCTTTCCGGCAGCTGTGCCTACCGCATCTGACACTGCTGTCAGACCCTGACCTGCAAGATCAACTCCTTTGGCAGCAATTGAACCCACAATATCAGAATTGGAGCTAATAGTTGAACCTAATATTTTGACCCCTTTTGCTGCAGCAACTGTCAGTTCTCCTGGAATTGGCATCAGGTTCCTTATAATCTGAAAATGAGAAAAAAATGGTCATTAACATATTAAGTTGAATAATTAATAACCTACAGTCAATAGATTACGTCATGAAATACTGATCAGTGCACCCAACTTCCAGTCTATCGGGACCAAATACACTTGTATTGGTGTAGAGGAGAAAAATAACCAAATTATTTTTGGGGATAAGTAAAGATCTGACCTAGAAAATTAGTCTCTTTTAGGTTTGAAACTGTTTTATTTTCAGATTTTTTTAAATTTTTTTTTACTCTTATTCTTGCTTAAGGTGAATAAACATGAAGGGTCAACAAAATTATACATAGGAGAACTTTTAATTGAATGTTCACAAGAGGTGAAAGAATTATTTGAAATTTGCCCACTTTGCCGAATTTTCCCCAAAATTATGGGAAATTAACTTGCAATGAACAGCAGTGCTGGGAAGCTTCTACTGTAACATCACAGAAAATGTTTGATGATGGGGATGGTGTTTTCAGGGGATGTGCAGAATAATAGTTTTCCACTACACGTAGCGTTTTGCATTTAATCCAGAAATTTCTACTTTGGTTTCATCTGACCAGAGCACTTTCTTCCACATTCTAGTTGTGTCCCCTATATGTCATGTGGAAGAAGGTGCTTTGATCAAATGACATCAAACATAGTAGAACTTTTTAGCCAAAATGCAAAATGGTAAGTGTGACGGAAAACTAACACTGCACATCACCCTGAAAACACCATCCCCACCGTCAAACATGGTAGAGGCAGCATCATGCTGTGGTGAGGCTTTTCTTCAGCAGAGACAGGTATGGTAAGCTGGTCGCAGTTGATGGGAAGATGGATGGAGCAATCCTGGAGGAAAATCTGTTAGAGGCTGAAAAAGACTTGAGACTGGGGCATAGGTTTACCTTCCAGCAAGACAGCAACTCTAAACATACTGCCAGAACTGCAGTGAAATCGTTTACATCAAAGCATATTCATCGGAATGAACGGCCCACTCACAGTCCAGATATACAGTGGCTTGCAAAAGTATTCACCCCTTGCCTTTTTACCTATTATGTTACATTACAACCTGTGTTTAAATATTTTTTAAATCCGTTTTGTGTGTGATGCATCAACACTAAATAGTATTAGTTGGTGAAGTGAGAAAAATGTAGGCATAAATTAAATTTATTGGATAATAATAACTAAAAATTGGCATGTGCATATGCATCCAGCCCCTAAAAATTCTGGTGCAAGCAATTACTTCCATAAGTCACATGTTTAGTGGAAGGATGTCCACATGTATGCAATCTAAGTGTCACATGATCTGTCAGTACATGCACACCTTTTCTGACAGGACACGACACCATTAAGCAAGAAGGACCACTAACCAAACAACACCATGAAGACCAAGGAGATCTCCAAACAAGTCAGATACAAAGTTGTTGAAAAGTACATGTTAGGGTTGGGTTATAAAAAAAATATCCCAATCTCTGATGATCCCCCGGAGAACCATCAAATCAATTATCATCGAATGGAAAGAACATGGTACCACGACAAACCTGCCTAGAGAGGGCTCTCAGCCCGGGCAAGAAGGAAATTAATCAGAGACAGCACAAAGACCACAGGTGACCCTGAAGGAGCTGCAGGGTTCCCAAAAAGAAACTGGACTATCTGTCCATATGACCACAAAAAGCAATATATGCTATAGAGGTGGCCGTTATGGAAGAATATACAGAAAAAAAGGATTTATTTACACACAAAAATTGTCAGGATCATTTTGAGTTTGCCAAAAGACATTAGGCAGATTCCCCAAATGTATGCAGGAAGGTGCTGTGGTCAGATGAGACCAAAATTGAACTTTTTGGCCACCAAGTTAAATGGTATGTCTGGCACTAAACCAATATAGCTCATCACCCCAAGAACACAATCCCCTAGTGAAATATGGTGGAGGCAGCATTATGTTGCGGGGATGTTTTTCGTCGGTAAGAGGAAGATGCATGATGTGAAATACAAGGATATTCTTGAGCAAAACCTGTTTCAGTCTGATTTGAGACTAGGACGAAGGTTCACAATCCAAAAAGACGATCAACGAAAGCACACTGCTTAAGCAACACTCGAGTGGCTTAAGAGGAAACATGGAAATGTTTTGGAGTGGCCTAGTAAAAGCAAATAATTGAACCCCTTCTTATTCCAAAAAAAATCAGCTGGTGGAATAATTTTCTGAATGTTTAACTTGGCAATACTTCCTATATACAGTACTTACAATGTCCAGGTTTGCACTCCCATATTTCAGTTCAAGGACAAAATTTCGGCAGCAGGTGCCATACGGTTTACTTTCACCCACAATTTGCAGTGCTGAACTGACCACTTCGTCTTTGGGTATGGGCATCACATCTCCATTATAAAGATTGCTCACTCTGAATCCACCACATTTTGTTTCAGCCTCCAGGGTACTTTTTTCAACCACAACAGAATGTCCATGGACACTGTCATCGCCAACACCCACAATCGTCCCTGAGGATTCAAGCCATGTTATAGTAAAAGGTGCCTTATCGTCATATATTTGTAGATCAAAATATTTAGCAGAAATAAGTCACTGAAACAAAAGTTACACATTTCCCATGGAAATAAATGGCAATGTGACCCGGCTGTATCAATTGTAATAGGTTAATCCCACACTAACCCAGGTATGGATTCAAGACCAAATAATAGTTTAGGTGTCACTAATAACCAACTATAGCAAACCATCCACACCTCGCTCATACAGAGATTTACTCCAATAATTCTATTTCAGAGTGTTTTTTTGTTTTTATATACACAGGGCCCTGTAGGTTTGGATTTCCTTTTCCCTTAATAATAAAGACCTTCGTTTAAAAACTGAATTTTGTGATTACTTGTGTTATCTTTCTCTATGATCTAAATTTGTTTTGTGATCTGAAACATTTAAGTGCGACAAACATGCAAAACAATAGGAAATCAGGAAGGAGCAAATACTTTTTCACACAACTGTGCACAAATTTGCGCTGGGGGGAAAAAAATTAAATAAAACAGCATCAGGTGAATAAAAAAGTTGGTACAACCTGCTATGTTGGACACTTTTGTTCTATTCTACCTCATATTTGGTGTACTCTACATCAATGTTTGACCTGATCTTAGCCACGGCACTTTTTTCTGGATAGTTATGAAAATTATTAGTGCTCGTTCACACAAAGCCTTTTTCCATGCATTTTTTTCATGTGGAAAAAAGCTACAGCACCTTATAATGGCAGCAAAATAAATAAGATTTCTAAAATCTTATTCACATGTTGCGGGGTGGGGGATATTTGCATGTTTTGAGAGAAAGTACTTTTTTTTTTTTTTTAAATCGCAGCTTGTCGAATCCTTCAATACAGTGAACTGAATGCATGAAAAAGACAATAGAGACGTGTGTGATGTATACCAAAATTGCATTTTTCATGGGGGGGGAAGCGACAATGCAAAAAAAGCACTATGTGAACATACCCTTAGGCATTTTGCACACCGAAAGTTTTTTTTATAGAGTTTTTGGGGGAGAAAATTAGCAAAAATTCAATGTTTTTAAGTTGTAGGAGGATTTGGAGAGTGTTTTTGCTCCAAAAAGCCTAGAAAAACTGTGTACACAGCTATCGGATAACTTCAACCATTGTGAAACATGAATAACAACTCTCAGCCTTGAGCTAATTAACTCACAGACATGTATTTGAAGCAATTTGCTCTGGTCACAAGACCCGGTGATAATGCCAGCTGTGATAATATGAGCATGATCCGCTCTTCACCGGCCTTGCATCTAAACAGGAGTAATGGTGTCCATCACATAATGAATTTGATCAATGCCGTAAACTCTAGACTTTTTTGAGACGTCTCCACCGCCATCTTTCTACTAATCCGGCTCCATTAAGTCCTTTCACATTGGGTTCGGTGGTTGAGGTGTTACCCTCAGGACACAGTTGTCCCACAATTCAGATATTACCTGTTATATGCACAATATTCCCATCTCCTACGTATATCGCCCAGTGATGATGACCAGGATGGAGAATCTCAATAATGTCTCCAGCGTTCAGAGAATTGATCTGTTAGAGAGAGAAAGATCAAAGTTATTTAAGTTAAAAAGTCATTATGTGTGAATGTCACCAAAAATGCTTAGATTCTCACTCAGAGGGAATCTAATGGGTAGAATAAAAAGGATTATGGACTGTAACTGCAACCAGGAGCAGCTCCAGATGTATACAGACCCTTTGGCGACAGATTCCCAGTGGGCTCCTCTTCACTTTCAATTTTTCCTCTTCGCACTCCAAGAGCTGTACCTTTTTTTTTTTCTTAGAGTTGTGCGAGGGCTTATTTTCATTGCCCTTTTGGGGTCCATGTAATTTTCTAAAATGATCAAAAAATAGCAATTCTGCTATTTCGTGTTTGTGTATTATTATTATTATTATTATTATTTATTATTATTTCAGCAATCACCATGTGGGATATACTGTAATACTGTAATATTGCAGTGTATTTTAAACTTGCTGATCCCCTATGAAGCCCAGCTACAGGAAGGCTTCATAGTCATACAAACACAGTATACACAGGGGCCTTCGTTATAGGCATCCTACAATTGTGGTGTCGGGAGACTATGGGTGTCGGAAAAAAAAAACTTCCCTCCCATTTCCAACCTTTTGAATGATTGACAGTGGTGTCTAAAGAGATAAACTGCTGCAATCAGATCTCGATCCAATTGTAGTATTTAGACTTAAGTGCCATCTGTACGACACAGCTGGTGACTGAGCTCAATTCATATCTGCCGTGTAACAGGCCCACCAGGATTTCAGCAATCACCATGTGGGATATATTATTTTATTACTTTGGACAGTGACACAATGACAATACCAAATATGTTAATTTTTTTATCTTAATTTCATTATGGGAAAATAGGGGGATTTCAACTTTTATTTATATTTTTCTTTATTTTCATTGGTGGCATTGATACACTGCAATACTGTAATATTGCAGTGTATTTTAAACTTGCTGATCCCCTATGAAGCCCAGCCACAGGAAGGCTTCATAGTCATACAAACACAGTATACACAGGGGCCTTCGATAGGCCCCTGGTTGCCAAAACAATGTTATAGGCATCCTACAATTGTGTTGTCGGGAGACTATGGGTGTCGGAAAAAAAAAACTTCCCTCCCATTTCCAACCTTTTGAACGATTGACAGTGGTGTCTAAAGAGATAAACTGCTGCAATCAGATCTCGATCCAATTGTAGTATTTAGACTTAAGTGCCATCTGTACGACACAGCTGGTGACTGAGCTCAATTTATATCTGCCGTGTAACAGGCCCACCAGGATTGGTAAGTCCTAACACTTTCCTGGGTTTGCAGGATGTTGGCGCTGGCCCAAGACTACAACACATACTACATAGTCAAAAGTATCTGACACCTCATCTAACTAATGGATTTAAGCACTTAAGCCACGCCTAATGCCGAAATGTATATGGAGTCTATCAGGCAACTATACAATCTCGTTACACAAAATAACTGTAGGACGGGTCATATTGAAGAGATTAATTTGTGACACCACTATGTCGAGATAATGTCACCTTTTAAAAGAAAAATTAAAACTTCTACCCTATTAGAGCTGCTCCAGTAAGTGCTTCTATTGTGAGGTAGACATAATGTGTAGGAGGGACAAAATCTCAGCCATGAGGCAATAGAGCGCACAAGATCACAGAACTGGACTAACAAGCAATGAAGATTTCAGAGTAAAAGCTGTAGGCCCAATGCTTGTTTGCCACCAGATAGCTCTCCAAATGCCTCCATGAATGTAAAAGTCAATAAATGTATTCTATGAAATGTTCAGAGCGACAAAAAAACTGAAGGCAGCATTGTACTTGATGCGGAATCTGATGTGATATTGTTTTTAAGTGCATTGTAGGTTAAAGTTATGTTTATTAAGACCAAATGGATAAGAATTATTTTCAGTGGTAAATGTGACGATACACATAGGCTCTGCGCTCCCGGAGTATGATACATTAGAAGAACCACTTTTCCAATTTTTTTTGTTATTTTTTTTTAGTTGAACTCTGACATCATCGTTGTCCCCATTGGGGCTCACAATCTAGATTTCCTATCAGTATGTCTTTGGAGTGTGGGAGGAAACCGGAGAACTTGGAGGAAACCCACGCAAACATGGGGAGAACATTGCTCAGCTAACCAAGGTGCCACTCTTCAGAGAGGTGCTAAACTTTCATTGTTTTTTTTTGTTTGCTTTTTTTTTCATATTTGGCAGGAACTTTAATTGCCGTCTGCAGATCAATGAGTGTCTGAGTCCTGAGATCCCCCACCGATTGCTCAATAGACCCCTAAACTCACTGAGTGCACAGAAAGCAGAATATGGGTGTAATCTAAAGTATAGGCTTAGTTGCCTTCTATTGAGTTCGTACCCCCACTCGAGTGTGCACACCTGTTTTCGCACTATTGATCTAGTGATCAAAAGGGGTTTTACGACCCGTACCCTCACCATCTGCAAGCAATTAAAGTGCCTGCCAAATATAAAAAAATAATAATAATTAAAGTTTAGTTAAGTAACAAAATATGTGGATCATTGATTGCCAATGCCTACAGTCACCCTCGATAAACATTTTTCCAACCACTGTTTAAAATAATTTTTCCAAAGAGACTTTTATTAAAAAAATAGTAATTATTAATGCATTTTCAAATATTATATTCCAATTTTTAAATAATAATTGTGACTATAACAAGACTTATATCTCAGGAGCCTGTAGGCAGAGGATGGTACTTTTCATGCCTCAATTTTTTTTTTTTTAAAGAAACACCTGCACCTTTAATAAGGAGGAGAGTATTTGTGAAACTATAATTTCCTAGAAGGGCAACGAGATTACTGAAACTTAATTTATAAAATAATTTGCATTCTCTTCATTCAGAAGCACAACAGTAGCTAGGTCCCATTTCATCACAGCTGTGTCTATGCTTCCATCAAGCATGTTCCTTTCTCCTTCCATCATTAACTGTTACCTTCTCTCACTTCAAGTCATCACAACAGGACCCAAAGAGCATGAAATCAATAATGGAGCCATTACCTTGTAGACTGCCATCATAATTTTAGTGGTGGTCTATCATCAATATTTATTGTATTTCATTCCCTTTAAATTATAAAGGGATAATTATAAGTGGATCGCCCGCCAGGGCAGTGGGGTACTCGGTACTGGACCGGTGTCTTAAAGGGATGTGTCACGGCAGCAGTGACCCAGTCCGTGGACCTGGGCGTCCAATAAAAGGGGAATATTTACAAGGGATGATAGAGTTTGTAGTAAAGTGTTTGTGACACCACCTGTGGTTTCTGGTCAAAGGTGACCAGCGCTGCAGTGCAGATCCTCTGAGACTGGTGTTGATGCAGCAGAGTTGGAATAGCTCTCCACAGGTAGAGCTGGTTGTCTCAGGGCAGAGGTATGTAGTAGAGGATGATGGTGTTGGTAGATGTAGCAGAGTGGAGTGTGTGCCGCAGGAAGAAGTTGAGAGAACACAGTCAGATGCAGTTTCCAAGGCTTTACTCACAGTTCTGGTGCTCACAGATGCCCGCTTAGTACAGTGTCCTCCAGGTGAGGGGCTCAGCAAACTCCCAGGTAGATTGGGATGCACCTTTCCAGGACTCCTTTCAATATGTTCCTTTCTCTGTCATCTCACTGTGTTGTCTTACTCGCCTCTCCTTCCTGTCCAACACCTCGCAATCAGTGTCCCAAGCCAGTAGCCGCGGAACCTGTCGGATAACGCCTTCTCTGCGTTTCCTTGCTCCTATATGGCTTCCTTTTCGGCGAAGATAATTGCGGTTCAGTAGCTGAGGCACCTAGAGATGCCACTGCCTCCGGCTTGCTAACTGAGTCTTAAAGTTCTCCACTAGGCTAAGGGGCCGGTGTCCCTTCTGTGACCTGGTCCCTCCACAATTAGATCGGGCCCCACGGATGGATCACTCACTATCCGTGCCCCTAGGACCCCTTCTATCCTTTCAGAAGCTTCCCTTTATGCTACTCTCTCTTTCATGTTCTCTGTCTGGGGCCGAGCTGCTACCAGCTCCAGGTCCCGTCCAAGACTGTCTGACTAGACTCACTTTCCCGCTCTCTAAAGCTTAATTTCCCCTCTTTCTTGCTTTCTCCACCTACCACCCATGCACTCTTTCCTAGCCAGCCTGGGATGAGACCATCCTCCCTTAGGGTATGTCCAGGGTGCCCTGCTGCCATAGTTTGTGTTGGGTGCAGGTGTTAGAGTCCAGGGTGGTGCTCCCTCCTTACCTGAGAGTGGGGTATCACACCTCTGGATGAGGTGCAATACCTCTGTGGTGACTGAACCCTCAGGGGCGCCACATAAGGTTCTCCATATGTTGCCAGCAATCAAAGCAAGACCTCACCACACCTTTCACCAAATAGTTGCAGTAGTAACTTTCTCTTATTCCCTGGTAATCATAGCTGCTCTTTTTTAATAGTAGTCACAGCTGTGTTACCCTTTTGTCCTCCAGAACTCATATCAGGAGCTCCATCTTCCTGCGATTGGGCACATCAAGGTGTCAGAATTACCTAACCACTTGATGACCAGCATCTTTAGTACTTAGTTGAGCACTTCTGGCTGTTATGACCTCCTGAAAATGTGATGCATAGCGAAACACCAGCTTCAGGCAGAGTTTCTGAAGAATCTTAGCTATTACTCATTGGGAAATGGCCTCCAGTTCACTAATATTCTTGGGTGTCAAGAGAATGGTCCAAAAGGGTAAGAGAAGAGATAATTGCCTCAAACAAAGAAAGAAAAGATTACAAAAAGATACACGGGCACTGAGTATTCTTAGAGATAAATTTAGAAACATAGTCGTAAGTTCAAAGATATAGGAATACTGGTTACACTACCTGGATGTGGCAAAAAGAGGAAGCCGTCACCAACTGCACCTGCCTCCTCAGGAATCTGGTGGTGAAAAACCCTCCGGCAACTGCAGAAGACTTTAGCAGATTTGGTGTCAGCAGGACCCGAGGTTTCAGTTTGCACAGGAAGGTGCATACTAAACACTGAAGGTCTTCATGCATGAACCCCATGGCGGTCACTGCTACTGACCAAACAGCACAAGAAAAGTCAGCTCCAATCTTCAATAGGTTCAAAACCATATAAACCACAAATAGGTTTGGTTTCTGGCACCTACTATAGCTATTTTTTTACATGTAAACCATGTTTTTGGCACGAATAATGGTGCTTTGTCATTTTTTTAAATAAAAGCAATTCTGGGAAAATGTTAAACTAATTTCTATTAAAATGCATTTTGTATTGTAAAAAAATACACTTGAATCTTTAATGGGAAAAAATGCTACAATGTAAAATAACTCACCAGTTCCTGAGACATTTGTCCTCCACGTCTTCCAGACACACAGTATTTGAGAAGTCTATGAAAATCATATTCCTATTCGTTAGTCATGCGATCAATGGTCAAATTCCATGTACAATTACAACATAAATATATTATTGTGTAACCTGGAATATTTCATGGTATTGGGTAATGGTACAAAAACCAAGGCAGCATGTGGGTAGAGTTCAAACTCTGTACAAGAAAAGAAATAACTAAGGATGAGAGAATCTGTATAAATTTAAATTCACAATATTCATGCAAAGACAGAAAATTCAATTCACAATAGGAGGTTTTTAATAATAATTAATGAAGAAAAACTTCCACCATCTTGCTACATTCACGCAAACTGAATTGCCAAAAAAATTTAAATACATGGTGAATACGAACTTTTGTGAAGCATGAAGCACACACTATTCGATTTGCTTTTCTCTACTAATATGTTGTATACAACTTGTAAGTATGAATATTCATAAAGTATTTTTGTACTTTAACAGGAATTCTAATACACATGGATAGGTGTTATGAATGTGCTAGAGATGGTTTCTGAGCAGAGGATCCCTCTGGTGGTTACAGACAGTACTGAACCTTACAGCGAGGAATGGCAATCTGGGATCACGGACTGAACTGATATAAGGGAGGTTCCCTCCCATGATGGTTGCCGGTGATCAATTGTTCTTGTCTCAATTGTGGTTCCTGGTTCATTTGGAAGTTTGCTGGAGTCTTGCATTCATCTGCTGCTTTCAGATAAGATATTTTCTGCTTTTCTTTTTGTGCTTGCTTTTTGCATAATTTTCTGCACTTTTGTGGAGGTCAGCCGGGTCCCCTCCTGGGGCCTGAGCTCCTCTCAGTTTATCTGTAGCCACTGTTATTTGTTCATTTGCTTTTTCCTGTTTTTTCAGTGGCTGCGGCCTAGTTTTGTTACACCAGAGATCTGATCTAGGTGGTGGAGATCATGTGATCTCAGGTGTTTTTGCAATCAGAAGAGTTGGTATTTTTTAGGGTTTTTTGTTAGATTGCAGTCAGAATTCTTTCCTGTACTTTTCTGTCTAGACAGATTGGGCCCCAGCGTTTGCTCATTCTATTTTCTGTCTGTGTCCGTGCTTCTTCTTGTCTAACCGCCATTACATGTTTGGGGGCTTCCTATTTTCTTTGGGGATCTGCTCCGGGGCAGATAGCTTTCATCTTTCTGCCTTTAGGTGTAGTTATCTCTCAGGCTGTGACGAGGCATCTAGGATCAACGTAGGAACGCTCCACGGCTACCTCTAGTTGTGTGGTTAGTTTAGGTTACTGCAATCCAATAGGTTCCACCCTCTCTGGTGTATTGCCGTTTTTGCTTTTTTTCCTCAGCTATCTAAACATAACAGATAGGGGTGTACTGTTGGAGGCAATGGTTAGAAAATATAATAATGCATATCATAGGAAGGGACCTCCTGGGTCATCTGGTCCAACCCCCTACTCAAAGCAGGATTCACTAAATCATCCCAGACAGATGTCTGTCCAGCCTCTGTTTGAAGACTTGAAGACTTCCATTGAAGGAGAACTCACCACCTCTCGTGGCAGCCTGTTCCACTCATTGATCACTCTGTCAAAAAGTTTTTTCTAATATCTAATCTGTGTCTCCTCCCATTCAGTTTCATCCATTGCTTCTAGTCTTTCCTTGTGCAAATGAGAATAAAAATGATCCTTCTACAATGTGACAGCCCTTGAGATATTTGTAGACAGCTATTAAGTCTCCTCTCAGTCTTCTTTTTTGCAAGCTAAACATTCCCAAATCCTGTAACCGTTCCTCATAGGACATGGCTTGCAGACCGGACACCATTCTGGTCGCTCTTCTCTGAACTTGCTCCAGTTTGTTGATGTCTTTTTTAAAATGTGGTGCCCAAAACTGGACACAGTATTTCAGATGAGGTCTGACCAAAGAGGAGTAGAGGGCAATAATGACCTCACGTGATCTAGACTGTATGCTTCTGTTAATACATCCTAGAATTGTATTGGCCTTTTTTGCTGCTGCATCACACTGTTGACTCATGTTCAGTCTGTGATCTATTAGTATACCCAAGTCTTTTTCCCATGTGCTGTTGCTTAGCTCTATTCCTCCCATTCTGTATACGCTTTTTTCATTTTTATTGCCCAGATGTAGTACTTTGCATTTTTCCCTGTTAAAAACCATTCTGTTAGTTGCTGCCCACTGCTCCAGTTTATTTATATCTTTTTGAATCCTCTCTCTCTCTTCTCCAGTATTAGCTATCCCTCCTACCTTTGTGTCATCAGCAAATTTAATCAGTTTACCCTCAATTCCTTCATCTAAATCATTGATAAAGATGTTGAACAATACAGGGCCCAAGACAGAACCCTGTGGTACCCCACTTGATACATTCTTCCAACTGGATGTGCAGTCATTTACTACCACTCTTTGGGTCCTATCACTAAGCCGGTTATGAATCCACCTAACAGTTGCCTTGTCCATTCCATATGTAATTATTTTTTTAATAAGGATTGTGTGAGATACTTTGTCAAATGCTTTGCTGAAGTCAAGATATAATATATCTACAGCATTTCCCTGATCCACCCAGTCAGTGATTCTGTCATAGAAGGAAATTAAATTAGTCTGACATGACTTATTAGTTGCAAACCCATGCTGACTCTGGTTAAGCACTTCATTATTGTCCAGGTACTTACATACATGTTGTTTAATTTGTTCAAAGATCTTTCCTGGTATAGATGTCAGACTCACCGGCCTATAGTTCCCTGGGTCCACCTTCTTCCTCTTTTTGAAAATAGGAACAACATTTGCTCTTCTCCAGTCTTCTGGGACTTCTCCTGTTCTCCAAGAATTTTCAAAGATTATGGAGAGTGGTTCAAAAATTTCTTCTGCTATCTCCTTCAGTACTCTGGGGTGTAATTCATCTGGACCTGGAAACTTGAATTCATTTTGTTAGCTAAGTGATTCCTCACTATTTTTCTATTTATAGATATCCTGGATTCTTCTATTCCCTTAATAGGACAGTGAAGATCAGTTGATGTTCCATTTCCTTTCTGAGAGAAAACAGATGCAAAATAGGAATTTAAAAGTTCGGCCTTCTCAACATCCTTTCTTACCATTTCATAATTTTCATCCTGTAAAAATCCTATAGCATCTTTGACTTTTCTTTTACTTTTGACATATCCCAAAAATCCTTTTTTATTGCTTTTGACATCTCTTGCAAGCCTTAATTCATTGTCAGCTTTAGCTAATCTGATTCTTGCCCTGCAGGTTCTGCAGACATCATTATATTCTTCTTTAGATATGCCTCCCTCTTTCCATTTGATAAACATTTCTTTCTTCCTTTTTAGCATGTGTTTAAGTTCTGTGTTCATCCATCCTTGTTTCCTTAAATGCTTCCTATTCTTCCCTCTTTTTGGAATTGTTAATTATTGTGCTTTGAGAATCTCATTTTTCAAGATTTCCCATCCTTCCTGGACATTTTTGTATTTAAGAATATCCAGCCATTGGATCCCTCCGATTCTCTTTCTGAGTCCCTTAAAATCTGCCTTTCTGAAATCTAACCTTGAAGTCTGAGTCTTCACAGGTCTTCCTCCTCTAGTTATCCAAAATTCTAAAATAGCATGGTCGCTCCCTCCTAAGGTCCCAGCCACTCAGGGCCGGCGTCAGCACCCGGCACACCCAGGCAAGTGCCGGGGGCCTGAGCAGGTGGGGGGGGCCCACTCGCCGTCTGGCACCCCGGCGCCCGTTAGCGGTGTCAGCGCTGCCACTGGCCCCCCCGCTTGCTCAGGGCCCCGGCAGCAGCCGGCGCAATACTCACCTCTCCCTGTGCCTCCGCTGCCGCAGCTCCAGGCTCCAGGGGGCGCCTGCAGGACGCCGGCGCTTCCTCTCATAGCAGTGCCGCTGAATGACGTCATCATTCAGCGGCCGGCTGTGGCAGTGAGCGCACTGACGCCAGACAGGTGAGATGTTTGTGTGTGTGTCTGTGTATGTGTCTCTGTGTGTATCAGTGTATGTGTATGTAGTGCGGTGCTTTGTGTGTGTGTGTGTGTCTGCTGTATGTGTGATGGTGGTGGGGGAGGGCAGTGATGATGATGATGATGGGGAGGCAATGATGATTGATGATGATGGGCAGGCATTGATGATGATGGGCAGGCAGTGATGATGATGGGCAGGCACTGGCAGTGATGATGATGGGGAGGCAATAATGATTATGGCAGGCATTGATGATGATGGGCAGGCAGTGATGATGATGGGCAGGCAATGATATTGATGGGGAGGCGATGATGATGATGGGGAGGCGATGATGATAATGGGCAGGCAATGATGATGATAGGCAGGCATTGATGATGATGGGCAGGCAATGATGATTATGGGGAGGCGATGATGATGATGGGGAGGCGATGATGATGATGGGGAGGCAATGATGATGATAATGGGCAGGCAATGATGATGATGGGAGTATTTCCACAGCGCCCTTTCCTGAGCCGTAACAGTGCAGAATGCAGCACAACGCAGAGGAGAGCTCCATATTTTGTATGGAGCTTTATATGGGGACCAGTATCCTGTATGGAGCATTATATTGGGTCCAGTATTCTGTATGGAGCATTATATGGGGGATGGAGGGTGACATCCTGCATGGGGTATTATATGGGTGATGAGGGGGAGACTATGTGGTGCCCATAATATTGTATGGAGGACTGTACTGTCCAGTCTGTACTGTGCGCTGTGAGGATTTGGCGGTTTTTGAGCTATTGTACAATTTACAATAGATATCAGTCATGTAATGGAAGAAGTGTTTGGCATTGTACTATACCTATATTTCTCTGCAGTATCTGTGCATCATGAATCATGGTCTGTGTTAAAGGGGCCCACTGAGACTCTTTCGCCCGGGGCCCATAAAAACCTGGAGCCAGCCCTGCAGCCACTCTTACCTCCTCAACCATTTCCTCCCTGCTTATAAGGATTAGATCCAAGGTAGCAGATCCCCTTGTTTTCTTCTCTACCTTTTGGAAGATAAAGTTGTCAGCAAGAGAGGATAAGAATTTCCTGGACCTGTTAGTTTTGCCTGAGAGAGATTCCCAACAAATGTCTGGATAGTTGAAATCTCCCATGAACACTATGTCATATTTTTTGGAGAACTTGGCCATTTGATGCATAAAGAGTTCATCCATATCTTCAGCTTGCACAGGCGGCCTGTAGTAAATGCCTACAATGGTGTCCTTTCCATTGTTCGCTCCTTGTATTCTTACCCAAACAGTTTCCACAGAAGTCCCAGTCTCTGAAGCTTCAATCTCTGTGCAGATATACGCTTTTCTAACATACAATGTGACACCTCCTCCTCGTTTATCAAGTCTGTTTCTTGCAAATAAGTTGTAACCTTCTAGCCTTGTATTCCAATCATGTGTATCGTCCCACCAAGTTTCAGTGATTCCAATTACATCATTTTTCTTCTCCTGCGTTAGTAGTTCCAATTCTCCTTGTTTGTTGCCCATGCTTTGTGCGTTTGTATAGAAACATTTTAGTTTGTGATTGGTTTCACTTCCCCAAATATTTTTATTATTTAGATTTTTTTGTCTTCGTTCTTCCTTTCCACTTCTTATAGCAGAATTCTCAATAGCATTTGTCAGGTGTATGGATTTTTCTGGCCTTTTGCTTCCCTTCCCACATTGTTCTAGTTTAAAGTTCTCCTGATGAGTGCAGCAAGGCGACTTCCAAATACATGTTTTCCAGTCTTCATAAGGTGCACCCCATCTCTAGCAAGTAGTCCATCGTATTGGTAATTCACTCCGTGATCCAGAAATCCAAATCCTTGCTGACGGCACCAACGAAGTAGCTAGTTATTCACCTGCAGAATTTTATTCCACCTCCTTGTTCCATGGCCATCCACTTGAAGGAAGGAAGAGAAGACCACCTGCGCTCCCAGTTCTTTCACTTTCTTACCTAAGTTTTCAAAGTCAATGCAGATGGTTTCCAGGTCACTTCTTGTGGTGTCATTTGTCCCAACATGTATTAGCAGGAATGGGTAGTCATCTTTAGGTCTGAAGAGTCAAAATACCAATTGCAAATCAGGGTTTGAACCTTGATCAAGGGTTTCTCAGATCATGATACAAACCTGACTATATGTCACTTTTACAACAGAGAAGAACAGCCCATCTTGTCTTGCTCAAAGATAGGTTTACTGCTCTGAAAAGTATATGAAACAATGTTAGCACCGGAAAATAAAATTCTTTATCCACCCCTATGCCAAGTTTCTTTTTAAGGCAAAAGTGATATCAGGTTTTCGCATGAATGAAAATCTTATTCAAGGGTTCCTGTGCAATAGTGAAGTTGGGAACCATTGGTCTATAGAACAGGAGATAGTGCCAGAAATGATTGTGCTAGATAATATATTGTGCTCCAGAAATGCTGAATAGCAGAGAAATCCCATATTTTAGTGCATTATTTACTGGTCCCTGATGGCCAGCAGTTTCCACGAAACCACTAAATACTATGGACTATAGCATATGGCTGGGTTACTTATCTATGGGACTGTGGTTTCATCGGTCATTAATACTGAAGTCTACATTTTTAGTGCCTCGGTCATTAAGTTATTGAAACTGCAGGTGGTTAGTCGTACTTTCTGTTCACTTCTGGCTCATTTCTGGCATTGACTGCCCATTCTCACGGGACATACAGGAAAATTGTTAGTGTTCGTATTACACAGTGTTATCATCCGGCAATCTGCAGTCACATAGTGACTGGGAATTTTATTTCAGCTCAGACAACTCCTTTCAATGAGATATGTGTCATGTATGTTCTTAGATGAATAGAGAAGGTAGCTACAGTTTTTGGCTGATACAGAGACGTATCTAAGGCTATGTGCACACGTTGCGGTTTCTTAGCGGTTTTGCCGCTTACACAATACAACTCATTAAGGCCTATGAGATTCCGCAATGCTGTGCACATGCTGCGGGTTTTTCCGCGGCGGAATCGCATAGCGGGAGAATCCGCAGCATGCTCATTCTTTTTTGCGGAACCGCGGCGATTCCGCCGCCATAGGAATGCATTGAACCAATTACTTTCCGCATGTGGCTGTGCCCACCATGCAGAAAGTAAGCGGTTCATGTGCGGATGGTACCCAGGGTCTGGAGGAGAGGAGACTCTCCTCCAAGCCCTGGGTACCATATCCATGTAAAAACAATAATTAAAATAAAAAATAATGATATTCTCACCTTCCGGCATCCCACGCAGCTTTCCCGCCTCTCAGCGACGCTCCCGCCAATCGCGTTCCCAGTGATGCTTTGCGAGATCACCCAGATGACGTAGCGGTCTCGCGAGATGCTACGTCATCGGGATGATTGTCGCAAAGGACTCTTGGGAACGAAACTTGCCGGGAGCGTCGCTGAAGGCGGGAAAGATGCAGGGGCCGCCGGAAGGTGAGAATATCATTATTTATTATTTTTTTTATTATTTTTACATTAGATCTTTTTACTATTGATGCGACATAGGCGGCATCAATAGTAAAAAGTTGGTCACACGAGTCAAACACTCATGTGACCCGTGTGACCAACCTGTCAGATCGCTTGTAAAACGCTAGCATTCTGCAAGCTAATTCCGCTTGCAAAACGCTAGTGTTTAGCTGGAATACGCATACCTATAATATGCGGATTTCCCGCGGCAGGGAGGTGCGGAATTGCCGCGGAAATTTCCATGGCAATTCCGCAACGTGTGCACATAGCCTAAGGGTGGCAGCAGGGGAAGGGGTGGACATATCATTGGTGCAACCTGTGCAGCCGCACTGGGGCCCAAGAGGTGAGGGGGCCCATTTATACCTCCAAAGCAGGTGCAATTTTGCATTTTTAGGAGATCTTGGGCTGCAAAGGGCCCATGTATTGTTCTTGCACAGGGGCCCTTTTCTGACTTTGTCCACCAGTGAGCAGGGGCATGTGCTCCGGGGCTGCCGGCAGAGTGGCGCAGTCAAGCTGACAGGAGGCTCAGAGAATCTGCAGAGCGCCAGCTCCCAGTTATCTTTCACATGCGAGTACAATAGAAGCGCCGACCGTCAGGTTAGAGCGACATCAGAGGCGCACATTGTTGGTAAATGCTCCATGCCAGTGGAGCTGAAGTCACGGAAGATTGAATGTAATGGAAAGAGTATTTACTGGATTGTGGATTGTGTGGGTGTATTTACTGTGTGTATGTAAGAAGATGGACCAGACCGGGGTACCTCTCTTGCATCGGTTCTGGAACTGTCGGGGCTATCACGATTGTTGCCCGGGGGAAAGCTTTCTGACCCGGACCGACCTTTGCAATCGACAGCAGGGGGTGTAACTTTGATAAAGGGGCTGTGCGCGGGAAAGTGGGAGACTCTTGGCGGGAAGACAGTGAGCAGCAGGGAAGGTTGGTGCTCCGTCCTCTGAGCATCGTGTTAGAGCAGGCCCGCGCTGTAGATTCCCTACATCTGGGTACACTGACTGTAGACAGAAATCCCTCTCGTAGTTATGTAATTCAGAAGTTTTGTAGCAAAATTTTCATTCTGAGAAAAGAGGAGTGCTTCCATAGCTCCACCCACTTCAGTGATGTCACGACCAGGAGGTATAAGACCGTGTAAGCCCATTTTGCTTGAGTCTTTTGCCTGGGAAACCTGATACAGAGAGGTCCATGTAATGCACTGTGATGTATCGCCCATCCCCAACCGCATGTTTTGCCTGAAATGACCTAAGCAACTGTGAGTGCTTTTCTGCCTTTCATCCTTTTTATTTTGTAATTATCTTGTACATATTTTCAATTGTCTCCCGTTGTAATATCTTTTATACCTTTTGTAAACACTGCCTACCTTTTTTGAGTAAAATATAAAATTACTAGTTTCGTTTCTCCTTGCTCTATAACGTATCTGCACGTCCTCCGAAGGGAATTACGCTACTAAATCGGGTTGGCCCCTGCCCCACATTCTAGAACCAGAGGCTGGTGACAGCAAGTTTGTATTGGGCTCTGGGTAAAGCTGCAAGTGACGGAGCCGGTTTTATAAGCGTATTGCCTGACTGCGGCTGGGAGTAGTTATATTTCACTCAATGCAACTTGCCTAACAGCCAGTACACGTCCAGGTGGTCCGTCCGGTGGCTACTTATCCTAAGTGCAGTTCCCTGACTGACCTGAGAGTAAGGGGGCGTTGGAGAGCTGCGAGTTCCAAAGCGGAACTTGAAAGTGGGATATACATAAATCCCTGCAGTTGGTGACATATTGGTGGCAGAGGTGGGATAACTAAGATAAGCCCCCTGCGATTGCGATATTTGTGTGTGGTTTTCCTGACAATTGGTGCAGCGGTGGGATCATAAACCGTATCCCCCATGCCTCCGGTTCCTCACATTGGTGGCAGTGGTGGGATCATAAACTGTATCCCCCCTGCTCCTTTTCATTACATTTATAAACTGCATTTTCTGTTTACTTGTGTTATCTTTGGCTAATATTTAAATTTGTTTGGTGATCTGAAACATTGAAGTGTGACAAACATGCAAAAGGATAGGAAATCAAGAATGGGGTAAAAACACTTTTTCACATAACTGTATGTGCTTAGGGGAGGGGGTGGAGGGCGCCAAATTGAATTCTTGCCCCGGGTGCCAGAAAGCCTAGATATACCTCTGGGTTGATAGCTTCCATTGTATTTTCTGTGATCTCCATTCTGAGCAATGAAGAACTTAATGGGACTCAAAGTATATATCACAAAGTATATCAAAGTATTCTGACTATTTATTCCACTGGTAATTACAATTTTACAATTATCTCAGTAAAAACAAATATATTGGAGTTCATTTATTTTTGTTTTGCTTTGTAGAACAACCATTGTTTCTGCCATGTTTTGATACAGGACATTGAACTAAAAGGTTTGGAATGTTCTGAAGTTGAGTCTCTTTGATGTCCAGGCATTTCACTAATTTAAACGGAAAAGTCTTCCAATATTTATAAGCAACCCAGCTATCCCTGCAAGAACCCCTACTCCAACTGAGGATCCAATTTTCACATCTTCCACCTACAGGGTATAAAAAACAAACATAGTAACATAGTTAGCAAGGCCGAAAAAATACATTTGTCCATCCAGTTCAGCCTATATTCCATCAGAATAAATCCACAGATCTACGTCCTTCTAAAAAACCTAATAACTGTAAGATACAATATTGTTACACTCCAGTAAGACATCCAGGCCTTTCTTGAACCCCTCGACTGAGTTTGCCATCACCATCTCCTCAAGCAAGGAATTCCAGATTCTCACTGCCCTAACAGTAAAGAACAGTAAAGAATCCTCTTCTATGTTGGTGGAAAAACCTCTCTTCCAGACGCAGAGAATGCCCCCTTGTGACCGTGACCTTCCTTGGTATAAACAGATCCTCGGAGAGATATTTGTATTGTCCTCTTATCTACTTATACATGGTTATTAGATCGCCCCTCAGTTGTCTTTTTTCTAGACTAAATAATCCTAATTTTGCTAATCTCTCTGAGTATTGTAGTTCCCCCATCTCCTTTATTAATTTTGTTGCCCTCCTTTGTACCCGCTCTAGTTCCATTATATCCTTCCTGAGCACCGGTGCCCAAAACTATACACAGTTCTCCATGTGCGGTCTAACCAGGGATTTGTACAGAGGCAGTATAATGCTCTCATCATGTGTATCCAGACCTCTTTTAATGCACTCCATGATCCTGTTTGCCTTGGCAGCCGCTGCCTGGCACTGGCTGCTCCAATTAAGTTTATCATTAACTAGGATCCACAAGTCCTTCTCCATGTCAAATTTACCCAGTGGTTTCCCGTTCAGTGTGTAATGGTGATATTGATTCCTTCTTCCCATGTGTATAATCATACATTTATCATTGTTAAACCGCATCTGCCACCTTTTGGCCCAAGTTTCCAACTTATCCAGATCCATCTGTAGCAGAATACTATCTTCTCTTGTATTGACTGCTTTACATAGTTTTGTATCATCTGCAAATATCGATATTTTACTGTGTAAACCTTCTACCATTCTCATGTTATATCACATGTTCTTAGTGATCATAATGCATGTTTACATCATAATTTTGATTAGTAGTAGAAGACACGAAGAATAGATTACTCTGGGTCTCAGAAATGGGAAGAAGGCTGTTGTGGGATTAGCAGGGTAGGATCAATATTAAAATATAACTTTTACTATTTTATATTAAAATTAACCAAAGTGACATAAAGGACATACTGAAAAAACATAAACTGAATTGATATTATTCAATTCTTACAAGTAGCATGAATGAGGGGTTTTTTGACACGCCCCAAGCTCACTCAAAGAGGTGTATCAAGAATCTGCTCCTAAATTCAAAATCTATTGGAACGATCTCACCTCGTTTGAAGTTTCTCAGCCTCAGTTAGCCGTAAATCTCTGGTCATATTGGGAGAAGGTTTTTCTTAAAATCTCATGCCTTCAATTAAACATCCCACCAGGAATAAGATTTGTGCCCCATATAGTGCTTCCCGACGCGTTTCGTTATCACTCATCAGGGGAAAGGTACACACAATCATTCAGTGGAAAAATCCACCATTTTTCATAAGGGGTCAGAGGCATCACCTGTTTCTCTCATATGTCCCCTTTAAATAGACCGCCGTGTATGCCGCATGTTCGCGGCGTCTGACGTCATGGGGGTGCGACCCACGGATCGGCCGCTACCCAAATCGTCACTTCCGGTGTCCCGAACTGCATCACATCCGGTCTGTGGAACGCAATTGAGCCGCAATCGTTTACACTCGTTTTCTAGTGATGCAGTGAATCCCATCACTTCCTGTTTATCGGAAGTTATTGTATTCAATTCAAGGGACATCGATGGCAGTGATACTTATTATTAGTGATCTTATAAGCATAAATTATGAACTCCCATATCGTTTTCTCAAAAAAAGGAGGGGCAGTTCTAAATTATAAAATAAAAATAAGTAATCACTTATTATGTCATGGTATGTTTTGGATCCTTAGACCATAAGTTGGCACAAACTAATAAATTGCAGCAGGTCACTAATTTGGTATATCAGGAGAAGTAAAAGATTATTATATACATACATTGGGCTGTTTTGCTAGAATGTGGGAGAAAAAAGGGTTTGAAAAAATAGAGAAATTTCAGTGGATAAAAAGAAATAGACTGGAGATGTGTCATGCCCCGTTCCCTAGGATGCCTAAAACTGATTCCTACCTAACCGCGGAGGTTGGCACCCTAAGGACAGGATAACGAGAGTGGCGCCCCCACTCCTCGACGGCTGACCCTTCTAGGCCCTATATGGCCCTGTTCATGTTAAAGGTTGGAAAAGATAGCAAAGTATCCACACATAGATGGACAATATTGCTTAGAATGAAAAAGAGATTTTATAAGAAACAACTGAAGGTCAATGTTTCATTAAGACCTCTTGGTGATTGGGTCTTTAGGCGATATATCCATTTTGTTTCCCTTTGTAATATATTTCTGTCCCAATCACCTCCTCTCTTGGGAAAATATACCCTGTCAATTCCTATAAATCTGAGGTCACATCCCTTTCCTTGATGTTCCATGTTCATATGTCTAGCCAATGCTGTATCTCTCTTTAATGCCACATCTCTCACAGACCGCTCCTGGCACTTTAACCTCTGAAATGCTGCGATCAAAAATGATCACAGAGTTCTGGAAGCAGGCAGAGGGCTGACAGGCCATCTGCCTTTGGATCGGAGACCCTGCGGCGTGACACGGGGTCCCAATCGCTGCCATGGTGACCCGATGTTGTCAGGATGACATCCGGGTCACCAGAGCTAGGAAAACTTGCTGATCATGCGCAGTGCATGATCAGCAAGTCTGTGTCACTGCAGCACTGACAGTTTCTATAGCATGCAGATGCTGCTTCATCTGCATGCTATAGAAGCGATCAGCCTGCAAAAAATTATTGTCCCAAAGTGGGACAAAGTAAAAAAGTTAGAATAAAGTAAAAAAAAATTAAATAATTGTAAAAATATTTAAAAAAAATCAAAAATAATAAAATAACACACACTAACGACGTCATCGCGCCCTCTGCCTGAACATTCACAGCCAGAGGAGTCGGACGAGGGAGCAGCGCGCAGCGGTGGACCAGTCCAGTGACAGGTAAATATTGCTATACTCACCCCCCTGCCGGCGCGTCTCTGCAGCCTCTCCTGTTCTCCCGGCAGTCTTCGCAGCTCTTCCGTCCTACAGCGGTCACGTGGTACCGCTCATTAAAGTCATGAATATGTGCATATTCATGACTTTAATGAGCGGTACCATGTGACCGCTGCAGGAAGGAGCCGGAGATCGTGGGAGAAGCAGGGGGCTGCAGAGACGTGCCGGCGGGGGGATGAGTATGATCCGACCCCCGTATATGACTCGCGTATAAGCCAAGAGGGGGACTTTCAGCCCTAAAAAATGGGCTGAAAATCTCAGCTTATACGCGAGTATATACGGTAAATGAGGTATCGCTGTAATCGTACTGACCCGAAAAATAAAACTGCTTTATCAATTTTACCACACGCGGAACGGTATAAACGCCCCCCCAAGAAAATGTCATGTGCCCGAAAATGGTACCAATAAAACGTCAACTCGTCCCGCAAAAAACAAGCCATGACATGACTCTGTAGGCGAAAATATGAAAAAATTATAGCTCTCAAATATTGTGACACAAAAACTATTTTTTGCAATAAAAAGCGTCTTTTAAAGTGTTTTACAGCAGCCAAACATAAAAACCCGCTGTTATGCCTCTTTCACATGTCCTGATATTTCCGATACCGGAGATGTCAGTGTCCGTGTGTAATACGTGCGGTACCCATGTGACATTCGTGTGCCGCATCAGTACCACACGGACGAGTGCCAGGGAAGAAGTGTTACAGTAAGCGCTGTTCCCTGGTGCCGGGTGCTGAACACGGCTCTCATCATTCTTCCCTGCTCTGCCGGCAATCAGTGCAATCAGGGGAAAATGAAGAGAGCCATGTTCAGCACCCGGTGCCGAGGAACAGCGCTCACTGTAACACCTCTTCCCTGGCGCCGATGCGTGTCACACGGATGACATCCATGTGTGTTTTGCATATGCACGTGTACTGGACGTTTTGTAGCCCGTGCTGACATGAAAAAAGGACATGTCAGCTTGTTTTGCCCATGGACACACGGTCCGTGGAAACACACTGACGTGCACAGAACCATTCACTTGAATAGGCAAATAGCACTCCGTTCCTCCCGAGTCTCTCCGTATGGCTAAGTAGTACTGTACAGCCACATATGGGGTATTGCCACGTTCAGTAGAAATCGTGAGACAATTTTGTTGCCATTTTTACCCACTTCTCATGTGAAAATGCAAAATATTTGGATAAAATAAAATTTTGGTGGTAAAAATGTAGTTATTTTGTCTTCACTACCCAATGGTATAAAATTCTGTGACACACCTATGGTATCAATATGATCACTGCACCCCTAGATGAATTCATTGAGAGGTGTAGTTTGTAAAATGGGGTCACTTATGTGGGGTTCTGCTGTCCTGGAACCTCATGGGCTCTCCCAGTGGGTCATGGCACCTGCGAACCATAACAGTAAAATCTGGCACACATTGCCTTCATTGCTTTGCACTGTGCCTGAAAAATATTTCACAATTACATGTAGGGTATAGGCGCACTCAGGAAAAAATGGACCTCAGTTTGTTGTAAAAAAAATTCCCATTAGCCCTTATAAAAATTAAAAACTTGGGGCTAAACCAACATTTTAGTGGTAAAAATGTAATTTATTCTTTCTTCACCGTTCAGTGGTAGAAAATTCTGTGAGGCACATGTGGTGTAAATATGATCACTGCACACCTAGATGAATTCATTAGTTTGTAAAATGACTTCACATATAAGGGGTTTCTGTTGTTCTGGCGCCTCAGGGGCTCTGCCAATGCCCTCAAACCATTCCAGCAAAATCTGAACTCCAATATGGCGCCTCTTTCCTTCTGAGCTTTGCATTGTGCATCAAAAGTAGTATTCCCCTACAAATGGGGTATCGGCGTACTCGAAAGAAATTGCACAACAACTTTTGGGGTCCAATTTCTCCTGCTACCCTTGGTAAAATAAAAATTTGGGGGCGAAAAGACTATTTTTATGGAAAAATTATGATTTTTTATTTTCATGGCTCTACGTTATAAACTTCTGTGAAGCACTTGGGGGTTCAAAGTGCTCACCACACATCTAGATAAGTTCCTTGGTGGGTCTAGTTTCCAAAATGGTGTCACTTGTGGGGGGTTTCCACTGTTTAGGCATATCAGGGGCTCTCCAAAACGCGAAATGGCTTCTGATCTCAGTGCTGCTATCAGTGTGTCAAGAGTGGGAGAACAGGGTTGCATTGACAATCCAACACAATGGGCAGCACTTTGAACACATTTTATAAGTGGTCATAAACTTGTAAATAACTCATGAAAGAATAAAGTTATGTTAAAACCAAGCACACCATTGTTTTTCTTGTGAAATTCTCAATAAGTTTGATGTGTCACATGTCTCTCTTCCCATTGAAAAAAATAAAGTTGGATCCAAAATGGCCGACTTCAAAATGGCCTCCATGGTCACCACCCATCTTGAAACGTTTTCCTCCTCCCATATACTAATGTGCCACAAACAGGAAGTTGATATCACCAACCATGCCCATTTTATTTAGGTGTATCCATATTAATGGCCCACCCTGTACAGTGTGCTACTTCCTTTAGCTGCAGCTATTGCAGAGTTCTTAGGAATAGTTCTAGCCAAGGCCCAAGTGTCACGGGTGTATCGCCATGAAGATCGTCGCGATTTCACATTCTGACTTCTCGCAGCTGAGTTGTTGGTACTTTGTGTCTGTTGGCAGTGAGGGAGTTAATTCTACCTTTCTCTGTGCTTAGACTGGGTTCAGCCTCGCCAGGCTGCTGTGTATTAGGCACTAATTAGCTTCCTTCAAATACCTGCCATTCTGCTTAAGGAGTTGTCGGTGAAAGCATTCATTCAGACCAGCAGAGTGGATCGTTTCTGAGAAGACTTAAGCTAAGAGTGCCTGTTGTGGTTTATCCTCTCCTCGCTTATTGTTTATCTCCTTAACCTTTTGTGTTCCCTCTGTAGTTGAAGTTTTTGTATGCAAGGCAGTATTTACTTTACCCCTTGTCTGTCTCGTTTGTCTTATACTGTTTGTAAGCTGTGACCTGCCCATTCCCTGTGGTGGTAATCAGGGTCCTTCTCAGGACTAGATTACAGTGGTCAGGGATCTACAGGAGACAGGGTTACGCTGGCGGCCTGGACCTCTGTACCATTAACAGTACCTCCAGGTAGAGGGACTAGTCAGGACCCCAGTTTAGGGTCAGCATAGACCCCGGTCCACCACTATCCTGAGACAGCGTGACACGTATACAGCATAGACCCACAATACATAGGATATGATGTCATGTAAGACAATGCTGGCAGATACTATGTATACATGTTGATATTTTCTATTATATGAAATATAGAATGTTGTCACACTAGATATATGTTACTGTCATAAAATATATCTGTTATACAGCGTGACATTTTCACCGACCACATTAAAGATTCTCCCTAGCTACCATGGATCCAGTAGCCCAGCTAGCTCAGCAGTTGCAGAGTTTGTCCATGGAGCTGACGGATGTTAAGTCCAAGGTTTTGTACCCCCTGGAGCAAACCAGATCTGAACCTAAAGTAGCTCTCCCGGACAGGTTCACTGGTGGGCGGGACAAATTTTTTACCTTCCGGGAGGCATGTAAATTATATTTTCGGCTACGGCCTCGGTCGTCGGGGAGTGAAGATCAGAGGGTGGGAATTGTCATCTCGCTCTTACAAGGGGACCCTCAATCCTGGGCGTTCTCTCTTCCTCCGGGCTCCCCGGCTCTCCAGTCAGTAGATCGATTTTTTACAGCCCTGGGTCTGGTATATGATGACCCGGATCGGGTCTCCCTTGCTGAAACGAAGTTACGTAAGATACAGCAGGGAGATCGTCCGGCGGAGGAATTTTCTTCTGAGTTCCGTAGATGGGCCACAGATACTCAGTGGAATGACCCAGCTCTTAGGAGCCAGTTTTGTCAAGGGTTATCTGACAAATTAAAAGATGTGTTGGCTCAGTATGATTCTCCCCGTCACTGGAGGCCGCTATGGCCCTTGCGATTCGCATTGATAGACGGCTTCGGGAGAGGTGCGAGGTAACTCCGCCCCCTGTGATGACTCCACCTTCTACTAAAGTCCCTTATATTGAGGTTCCCCTGGGTTGTTCTGAGGAACCTATGCAGTTAGGAGGGACATCATTTCGAGGGAGGAGATTGGCGGTGCGCCGCAAGACAAGAAAGTGTTTCTTCTGCGGGAGAAAGGGACATTTTATTGAGGGGTGTCCATCCCGTACTTTACTGAGCAAGAAGTCGCCGGAAAACTGTTAATCCCAGGTTGTGTGGTGGACGACAATCTGGGAGTATGTATTTCGTCCCCAGGTCCGTCTCAGTTTCTCGTACCAGCGGAGGTGGTGGTAGGTACGAGAACTGAGAGGATTTCTGTTCTTCTGGATAGTGGGGCCGGGGCTAATCTGGTGGACGCTCGGTTTGCCCAGGTGAAAGGTATGCAACTGAGTGTATTGGCCAAACCTATCCCTATATTCTCAATTGACTCCAGGCCTCTCGGTCAAGGTAGCTTTGTGCAAGCCGTGCATAACATAGACCTTCGAGTGGGGGCGATACATAAAGAACTATTGTCTTGTTATGTGTTGGAGGGTCTTCCCACTCCTATTGTGTTGGGACTTCCTTGGTTAACTAAACATAACCCAGTTATTAATTGGCAATCCAGAGAGATAAGCCAGTGGGGTGAATTTTGCAATAGTAACTGCATGAACACGGTCATCGGTGCGGTCGTGCCTAGAACCTTACCTCCTTTTCTGGAGGACTTTGAGGATGTGTTTTCAGAGGAAGGGTGTCAAGAATTACCTTCTCATCGCGCGTATGACTGTTCTATAAAATTGCTTCCTGATGCTAAGTTACCTAAATCTAGGTTATATAACCTTTCTGGTCCTGAGAGGCAAGCTATGAAGGATTATATTTCGGAAAATCTGGCCAAGGGGCATATTAGACCTTCATCTTCCCCAGTGGCCGCGGGGTTCTTCTTTGTGAAGAAAAAACATGGAGGCCTACGCCCTTGCCTGGATTTCCGTGAGCTTAATCGGATTACGGTCCGGGATCCGTATCCGCTCCCACTTATTCCTGATCTCTTCAATCAGATTGTGGGCGCCAAATGGTTCTCTAAGTTGGATCTCAGGGGGGCGTATAATCTGATTAGGATAAAGGAGGGGGATGAGTGGAAGACGGCGTTTAACACTCCGGAGGGACATTATGAGAACCTTGTCATGCCTTTCGGTCTGACTACTGCCCCGGCGGTGTTTCAACATTTTGTTAATGACATCTTTCGCCACCTAGTGGGACAGTTTGTTGTCATTTATCTAGATGACATCTTAATTTACTCGCCGGATCTTGTGTCTCATCAGGAGCATGTGAGATAGGTGTTGCAGATCTTGCGAGACAATAAACTGTACGCCAAATGGGAGAAGTGTGTATTCGCCGTACAGGAACTTCAGTTTTTAGGATTCCTGGTGTCAGCTTCTGGTTTCCGTATGGACCCTGGGAAAGTGAAGGCAGTGCTTGAATGGGATCGGCCAGAGGATCTTAAGGCACTGCAGCGTTTCCTGGGGTTTGCTAACTACTACCGGAAATTTATTCGTAATTTCTCATCCGTTGTCAAACCTCTCACTGACATGACAAAAAAAGGGACGGATTTTTCTAGGTGGTCTGACAAAGCTTGTCAAGCATTTTCCTCCTTGAAAAAATGTTTTGCTTCAGCACCCATACTCATTCAACCAGATGCATCACAACCGTTCATTGTGGAGGTAGACGCGTCTGACGTAGGGGTGGGTGCGGTATTATCTCAAGGTCCGTCCCCTGGTAAATGGCATCCGTGCGCTTTCTTCTCTAAAAAATTGTCGTCCGCCGAGAGGAATTATGATGTCGGCAATAGGGAACTCTTGGCCATTAAGTTGGCTTTTGAAGAGTGGCGTCACTTTTTGGAGGGGGCAGTCCACCCGGTCACTGTCATTACTGATCACAAGAACCTGCTGTATTTAGAGTCTGCTAAACGTCTGAATTCCAGACAAGCTAGATGGTCGTTGTTTTTTACCAGGTTTAATTTTGTCGTCACATATCGTCCTGGGTCAAAAAATGTAAAGGCGGATGCCTTATCTCGTAGTTTCCCGGGGGCCGGGAAGACGGATGACCCGGTTCCTATCCTTCAGGAGGGAGTTGTGGTGTCGGCTGTATGCTCTGAGCTTGAGGAGGAGGTATTGGAGGCTCAGGGGGACGCCCCTGTAGGACCTCCAGGGAAACTGTTTGTTCCAGATCAGTTAAGACAAAAGGTTATCGAGGCACATCATAATTCTGCTTTGGCAGGACACCCAGGGAGTAAAGCAACTATGGATCTCCTTTCACGCCGGTTTTGGTGGCCTAACTTAAATAAAGAGGTGGTAACTTTTGTCGCGTCCTGTGGGGTTTGTGCGCGCTCTAAGACCCCACATACCCGTCCGTCTGGGGCCCTCTTACCTTTGAAAATCCCGGAGCGTCCATGGACCCATCTGTCTATGGACTTCATTACGGACCTCCCTCCGTCTTCAGGTAAAACTGTCATACTAGTTGTAGTTGACAGGTTCAGTAAGATGGCACATTTTATTGCTCTTCCTGCTCTTCCTAATGCTAAAACTCTGGCGCAGGTGTTCATTGGGGAGATTGTGAGACTTCACGGGTTGCCTTCCGATGTGGTGTCGGATCGGGGGTCTCAGTTTGTGTCCAAATTCTGGAAGGCATTTTGTTCACGTAGGGGGATGCAATTGTCATTTTCTTCGGCTTTTCATCCGCAGACCAATGGTCAGACAGAGCGTCTGAATCAGAGCTTAGAGACATATCTCCGGTGTTTTGTCTCAGAGAACCAGGAGGACTGGGCTTCTTTCTTGCCTCTGGCAGAGTTCGCTCTTAACAATAGGCGGAGCGAGTCCACTGGTAAGTCCCCATTTTTTGGGGCATATGGTTTTCACCCCCAGTTTTGTACTTTCAATGGGGGGGGCTCTTCTGGGGTTCCTGAGGAGGAACGATTTTCGTCGTCACTTGCTTCTGTGTGGAGAGGAGTGCTGAATAATCTGAGTGCTATGGGGAACCGATACAAACGTATGGCTGATAGGAGGAGAGTGTCTGGTCCGGACCTAAGTGTGAACGATCTGGTTTGGTTGTCTACCAAGAATATAAAACTTAAGGTTCCCTCCTGAAAACTGGGTCCCAGATTCATCGGGCCATACAGGATTAGCTCGATAATTAATCCGGTGGCATTCCGTCTTGACCTCCCTCCTACGTTTAAAATCCACAATGTGTTCCACAAATCGTTGCTTAAGAGGTACGTGGCGCCAGTTATACCGTCACCTCTACCTCCTCCTCCAGTGGTGGTCAATGGTAACTTGGAATTTCAGGTGTCGAAGATCATTGACTCACGTCTGAATCGCCGGTCCCTTCAGTACTTGGTTCATTGGAAGGGGTATGGTCCTGAGGAGAGGACATGGGTTCCTGCGTCTGATATTAACGCAGACCGATTAATTCGGGCCTTCCACACAACTCACCCTGATAAACCTGGCCCTGAGGGTCCGGAGGCGCCTCGTAGAAGGGGGGGGTACTGTCACGGGTGTATCGCCACGAAGATCGTCGCGATTTCACATTCTGACTTCTCGCAGCTGAGTTGTTGGTACTTTGTGTCTGTTGGCAGTGAGGGAGTTAATTCTACCTTTCTCTGTGCTTATGAGAAAAACAGCTCATAAATAAAGTCAGCAAAAAGAGATAGTAATGGAAAGCAATATGCAAAAAATACATTGCTGAGTTATTTCATGGAATATTAAAGGGCAGTCGCATAAAGCATGCGAAAAATTGTTGAGTCACCTCAAAGAAACGACCATTGAGCCCAAAATATAAGAAAGTACAAATATGATATTTTATTTCAGCATATATAAATTAGTACACGGACAAAAAAATGGCAGAGACATGAAAAGGAGAAATGGAAGTACAACCAGAGCACATCAGAACATGTCAAAAACAACTGACCAGATACATCCGAGTACTTGTCAACTATATAGAAAAAGGATATTTAACATATAAGACAATATTGGATATATAGTCGAATAGAAAAATAAACCCTACCAGGAATATATATAACGGATCAAATAGCCTGTGTAGATGATATGTATAATAGCATAATAGCAGGAAGTTACAGGCTATGTGGTATGAGAAATGGCTGCAGCGGCAATGGTTACCTAATGAGAATATATTTAGTATCCATTGAACATTAAAGGCAATAGCTATATAGGTGGCAAAGGTGATGACATAATGGCCATACACAGTAAAGGGTCACAAAATAAATGCACCTGGCAGTCTATGGAAATAGCAAATGTAGTGCATAATAGCAGAGAAATAAGCTATGCATGTTACAATGGCACTGCAGCAATCATAGTACCTGGAGGGGAGAGACAAGCTGGGACGGTACCGGGTCAGGCGGAGAGCCCGACGCGCGTTTCGGATGCACGATCCTTCATCGGGGGGCCCCTTCATCGGGGGGCCCCCGATGAAGGATCGTGCATCCGAAACGCGCGTCGGGCTCTCCGCCTGACCCGGTACCGTCCCAGCTTGTCTCTCCCCTCCAGGTACTATGATTGCTGCAGTGCCATTGTAACATGCATAGCTTATTTCTCTGCTATTATGCACTACATTTGCTATTTCCATAGACTGCCAGGTGCATTTATTTTGTGACTCTTTACTGTGTATGGCGATTATGTCATCACCTTTGCCACCTATATAGCTATTGCCTTTAATGTTCAATGGATACTAAATATATTCTCATTAGGTAACCATCGCCGCTGCAGCCATTTCTCATACCACATAGCCTGTAACTTCCTGCTATTATGCTATTATACATATCATCTACACAGGCTATTTGATCCGTTATATATATTCCTGGTAGGGTTTATTTTTCTATTCGACTATATATCCAATATTGTCTTATATGTTAAATATCCTTTTTCTATATAGTTGACAAGTACTCGGATGTATCTGGTCAGTTGTTTTTGACATGTTCTGATGTGCTCTGGTTGTACTTCCATTTCTCCTTTTCATGTCTCTGCCATTTTTTTGTCCATGTACTAATTTATATATGCTGAAATAAAATATCATATTTGTACTTTCTTATATTTTGGGCTCAATGGTCGTTTCTTTGAGGTGACTCAACAATTTTTCGCTTTCTCTGTGCTTAGACTGGGTCCAGCCTCGCCCGGCTGCTGTGTATTAGGCACTAATTAGCTTCCTTCAAATACCTGCCATTCTGCTTAAGGAGTTGTCGGTGAAAGCATTCATTCAGACCAGCAGAGCGGATCGTTTCTGAGAAGACTTAAGCTAAGAGTGCCTGTTGTGGTTTATCCTCTCCTCGCTTATTGTTTATCTCCTTAACCTTTTGTGTTCCCTCTGTAGTTGAAGTTTTTGTATGCAAGGCAGTATTTACTTTACCCCTTCTCTGTCTCGTTTGTCTTATACTGTTTGTAAGCTGTGACCTGCCCATTCCCTGTGGTGGTAATCAGGGTCCTTCTCAGGACTAGATTACAGTGGTCAGGGATCTACAGGAGACAGGGTTACGCTGGCGGCCTGGACCTCTGTACCATTAACAGTACCTCCAGGTAGAGGGACTAGTCAGGACCCCAGTTTAGGGTCAGTATAGACCCCGGTGCACCTCTATCCTGAGACAGCGTGACACGTATACAGCATAGACCCACAATACATAGGATATGATGTCATGTAAGACAATGCTGGCAGATACTATGTATACATGTTGATATTTTCTATTATATGAAATATAGAATGTTGTCACACTAGATATATGTTACTGTCATAAAATATATCTGTTATACAGCGTGACACCAATTCCTAATTATGTAAATGTGGGGTCCCATAACTAAGAGTGCTGTAGCAGGCTGTAGTCTGGGAACAGCCTTTTAAATAGGCCCACTGGGAAAGCAAGCATAGGTGCAGTCAAGGTGCAGGGTGGCCACTGCATATATAAAGTTTAGTATGCCTTGACAACTGTGATACACACATCAGTGCCATGCAAAGCACATGACCATTGGAGCCAATCATTGAATACAGCTGTCATGCTGCCGTGAATAGGACAAGACCACTGATCATCATGATTGATGAGTAGCAGCGGTCATGTGCTGTCTACACAACATCACTGGTGTAGCCATGTCAACAAAGGCTGGTGGTAAAGCAGATGCGGTGTGGGAATGGAAGTAGGTAATCTTGGATTTGTTACTTTTATGCAGATAAAGACTTTGGCTCCAATAAAGTAAAAACTCCTTGAAATGTCACAAAACTTTGTTGCACCTAAAGGTTGTGTAAAAAATGTTGTGAGGATTTCCACAATCCCAGCTAAATTCGCCAAAGTTGGGTGGAATTGGGATGAAATGGGCATGACAAAGCTAGCCCATCAAATTAATCATATTTTGCTCCTCAGTAGTAATATAATTTAAACATAACTAGATGAGGACAGGCAGGGCATTTGCCCCAGTCGCAGCCAGCAAGGGGGTGCTGTCAGGCCGCCTCATACAATGGTCCAAAGTGTCTATCATTTGGCATTTTCCTCCACACCGTAACTTGACCAAGTGTGAGTTTAGTTGGCACACTAATGGGCTACTGGGAACATGCACCTGTTTCTTCAATACAATCAGGGTTAGATATCTGGCAGTGCAACGGAGAAGGGAGTATTTCGGGAACGCAAGCAGTAGTGGTAGATGATGGTGATGATGACCGCTGTTCACCTCCTGAAAGTCTCATGGTGAACTCACTGAGCTCAGCACTGCAGCGTGAGACTTTTTCTCACAAAGCTAGCTATGATCTCACTGAGGTCAACATAGTTCACCGTGAGGCAACCTTCTCCAAAATCGTACTTTTACAGGACTCTCCCATTTAACCACACTAATTGTACAGAAATATGCCATAACACTTCCTGCGCTACATAATTGTAGTTCAGGTTTTGCAGTGCTTCTATGCAGGTCTTGTTTGAACTGTGCATGTAACGTTTTAGTGCATGTGCAATGCAAAAATAAATAGAATGTCTATGAATTTACATTTGGCAACCCAGCTCTAGGGCTTGCTTTATTCATTATTGTATTTGTGGATTTTTTGGGGTCGGTTTTTGATATTTTTCACCTATTTTTCATTTTCGCCTTACTTTTCTTCTGATGTGTGCCTTTTTTACAGTCTGTGTTATATGTGATTGCCTGTTTTTTTTATGTTCCTCATTGTGGGAACGGTTTGATGTTTTCATATCTTTTTGGCTGATCCACAAATTGCGACTTTTTTAAAAGTTGCAAAAAGTTTTGCACAAATGTAATCCAATCTCCCCCTGGAGTAATTTTTTGTCTGTCTTAATTTTACGCACAAATTTTGCATAATTTTAACTTGTGACTTTTTCTGCTAAAATTTAGCATAAAAGGTTAAACATAAAAATAACGAGCATTTTGGATTTTGCGGAAAATTCATGAACCATATGTGCATCCTTGAAGAAACTTTGATGCAAAAAAAATGTCAACAAATAGAAGAGGATAAAAAAAGAAAAGTGATTTTTACAAAACTCACTGGAGAAATGGGCCCTATGTCTTTATACTGAAGTAAACCAGTAATAAATTACCTGGTCACAGAAGGCAATACCATATCGTAGTGCAGTGACAAAATGTTCACAGTTGGCTTTGAGAACATCATAGCTTCTCGTCTTCCCCACTTCCATTCGTGCTGCTTTTACAATTTCTTCTGGTGGGTAAGGTTTTGCTTTGCTGTCATATTTGTTATTGACTTTATAGTCATCTGGAATAAATTTTAAATTATCTTCTTTGACAACAGCTTCGGCTCCCATTGTGGAAAAGCAGCCCAAACCATTCGGATCTGAGTAAAAACCACAAACATACACATATTATAATGCAAGTAGCAAAACCATTAAATCCTAAATCTAACATATAATCCCAAATCCATTACACATGACAAAGAAATAAATAAAAATACATTGCCTTACACGTGTATTCACCCTCTTTGACCAATTCATCAAGACCAGCGTTAACAACGTGAATCTTCATTATGGGGCATTGATTAAGAGGCACGCTCCTCTTAGGGTATGTTTCCACTTTCCATATTGCCATGGCTTTGGACGCAGCGGAAAGCCCGCTCCGCCCAAAGCGCTGCCCCCTTTCTACGCGCGGTGATTCCGCAAGTGTTCATTCAACACATGCGGAATTACCGCATCATATCCATAGACTGTATTATTTATCACTCTGTGTGACTGCAGACTTATGAATCCACCCACTGTTGTGAACACGTTGGAGGCGACTTCTGAGCTGGGGCTCCCTCCGGTGGTTGCTGAGGGTATTGAACCAATTGCTGAATGGCTTTCAGCTGGGTCTGAATGGTCTGATATAAGTGACCTGAACTCCCAAAAGCCTTGCCAGTAATCAATTGTTCTTCCAGTTCTTGCTTGGAGCTCAGCTTGCATTCCTGCTTTCATTCAGATAAGTGATTTGCTTTTTTTTTTCCTCTGGTTGGATTTTCCTAGCTGGTTTGCTGCCTTGCAGTGGACTTCAGCCTGGTCCCCTTTTGGGGCCTGGCGCTGCAATTGTGCTCAGTTTGTGTTTGCACTTTTGCTCTGTTCCTGTGTCACTTTTTATTTGCTGAATTGCTGTGTGTTACACCAGAGATCTGATTTAGGTGGTAGACATCGTGTGATCTCAGGTTTTTTGTTAATCAGAAGTGTTGGTATTTTTGTCAGGGTTTTTTGGGTTGCAGTCAGAATTCTTTCCTATACTTTTCTATCTAGACAGTATTGGGCCCCAGTGTTTACTTATTCTATTTTCTGTCTGTGTTCGTATTTTCTTCTTGTCTAACCGCCATTACATGTTTGGGGGCTTCCTATTTCTTTTTGGGGTTCTGCTACAGGGCAGATAGCTTTCATCTTTCTGTCTTTAGGTGTAGCTATCTCTCCGGCTGTGACGAGGCGTCTAGGATCACCGTAGGTACGCTCCACGGCTACTTCTAGTGTTGCGGTTAGTTTAGGGTTCTGCAACCAAGTATTTTCCAGCCTCTCTGGTGTATTGCTACTTTGGCTATTTTTGCTCTTTCTCCTCAGCTACCGAAACATAACACCCCACTGTGTGCTGCAGGGATTTGCTGGTTTCTGAGTTGGAACCAGAGAGTTTGTATGAGTTATACATATTCATGACTTTAATGAGCTGTACCACGTGACCGCTGTAGGAAAGAATAGCTGCCGGAGACCGCGGGAGAAGCAGGGGGGCTGCAAAGACACTCCAGGAGCGGTAGGTATATGCAATATTCACCTGTCCCCGGTCCACCGCTGCACGCTGCTGTGTCCGCCGCATCCTCTGGCTGTGATGTTCAGGTCAGAGGGCGTGATGACATAGTTAGTGCGTGCCGCGACCTCTGCCTGAGCAATCACTGACAGAGGACCTGGAAGACAGCAGCGCTCAGCGGTGGACCGGGGACAGGTGAATAATGCCGGGGCCCTGAGCCAGCGGTGACACCGGCATCTGTCCCCCATAGCGCGCCGGTGTACCCACCTGCTCAGGACATCGGCACCTGGTCCCCAGCGACGAGAGGTGAGTATGTCATTTTTTTTAATTTGCAGCAGCAGCATATGGGGCATAATCTATGGAGCATTTTATGGGGGCATAAAATATATGGAGCATCTTATGGGGGCATAATCTATGGAGCATCATATGGGGCATAATCCATGGAGCATCTTATGGGACATAATCTATAGAGCATCATATGGGGGCATAATCTATGGAGCATCTTATGGGGGCATAATCTATGGAGCATTTTATGGGGCATAATCTATGGAGCATCATATGGGGGCATAATCTATGGAGCATCTTATGGGGCATAATCTATGGAGCATCTTATGAGAGCATAATATATATGGAGCATTATATGGGGGCATAATCTATGGAGCATCTTATGGGGCATAATATATATGGAGCATCTTATGGGGCATAATCTATGGAGCATGTTATGGGGCATAACAAAAGAAGCATCATATGGAGGCATAATCTATGGAGCATTTTATGGGGGCATAATCTATAGAGCATCATATGAGGCATAAAATATATGGAGCATTTATGGGGGCATAATCTAAGGAGCATCATATCGGGCATAACATATATGGAGCATCTTTGGGGGCATAATCTATGGAGCATTTTATGGGCCATAACCTTTATGGAGAAGCATATGGGGCATATTATTCTATGGAGCATCTTATGTGGCCATTATTAACCTTCATGCAGCGTTATATGGGGAGTATTTTGTTTGGAGCATCTTATGGGGCCATCATGGAATGTATGGAGCATTATATAGGGCTCCTGATTCAATATTGATATTCAAAAACATTTAACCTACTGATGTCTCAATTAATTTTACTTTTATTTGGTATCTATTTTTATTTTTGAAAATTTACCAGTAGCTGCTGCATTTTCCACCCTAGGCTTATACGCAAGTCAATAAGTTTTCCCATTTTTTGTGGCAAAATTAGGGGGGTCGGCTTATACAAGGGTCGGCTTATACATGAGTATATACGGCAGTTATATTGTAAATAAAGACACAGAAAGTATAAAGTATTTTATTTGAAATCAAAACAAAGCACACTTTTCCATTTGTATTTAAAAATAACAAACACAGTTACAGTATACTCACCTAATGCCCATTGCATGGAAGCCCTTGTCTCCTGTAATAAAAGAAAAATAAAAAGCAACCATATCCCTTACCTGTCCCATGTTCTGTCCCACACCATAATCCAAGTCTGGGGATAAATAGTTTGAAATCTTGACAGTGCCAAGATGCAAACGTCCAAGCTGAAAACCATGAGAAAATGAGGTGCTGCGAGCACAGTTTCAGTGATGAACAATAACATCAAAGAGGTTACCACAGGCCACTAAAGGTGCATTCCCAGACTCAATTCACTGTGAGCCGGGACAATAAACCTCAATGAGATCACCATGAGCACAGGAGAATTTGCTCATTGTGATCACCACAGTTCATTGGGCCGCTCACAGTGAAGGGAGCCTGGGAATGCACCTTCAGTGACCTGCGTTAACCTATTTGACGTCACCCGCTTGTCACTGAAGCTGCGCCCGCAGCACCTCATTCTCTCATGGTTTTCAGCCTGGATGGTCGCATCATGCCACCGTTCAGGTTGTAAACCAGATATCGCAGAGATGGATTAAGATGTGGGACAGTATTGGTAATCTACACTTCAAACAGGTGAGGGATATGGTTGTTTATTATTTTTGTTTTGTTTTTTTTTTACAGGGGACAAAGGCTTCAATGGATTAGACATAAGGTAAGTATTATGGTTCTTTATTATTTTCTATCTTTTACAGGGGACATGGGCTTCAATGGAATAGGCATAAGGTGAGTATAACTTACTGTTTTATTTTTAAATAAATGTGTGAAACAGGGTGATGATTTTTATTTCAAAGAAAGGATTTTATTCATTCTGTGTGTTTATTTCCAAACTTACTATGGGGTTAGTATTGGGGGAGTCTTATAGATGCCTCTCCATTACTAACCCCTTGTCTTAATTTCAGCTGACAATACAAGACTGGCATCAACCCCAAACCTATTACCCCACTTGCCATCACCACAGTTCAAGTGAGAAAAGCGAGGCTAAGTGTCAGATTTGGCGCATCTTATGGATGGGGCGGCTGAGGGCTGATGTTGGGTCTCAGTGCGACCAGGAGACAATGATGGAGCAGCCTTCAGCTGCTGGCGCCTGGAATCAGCGTAAACTGTACTGCTTTTCCAAGACGCTGGTATGTGTTACACGGACCGCAAACTGATATACGGATGTCACATGTGTACATATGCATGGTATTCGGACAATGAATCTCATCTATACTGTTTTTTTCCTGTGCAGGAATCATCAGGACATATGAAGGAGGCCTTACCTGTTAAATGAACAACTTTCCCGTCTCCAACATATACTCCCCAATGATGATAATGATTGTTGTCAAATTCAATCAAATCGCCTGGTTGTGGTAAAGGTCCCTTTGAGAAAAATAGTATAAATTTAATGCATCTCCCTTACTATAAGAAATTTTTCTCTTCCTTCTTAGGTAGATGAAGATGTACTTTATGATAAATACAATTTTGTGCCTGACCCATCATTTGTGTCTATTTTAAGTTGCTTTTCTTTTTTTGTGTTGTGGTGTTTGTTGGCTTTTTTTTTTGGGAGGGGGGGCAAAGTTATTAAAATAGTGCACGTGGTCAAGAATTTGCACACAGTCAAAAATGCTCTTTTTATGTCTTTAACTAAATGTACTACTTTTTAGTGCAAAAGGTCATACTGTATGTTTTGCAGGATAAAATTATGTAAAAATTCCTGGGGACAATGCAATCACTTCAGGATAGGATTGGAGTACATTTGCGGCAAACTGCAACGTTCTGAAAAGTCGAAAGGTGAATTTGGTGCAAATAAAAAAAAAGGACCAAAACACAAAAAACTTGTTAAAAAACAGGTGCAGATGCGATAATAAATTGAGTTCTCTGCATCTAATTTGAATAACGACCCAGTATTTTGTCAATAACAAATTAAGTGTTTTCATAACTTTTGATACTTCTGTTCTGTATTTGTGTATTTTTATTGAAGTCAAACATTATTTAAAGGTTATTTCACACATTACAAGTTATGAACTGTGTATAGCAGTTATAGAGATACTTTGGCCAGCATTTCTGTAGGGAAAATTGGGAAGCCACATACACACACAGATAGATGCATGTTGGATATTCTAACTAGAATGTAAAAGTGAAGGATGACAAGTTTTGCAGTTGACTTTTGTTCTTCAAAAATTATGTTCATGATCATACTCAAGTAATGTAAAGTAGACCTGTAGACCTGCCATCTACACTTACATTGCATGGCATGGCTCCTGTTTTCTATGGATTCCTTTCACTTCTATAAATTTGCCTATAGAATATAGAAATAGTTATGAATTTAAAAAGCAAGTCAACATTCATAGCGAAAGTATTGGCACTCCAAAAAATGAAATGAAGTATTTTTCCCATAAAATGATTGCAATTGCTCATGTTTTCTTATACACAAGTTTATTTACTGTTCCTGTGCATTGGAACAACACAAAAAAGAGAAAGAAGTCAAATTGGACATATTTTCACACAAACTCCCCAAAATAGTCCGAAAAAAATGTAGGCACCTTTCCAAAATTGTGGGTAAGCAACTTTGTTTCAAGCATTTGTTGCTTGTTCAAACTAACCTGTGGCAAGTAACAGGTGTGGGCAAAAGGAAAATCATACCTGAAATCAGATAAAAAAGGGAGAAGTTGACTCAATCTATGTATTGTGTGTCTGTGTGTGCCACACTTAGCATGGAGAACAGGAAGAGGAGAAGAGAATTGTTTGAGGACTTGAGAACCAAAATTGTTGAAAAATATCAGCAATCTCAAGGTTACAAGTCTATCTCCAGAGATCTTCATGTTCCTTTGTCCACGGTGCGCAACATAATCAAAAAGTTTACAACCCATGGCACTGGAGTTAATCTCCCTAGATGTGGACCGCAGAGAAAAATTGATGGAAGGTTGCAAAGCACGATATTCCGGATGGTGGATAGCAGACCCAATCAAGTTCCAAAAAAATTCAAGCTGTCCTATAGGCTCAGGGTGCATCAGTGTCAGTGCGAACTATCGGTCAACATTTGAATGAAATCAAACGCTATGACAGGAAACCAGAGAGGACACAGATACATAAAAAAGCTAACTGTGGTATATCTGAGGTTAGAAGATCACAGTGATTAGCTAAGTACAGGTCATTCATGAGTTAACAGGTTTCTTATGGCATGGAAAAGGTTTAGAATTCATTGTGGTCTACTGGCTGTTCTCCTTATTGGAACCACACCCTTTCATTATATAAACCTGTGTCTGGCTTCCCTCCATGAGAGCAATAGAATTTTCATTCTGTTCCTTGCTTTTTTGGAGAAAGTGTTCTGGAGAGTCGCTGTTGTTATCTTGAGATTGCTGCTTTCAGTTTGTTGTGAATACCTCTACCTTCCCCTTCTAGCATTCTTTCATATTGCTTTTTCTGCTTCTTTACTGTGCACCCATTTTCCCTTTGTATTTTATCCTGTGTGTCTATCATTTGATTGTGCCTTGGTTTCCCCATTTCTGTCCAGCCGGTGTTTCCCCTTTATTCCTGCCCCTTTCCTCCCTGGAGGGAGGATGGCAGTTGCGTAGGATTTCAAATGAGCACAGAGAGGAACGAGACCTGGGCATCCCCACCTTCAGGGGTAATCCTGGGTTAGGGATAGACTAGGGCCTCCCTAGATTATTAAAGGCCAAGGGACAATATAGTTTCCCTCCTTCTCAACTTTCCTATGGTCACAGTGTGACAATAAAATCCAAAATTTTATTATAACAAAAAATATTCCAAAAAGAGAAAGAAAACCGCCACCACTAAAAAATATGTTAAAAAATCAAGGCAAACGTTTTTGGACACATGCACTTTTTACTGTGCAATGATTTGCATCAGTATTCGTAAGCCAAAATCAGGAATGAAAAAATCAGAGGAAAAGTATAATAAAAACACGTCACCACTTCTTCAATTATTATCACCCACTCCTGGTTTTGACTTACAAATACTGATGTAAAATACTGACCAAATACTGAACATGTGCACGTGGCCTAAGACAAAGTATTTTACTATTTTTTTTACAATTCAGTACCAATTTATTATGAGTAGTACACCAAATAAAAATCAAATGAAAAGAGCAATGCATTGCTGCAGTTTGGTGCACTATAGGTTGCTTCTGAAAGGGAAAGAGTTGCGTGGTGTGTATTTCTCCTAAGTATTTTTTTCTGTAGTCTGCTATAGTAATTATCATGAGTTGTTATTTCATGCCATAGACACACAGCATTTATGTGAGTTTTCGTTATTTGGCTTTCTCTATCAGATAGCTCATCTTATTGTAAAAGCAGATATTCAGCTTCAAATTTCTTTTAGCTAAAGTTGCAAATGTGAAAAAATCTTCATCCAGAATAAAGAGACTGTCAGATGGAAATAGAGGAAAGAAGCAATGAAGAAAATGAAGCACGAAAATATAATCTAATAAACTATCATTGTGAACCTTGCATTAAAATATACAGTACTTACAAGACAGCTGGTTCTTCCTAACACTGCTAGTAACACAACCTACAGGACCTTTTTATACTCCAGGTGATTTTTTCACTTTCATTTCTGAGTTCTTGTAATTGTCCTCTGCAGGAAAAATGCATTGTTAATCTTGAGCAAACATTGAAAGGATAATTACACTGTAGCGTGATGAGTAAAGTTGGCCCAAGCCAACTTCCCTCATCACGCTACAGCGGAATTATTGTTATTACAGACAGCATTCTGCTGATGTATTCAGCTGGCCAGGATCAGATGTTACAGAGTTCAGTAAAAATAAGCATATTTTTACTGAAGAATTACTTGGTATGAGCTATATTCAGCAGATAGTAAGCACTTATCAAGGTTGTTTCTTTACCAACAAGCGACATCATCACACACATTTCCTCCTTTTCCTGGAATCACTTTATCTTTCTTGGTTACTTCTTCTACTCTTTGCACAGCCCAGAACACTACTCCAGAATCTTCCATCATTCTCAATAATGTCACTCCGGGCCAGTAAGCGAGAGACCTGTACTCCAACCCGCGGTTCCAAGTCTTTTTCTCCATCTGAGAATTTCTGTGCCAATATAGCAGCTACTCAGCTTCTTTTCCCGCTGATGCCTCTGGACTACCACGTGGGGCATTTTCTCTTCGTCTCGCTTCACTTTTCCTTTTTGTTCGTTACCTTTCTGGCAGATAACTCTGTCCTGTCCCGCTAGGCTTCCGGCCCCAGGTCCCGATACTTCTTTCTTCCTCATTATTTCTGTCCTGACTGCAGAATGCTGCACACTTTTCTTCCAGGTGTCTCTTCTCTACAGGGTCTTATTATCTGGCTCCTTTGTTTCCTTCTTGCCATAGGGACATCCACTCCATGTGGTTCTGCTCATCAGCCAAACCTGAGGTCTGCTGCTATTGAGGGCTCGCCCCTGTCTGACATTATAACAGGAAATCTCCACTGTCTACTCACTTAGCCCCTCACATTCTGGGTTAGTCCCAAATGTTAACCCCATCTCTCCTGTAGGGATCCGCTCTGGTAGGCAGGGGCCGGGCCGCAGAAATGAGGCAAACACACAGGATTTCAATTCAAAGTTCAGTGGTTTTAATAATGGGTTCAAAGGTCCAGATAGCAAAAATCAAAAATAGAACATAACATACTCCAGTTTGGAGAACCACTGGTCCCAGACTCACCCTTGTTGGGACGAGCTTAACTAAGCGGCTGCAGGCCAGCTGGGACCGCCAGGTGCCATTCCGGGTGGTCTGGTACTTGCTTCCTGGTGCACAGTGACACACTGTAACAGAAATCACTTCTTCCAGGCTGACTCCAGCCAAACTCCTTCCTTCCACACCCACATACTTCAACAGCTCCTTGTAAAATAGGCCTAGTCCACACCCTCAGGTGAGGTACACATCAGCTGACCTGATCACGTGATTATGACCTCATCACAGGTCCTTGTGATCAGGGAAAATCCTGACCAAACTTCAGTCTGCTAGGAGAAATATATCTCCCATCCAGCAAGACCCCCTTTGGTGTACCACATACCTCCCCCCTTTGTTCTCAACCTTAGGAGGGTGGACACATGACATACAGTGAACTCTGGACAGTGCATCTGCATTCCCCTGTAATTTGCCTGACTGATGTTCTACTGAAAATTTGAAATTTTGCAGGGACAGAAACCACCTGGTGACTCGTGCATTTCTCTCTTTGGCTTGACTCATCCAAGTCAGAGGGGAATGATCAGTTACCAACCGAAACGTTCTCCCCAACAGATAGTAGTGCAATGACTCCAGTGCCCATTTGATGGCCAGGCACTCTCTCTCTACAATGCTGTATCTGGTTTCAGCTGGAGTAAGCTTTCGACTCAGGAAACTAATGGGATGCTCCTCCCCGTTAACCTCCTGAGACAGCACGGCACCCAGACCTACCTCTGACGCATCAGTCTGGACAATGAATTCTCTTTTGAAGTCGGGTGTGTTCAGAACTGGTGACCCACACAGTGCCCCTTTTAGTTTTATAAAAGCTTCTTCAATCTGATCATTCCAGCGCACCATTACTGACTTCCTCCCTTTCAGGCAGTCAGTTAATGGCGCCGACAGGGTTGCAAAATTGGGAATAAACCGCCGGTAATATCCCACTAACCCCAAAAACCCTTTCACTTGTTTTGTTGTGAGGGGACAGGGCCAGTTTTGGATTGCCTCCACTTTGTTTATTTGGGGTTTGATAACTCCTCTCCCAATCACATACCCCAGGTACCGAGCTTCCTCCAACCCTATGGAACACTTCTTTGGGTTGGCAGTTAGCCCTGCTTGTCTCAGAGAATCTATCACCGCCTGTACCTTGGCTAAGTGACTTTCCCAGTCTGTACTGTACACCACAATATCGTCTAGATAGGCCGCGGCATATCGGCGATGAAGACGAAGAACAACGTCCATTAGCCTCTGGAATGTCGCTGGAGCACAATGCAACCCGAAGGGTAGGACTATATACTGAAACAGTCCCTCGGGTGTTACAAAAGCCGTTTTCTCTCTCGCTGCTTTTGTTAGGGGCACCTGCCAATAACCTTTTGTGAGGTCAATGACTGAAAAATACCGGGCCTGCCCAAACCGCTCTATTAACTCATCGACCCGGGGCATGGGGTAGGCGTCAAATTTAGAAATTTCATTCAGTTTTCTGAAGTCATTACAGAACCTTAGTGTCCAATCTGGTTTTGGTATTAGGACTATTGGGCTGGCCCACTCACTCTGGGATTCTTCAATGACCCCTAACTGCAGCATCTTTTTTACCTCCTCCGAGATGGCTTGTCGCTGGGCCTCAGGCACCCGATTTGGCTTTAATCGGACTTTGGCCTGTGGCTCCGTGACAATGTCATGTTGGATTAGGGCGGTACGGCCAGGGAGCTCTGAAAAAACATCGGTATTTCGGCTAACAAACTCTCGGACTTCCTGAACTTGTCTAGGAGACAAAGTGTCTGCTATTTTGACGGCGGAGAGGACTTCTCTTGCAGGCCATGGACAATCCTCACCAAGAGGGTCTCTGTCTTTCCATGGTTTGAGCAGATTCACATGGTATACCTGTTCTGGCTTTCTCCGCCCTGGTTGTGTACTTTATAGTTTATGGGACCCACCTTCTCCATAATCTCGTAGGGTCCCTGCCACCTTGCAAGGAACTTACTATCCACTGTAGGCACAAGTACCAACACCCGATCCCCAGGGTTAAAGGACCTTACCCGTGCCTCCCGGTTATAGACCTGCCTCTGTGACCTTTGTGCTGCTTCCATATGTTCTCGGACTAATGGTAGGACTGTCTCCATTCTCTCTTGCATTTTGGCCACATGTTCTATCACACTTTTGTGGGGAGTTGGTTGGTTTTCCCAGGCCTCTTTAGCTATATTGAGTAAGCCACGGGGATGTCTGCCATATAATAGTTCGAAGGGCGAGAACCCCGTAGATGCCTGGGGCACCTCCCGCACTGCGAACATCAGGTATGGCAACAAGAGATCCCAGTCCTTACCATCTTTAGAGACTGCTTTTTTCAACATATTCTTCAGGGTCTTATTGAACCTTTCTACCAAACCATCTGTTTGGGGATGATAGACCGATGTGCGCAACTGTTTAACACTTAACAAGTGGCAGAGTTCCTTCATGATTTTTGACATAAAGGGGGTCCCCTGGTCTGTTAAGATCTCTTGAGGGATTCCCACCCGAGAGAACATACCCATGAGTTCTTTTGCGATCAGTTTGGCAGAGGTGTGGCGCAGGGGAATAGCCTCTGGATACCTGGTAGCGTAATCTAGAACTACGAGGATGTGTTGGTGACCCTTTGCTGATTTATTAACAGGCCCCACCAGATCCATGGCTATTCTCTCAAACGGGACCTCTATAATTGGTAATGGCACCAAGGGACTCCGAAAATGAGGCTGCGGACTGGTTACCTGGCACATGGGACAAGAGTTACAATACCGTTTAACTTCTTCATAGACCCCTAGCCAGTAAAACCGTTGTAGAATTCTGTCTAGGGTTTTCTTTTGGCCCAAATGACCCCCTAGTAAATGCGCATGCGCTATGTCCATTACCAACCTCCGATAGGACTGTGGTACGAGCAATTGCTCGACAATTTCCCCATGTATTTTCTCAACCCGATACAGCAAATCTTGGTTCAGCTCGAATCGGGAAATACTGTAGCTGCCCCGGGGTGTTGGGGTTCCCCATTGACAACCAATACATTTTCCCGGGCTCGAGCCAACGTAGGGTCCCGGAGTTGCACCGTACCAAAATTGTTACCTGCCACATTTAAGTCTGACAATTCTGGTCCCGGTGGCAAGTCTTCCACCTCCCCAGCTAACACTTCTATAGGAGAGGGGTTTTCCTCCTCCACCGAAGGCACAGGTACTCCTACTGCCAGCACATCTTCCTCTGGGCCACCAGGTTCATGCCCGATTTCTGGAGAATGCAACTTGGTTGCCACTGGTGCCGACGACTGTTCTGTGGGAGGGGTAATTACAGGCCAAAGCACAGAAAATAACAGAAAATCTTTCCCCATTATTACCTCATAATGCAAATTAACCACCACCCCCACCTCGTGGCACCTCCTCCCCGCTGGCATGTTTATCATCACCAGGGCGGTAGGATAATGTTTTAGGTCCCCATGTATACACAACACACCCATTTTCCGACCAGTATACTCGCTGATTTGGACGTGGCTGGCTCGTATTAGGGTCACAAGACTCCCTGAGTCCAGTAGAGCCACCGCAGGGTTACCCTCCACCTCCACTTTACACAAATGGTTCATACTGGGTCCCTCTGGTTTGCCCACTGCACACATGTGTTCGGCATAGTGAGACTGATAGTACCCAAAGTTGGTGTCCATGGGCTCAGTCAGGTGGGGGCAATCAGCTCTCACATGTCAGGGCACCGTCAACAGATTATGGGGCCCCTTTCGTCCCCCGACCCGTCCTGGGCGGCCTTCCGGGTCTACGCTCACCGAGCTGCGGGTGAAGGTTTGGGGAATTTACTCATTACCTTCCGGGTAGTCTCTCCCTGTATCTCCTTGGTAGCCCCATATCTTTCAATGAGGTCTACCATCTGGAGACCATCAGTAGGGGCTGCCTGTCCAACCCAGGTTTTCAGGTGTGGGGCAAAGTTCTCCAGAATTTATCAGTTACTATCCGATCCAGCATAGCTCTGGGTGACAACACCTCCGGCTGCAACCATTTTTCTACCAGGTGTATCAAATCATAGTACTGGGACCGAGCTGGCTCGGAAGGAAAAAACTTCCACTGGTGTACCCGCTGGGCCCGGACCAAAACATTTACCCCAAGATGTGCAAGTATCTCACCCTTGACGATCTCATAGTCTCTCTGTTGCTTGGGGGTAGGTCCCTATAGGCTTTCGCGGGTCCTGGAGCCAAAAACGGAGCCACGATTTCTGCCCACTGGTCCCGGGGTAGTCTCTCCCTCTCAGCCACACCTTCAAACACCTCCAGGTACACCTCGACGTCATCTGATTTTTCCATTTTAGGAATCGCTGTGCGTACCGCTTTCCGGACATCCTGACGTCCCGGGGCAGCTCCTGCTGTCTACGGCGCTGTGATGTGCTGCATCAATAGAGTGTTGGTTTCCTGTTGCTGCTCCATAGCCTGCTGCTGTATAGCCTGCTGCTGCTGCATAGCCTGCTGTTGCTGCTGTATAGCCAGCTGCTGCTGTCGCATGGCCTCCACAAGCATTTTTACTGTGCTCTCCATCTCCGGACAGTTCTCCAACGGGTTTTGCGTCACTTTCTTCAACCAGGACATTTACTGTCATGCAGAGAAAAAAAAACCACAGCCTGACCTCACTGCGTTGCCCGCATTCTGCACCAATTGTAGGGATCCTGTTATGTTTCGGTAGCTGAGAAGTGCAGGTAAAAAAGGCAATACACCAGAGCAGTTGGAATCTATGAGATTGCAGTACCCTGACTAACCACCACAACTAGAGGCAGCCGTGGAGCGTTCCTACGTTGGTCCTAGACGCCTCGTCACAGCCTGAGAAACTAACTACACCTAAAGATAGAAAGAGGAAAGCTATCTGCCCCGGAGCAGAACCCCAAAGATAACAGAAAGCCCCCAAACATGTAATGGCGGTTAGACAAGAAGAAATACTGACACAGACAGAAAATAGTATGAGCAAACGTTGGGGCCCAAACTACCTAAATAGAAAAGGATAGGAAGGGTACTTACTGCAATCCCAAAAAACCCTGAAAAGCACCAACTCTACTAATTTCAAAAACACCTGAGATCACACGACCTCTACCACCTAAATTAGTTCTCTGGTGTAACAAAATCAAAACAGCAGCCACTGAAAAAACTGGAAAAAGCAAATGTACAAACATCAGTGGCTGAACTAAACTGAGAGGGCAAAAGCCCCCGGAGGGGACCCTGAAGGCCCCCACAGAAGTGCAGGACAAAATACAAAAATAAAGCACAAAAACAAAAAGAAGGAAATGTCTTATCTGTAAGCAGGAGATGCAGACACGACACAGCAGGCTACAAAGGAAACAGGAATCAAGGATTGAGACCAGAACAATTGATCACCGGCAACCCTGATGGGAAGGCGACTCCCTTATATAAGACCAGTCAGTAACACCTGATTCCCAATCCTCACAATCTTCACTGGACAGTCCAGTACCGCTAGTAACCACCAGAGGGAGCCTCTGCTCAGAACTCATCTCAAGCCCATTCACAACAGTACCCCCCCCTTGACGAGGGGTCACCGAACCCTCATTTGAGCAACCAGGTCGGTCAGGATGAGTTCTATGATACGCACGGATGAGTCTCCTAACATGGATGTCCGAAGCAAACACCCAAGAATTGTCTTCCTGACCATAACCTCTCCACTTAACCAAATACTGGAGTTTCCGTCTAGAAAAACGAGAATCCAATATTTTCTCAACCACATACTCCAGATTGCCCTCAACCAAAACAGGGTCAGGAGGCACAGCAGTAGGAACCACTGGCTCAACAAACCTCTTCAATAAGGACTTGTGGAACACGTTATGGATCTTAAATGTCCCTGGAAGAAGCAAACGAAAAGAAACAGGATTAAGAATCTCCATGATCTTATAAGGTCCAATGAACCTAGGCTTAAATTTAGGAGATGCCACTCTCATAGGAATATTTTTTGAGGACAACCAGACCAAGTCCCCCACTTTAAACCGAGGACCATCAGTCCTATGCCGGTTAGCAAACCGCTGGGCCTTCTCCTGAGAGAGGGACAACCTCTCCACTACCTGGTCCCAAATCTGTTGCATACGCTCCACAACAGAGTCAACACCTGGACAGACAGAAGCCTCCGTCTGTCCTGAAGAAAATCGAGGGTGAAACCCAGAATTACAGAAAAATGGAGACATCAAAGTGGCAGAGCTAGCCCTATTATTAAGAGCAAACTCAGCCAAAGGCAAAAAAGAGACCCAGTCATCCTGATCAGCAGACACAAAGCATCTTAGATAAGTCTCCAATGTCTGGTTTGTACTCTCAGTTTGACCATTGGTCTGAGGATGAAACGCCGAGGAAAAAGACAATTGAACACCAAGTTTAGAACAAAAGGTCCTCCAAAATCTGGAAACAAACTGGACTCCTCTGTCAGACACAATGTTCTCAGGAATGCCGTGTAAACGAACCACGTGCTGAAGGAACAACGGCACCAATTCAGAGGAGGAAGGCAACTTAGGTAATGGCACAAGATGTATCATCTTGGAAAACCTATCACAAATCACCCAGATGGCGGTCATTCTCTGAGAAACAGGGAGGTCGGAAATGAAATCCATAGAGATATGGGTCCATGGTCTCTTGGGCACAGGCAATGGCATCAACAAACCACTAGAGCGAGAGCAAGTGTAAGGTTCTATGTATATATTCCTGAAACTCAGTTTGTTCGTCAGCCATTTTACTTTCTGTCTTGCTGCAGCTATCTTGCCCTCAGTCAAAATGGAGTTTCCAGCTTGCATGTTCCCGCCCTGATTCTCTCCTTTGCTTCTTAAGCAGCCACAGCTGAGCAATCAGTGCTTCAGAATCCAGCCTGCAGTGAACCTGTGACTTGACTCCTGTAAGCCTTGGACCTTGTACTCCAGCTATTCCTACTGAGGAACTCTGAAGCACTTGTGGACTCTGAACCCTGCTCTTTGAAAGACCCACGTTTGCATGGACTTACGGTAACAGAGAAGAAGATCCTGAATCTGTATTGGAGAGTGATTGCTGAGCTTGGATTGCTCTGGCCTGATGTGTCTCCTGTTTCTGTGTCTGCAAACTGTGTGACTATTTCTGCCAACTTGTATGAAGTAATACAGGACTTTTCTATATCAAACCTGTGTCTCATGTATGTTCATCGCACCCAAGCACAAGACGCTATATGAACTGTACTACATACATTACAAGATTCTGAAGCCAAAACGTTAGTGTCTGCTGGGTCTGGAAGGCTGTGTCTGCTGTACTGTGGATATCAGACGTCCGGTTGTACTTTCTGTGATGACAGTGGTTGTGACTTCTCACAACCATTCCAGGTGAGCAATTCCCTTAAGTTTTTTCTTTTTGCAGTGTTACCACAGGTAAACACTATTGTTTTTTTTTTTCCTTTCTTTTCTCTTTTTTGTCTGCTGTAACTCTGGATATCAGATGTCTGGTTGAAACTTTCTGTGATGATAGTGGTTGTGACTTCTCACAACCATTCCAGTAATCCTGTCTTAAAAGATCTGGAAAATGGAGGCCCGCATAAAGGAACTTTGCGGAGTGACTGATAATATCCTTGCAGATTTGCAGAATATAAAGACCCGTTTTACAAATCTACAGGACCTCAATAATCACAATTTGCAAGTGGTTGGACAGACTACCCAGGATTTGCGAGCCAGGATTGAGGTTCTAGAGGGGCGAGTCCAGGCTCCTGCCGTAGCCCCGAGTGCTGGGATTCCCAAGTTGCCCCCTTTTCGTTTTGGCGGTGAACGTGAGAAATTCAGGGGATTTATTAATCAATGCAATCTTTTTTTTTCTGCACATGCTTCACAATTTCCCACTGAACGATCTAAGGTGCTTACTATAATTATGTTGCTTACCAACAAGGCTTTAATGTGGGCAAACCCTCTGATTGAGACTGAGGATGATTGTTTGAATCACCTTGATGATTTTATTTCAGCCATGGGGCAGGTGTTTGATGACCCCAATCGAGGTGCAACAGCTGAAGCAGCCATGTTAGCTTTGCGCCAAGGTAAGCACTCGGTAGCTGAATATGCCTTGGATTTCAGGAGATGGGCCCTTGATACCACCTGGGACAGTTCCGCCAAAAAATCTATTTTTCGAAAGGGTTATCTCCACTGATTAAGGATGAACTTGCTCGTGCCGACCCTCCCACTGCGTTAGGTGACTTTATTAACTACTGCATCCGTATTGATACTCGTCTGACTGAACGCATGCAAGAGAGATGGTTCGAAAGCAATCGTACTAACCTTTTCCTACCTTCCTCTCCAGCTAAGGAACCTTTGAGTAGGATTACACGGGAACCTGAACCTGAACCCATGCAGGTAGACTCTTTACAACGACGGGTTAGTGATGCACGCAAGGAACATCGTTTTAAGGAGAATCTATGTTTCTATTGTGGTAAGTCAGGGCACTTCATTATAAACTGCCCCAGCCGTTCTCGTAAGACTACTGCAGCACTCATTCATTGTGAGTGTTGCGAGAGGGGATCTGTCAGGTCCGAGCCTCAGGCTCCAGAGAGATCTGCAGCAACAGATCTTGATTTCTCGGACTTAAACTCCGTTACCTCTGAGGACGTTGACTGTGTAAACGCTGCCATTTTTCAAGTTTCCTCAGCGGTGTCCCAGCTGAGTTGTAAGAAAAACAATTCTCATTGCTTTCTTTCCATCAAACTCTGGGTTGACTCAGCTTGGGTGTCTAGCTCTGCTATGATCGACTCAGGGGCAAGTGGAAATTTTATGGATGTCTCCTTTGCTCTGAAACAGGGAATACGTTCAGTGAAGAAGGCTACTCCAGTACAGATGGAAACTGTGGATGGCTCCCTGCTGACCTCTGGACCAGTGGATCAGGAAACAGAGCCTTTGAGGGTTCTTATGGGTAAAGATCATCAAGAGAAACTGTCCTTTATGCTTATCTCTTCTCCCCACTTTCCCATTATTCTAGGGCTACCATGGCTGCAGGCTCAGAATCCTACCATTAACTGGGAGACCAAGGAATTACACTTTCCAGAGAAACAGATGAGTCCAAAAGTTTCAGCTTGCTCTGTTCCTAAAGGAATCATATCAGTCCCTGAACTACCAGCTGTATACCAGGACTATGTGGATTTATGTGACAAGAAGAACGCTGACCAGCTTCCTCCTCACCGTCCATATGATTGTCCAATTGAATTATTGCCTGGAGCAGAGATACCTTTTGGTAAGATCTACCCCCTGGCGGGGCCCGAGCTAAAGGCTTTAAAGGATTACATAGATGAAAATCTAGCCAAGGGCTTCATACGCCCCTCTTCATCTCCTGCAGGTGCACCCATCTTCTTTGTAAAGAAAAAAGATGGATCTCTGAGACCATGCGTAGACTATAGGGAACTCAATAAGGTTACTATTAGAAACCGTTATCCATTGCCTTTAATCCCTGAGTTATTGGAGAGAGTGCGACATGCCAAAATTTTTTCTAAACTAGATCTTCGTGGGGCCTATAACTTAGTCCGTATTAGACCTGGGGATGAATGGAAGACTGCATTCAGGTCACGCTATGGACACTTTGAATATCTAGTTATGCCTTTTGGTCTGAGTACCCGCCCCAGCCACTTTCCAACACTTGGTGAATGACATCTTCAGGGATCTCCTAGATACATTCGTGGTAATTTATTTGGATGATATTTTAATTTTTTCTAACTCCACAGAGGAACATCATGGACATGTGAGAATGGTCTTGGAACGTCTAAGACAAAATCATCTTTACATCAAACTTGAAAAGTGTGAATTCCATAGGACCGAGATTCAATTTCTGGGGTATGTACTGTCTACACAAGGAATTAGTATGGATGGAAGCAAAACCCAAGCCATCAAGGATTGGCCAAGTCCTAGAAATGTGAAGGAGGTACAGCGCTTCATCGGGTTTGCCAACTTCTATAGACGTTTCATTAGAAATTTCTCTGAGGTAGTGTCACCTATCACTCAACTTACCCGGAAAGAGTCTAGGTTTTCCTGGACTCCCCAAGCCCAGGAAGCATTTTCCCGTCTAAAAAATAAATTTACCACTGCACCTATCCTAGTACATCCCAACCCCGAGCTTGCCTTCATAATAGAGGTGGATGCTTCAGACTGTGCCGTTGGAGCTATACTCTCTCAGAGAACAGGTGAGAAGAATGTCTTGCATCCCTGTGCCTTCTTTTCCCAGCAGTTGTCTTCGGCTGAGAGGAACTACGATGTGGGCAATAGAGAGTTGTTGGCCATTATTGCCGCCTTCAAAGAATGGAGACACCTTCTTCAGGGAGCTGCACAGCAAATAGTCGTCCTGACAGACCATCGTAACCTTGAGTTTATCAGGTCGGCTAAGTGCCTGACTCCTCGCCAGGCTCGCTGGAATCTTTTCTTAAACCAATTTAATTTTATCATCTCTTATAGACCAGGATCGCGCAATGGAAAGGCTGATGCACTCTCTAGGATTTATTCAGCAGAGACACATCCACTTACTCCTCCTAAGACTATTCTTCCTGACTCTAGATTCCTAGGAGTAATTCATAATCAAGACCTACTTAAGGACATCAAGGAAGCATACCATGCGGATTCCTTTTTGGCACAACCCCCAAGGGACGTAAGTCTTGTCTTTAAGAATGGTGTGTGGATTCAGGGACAACGCCTGTATATTCCTGAAACAGTCAGATTGAGAGTATTGCAACTCATTCACGATTCCAAGATAGCTGGGCATAGAGGAATTCTAAAGACACAGGAATTTCTTTCTCGTTTCTTTTGGTGGCCCACTTGCAGGAAGGATGTTTTGAATTATGTCACTTCATGTGAGGTCTGTGCAAGATGCAAAACACCTCGCTCCTCACCAACTGGTCTGTTACAGCCTCTTCCCACCCCGTCCCGCCCGTGGGGATCCATTTCTATGGACTTCATTGTGGAGTTACCAACCTCTCAGGGAAGAACACCATTCTAGTGGTGGTTGACCGTCTAACAAAGGCAGCTCATTTTATCCCTTGTGTCGGCTTACCCACTGCAAAACAGACATCAGATTTGATGATTAAAGATGTGTTTCGCTTACATGGAGTACCGGATGAGGTTATTTCGGATCGAGGGGTGCAATTCACTTCTAGGTTTTGGCAAAATTTCTGTGCAGCATTGGACATTAAAGTAAACCTTTCTTCTGCTTTTCATCCCCAGACTAATGGACAGACCGAACGAACCAATCAAACCCTGGAGCAGTATCTCCGCTGCTTTATCTGCCACCTACAGGATGATTGGGTGGATCTACTTCCATTAGCTGAGTTCTCGTATAACAACTCTCAGAGTGCCTCCACTAAACAGTCTCCTTTTTACTCTAATCTAGGTTATCATCCTAACATTCTACCACGATTTCCCATAGAAACGCCTTTACCAGCAGTAGCTGAAAGAATCACGTCTTTACAGAAGAATATGGATCTTCTAAAGGAAAATCTGGAATCGGCTCAAGAAAGGTACAAGAAAGCAGCAGATAAATTTCGTAAACCTGCACCAGCTTTCAAGGTAGGAGACTTGGTCTGGCTGTCAACCAGAAATCTTAAGTTAAGGATTCCATCGTCTAAGTTGGGACATAAGTACATTGGACCCTATAAAATCAGTAAAATTATAAGTGCCGTTGCTTGTCGTCTTCAACTGCCCAGAACTATGAGAATCCACCCTGTCTTTCATGTATCCCTACTAAAGGCTGCGACACCCAATACGTTTCCTGGACGTTCCTCTCCTTGCCCTGACCCAGTGCTAGTCGATGGTCAGGAAGAATTTGTGGTGGAAAGGATTTTAGATTCCAGGTTGTATAGAAATCAGTTACAATATCTGATTAAATGGCAGGGCTACCCAGTGGAGGACAACTCATGGGAACCGGTCAATAACGTTAATGCTCCTCGCTTGCTCCGTCAGTTTCATCAGAGGTACCCACACAAGCCTGGTCTGAGGTCATCCGGAGGTTGTCCTTAAGGGGGAGTAATGTAAGGTTCTATGTATATATTCCTGAAACTCAGTTTGTTCGTCAGCCATTTTACTTTCTGTCTTGCTGCAGCTATCTTGCCCTCAGTCAAAATGGAGTTTCCAGCTTGCATGTTCCCGCCCTGATTCTCTCCTTTGCTTCTTAAGCAGCCACAGCTGAGCAATCAGTGCTTCAGAATCTAGCCTGCAGTGAACCTGTGACTTGACTCCTGTAAGCCTTGGACCTTGTACTCCAGCTATTCCTACTGAGGAACTCTGAAGCACTTGTGGACTCTGAACCCTGCTCTTTGAAAGACCCACGTTTGCATGGACTTACGGTAACAGAGAAGAAGATCCTGAATCTGTATTGGAGAGTGATTGCTGAGCTTGGATTGCTCTGGCCTGCTGTGTCTCCTGTTTCTGTGTCTGCAAACTGTGTGACTATTTCTGCCAACTTGTATGAAGTAATACAGGACTTTTCTATATCAAACCTGTGTCTCATGTATGTTCATCGCACCCAAGCACAAGACGCTATATGAACTGTACTACATACATTACAGCAAGGCTTGGAGCGAGAGCAAGTCCCGCAGGACCGCACAAATTCCCTGACATCACGAGACAAGGTAGGCCACCAAAAGGACCGACTAACCAAGTCTCTGGTACCAAAAATTCCGGGATGACCAGCCAACGCGGAACAATGAATCTCAGACATCACACTCTTTTTCCAGTGGTCCGGGACAAAAAATTTTCCAACAGGGCAGCGCTCGGGCCTATCCTCCTGACATTCCTCCAGAGCAAGTCTCAAATTGGGTGAGATGGCGGAAAGAACTACACCCTCTTTCAAAATAACAGAAGGATCAGATAACTCAGGAGAGTCCGCAAGGAAACTCCTCGAGAGGGCATCCGCCTTAACATTCTTAGTGCCAGGAAGAAAGGAAACCACAAAATTAAAACGTGTGAAAAACAAGGCCCACCTGGCCTGTCTAGGATTAAGTCGCTTGGCAGATTCCAGATAAACCAGATTCTTATGGTCCGTAAGGACCACCACCTGATATTTGGCTCCCTCCAGCCAATGTCTCCACTCTTCAAAAGCCCACTTCATGGCCAATAACTCCCGATTACCCACGTCATAATTACGTTCAGTAGGAGAAAATTTTCGAGACAAAAAGGCACAAGGGTTACTTTTAGAGGTCTCAGGATCTCTTTGGGACAAAACGGCACCTGCCCCAATTTCAGAGGCATCAACCTCCACCTGAAATGGCAGAGAAACATCAGGCTGCCGTAGAACAGGAGCAGAAGTGAATCTCTGCTTAAGTTCCTGAAATGCAGAGACTGCCTCAGGAGGCCAATTCACCACATCAGAACCCTTTCTGGTCAAATCAGTCAATGGTTTAACAATAACCGAGAAATTACCAATAAATTTACGATAAAAATTGGCAAAACCCAAGAATCTTTGAAGAGCCTTTAATGAGGTAGGTTGGACCCAATCACAGATGGCCTGAACCTTGACTGGGTCCATTTCAATAACAGTGTAATGTATGTGGTACAGTTCATATAGCGTCTTGTGCTTGGGTGCGATGAAAATACTTGAGACACAGGTTGATAAAGAAAGTCTTGTATTGCTTCATACAAATTGGCAAAAATAAACACACAGGTTGCAAACACAGAAGCAGGAGACACAGCAGGCCAGAGTAATCTAAGCTCAGCAATAACTCTCCACAACAGATTCAGATCTTCTTCTCTGTTACCGCAAGTCCATGCAAACGTGAGGCTCTCAAGAGCAGAGTTCAGAGTCCACAAGTGCTTCAGAGTTCCTCAGTAGGAATGGCTGGAGTACAAGGTCCAAGGCTTCAGGAGTCAGAACACAGGTTCACTGCAGGCTAGATTCTGAAGCACTGATTGCTCAGCTGTGGCTGTTTAAGAAGCAAACGGAGAGAATCAGGGCGGGAACATGCAAGCTGGAAAACTCCATTTTGACTGAGGGCAAGATAGCTGCAGCAAAACAGAAAGCAAAATGGCCGACGAACAAACTGAGTTTCAGAAACAGATACACAGAACCTTACATTACTCCCCCCTTAGGGACAACCTCCGGATGACCTCAGACCAGGCTTGTGTGGGTACCTCTGATGAAACTGACGGAGCAAGCGAGGAGCATTAACGTTATTGACTGGCTCCCATGAGTTGTCCTCCACTGGGTAGCCCTGCCATTTAATCAGATATTGTAACTGATTTCTATACAACCTGGAATCTAAAATCCTTTCTACCACAAATTCTTCCTGACCATCGACTAGCACTGGGTCAGGGCAAGGAGAAGAACGTCCAGGAAACGTATTGGGTGTCGCAGCCTTTAGTAGGGATACATGAAAGACAGGGTGGATTCTCATAGTTCTGGGCAATTGAAGACGACAAGCAACGGCACTTATAATCTTACTGATTTTATAGGGTCCAATGTACTTATGTCCCAACTTAGACGATGGAATCCTTAACTTAAGATTTCTGGTTGACAGCCAGACCAGGTTTCCTACCTTAAAAGCTGGTGCAGGTTTACGAAATTTATCTGCTGCCTTCTTGTACCTTTCCTGAGCCGATTCCAGATTCTCCTTTAGAAGATCCATATTCTTCTGTAAAGTCGTGACTCTTTCAGCCACTGCTGGCAAAGGCGTCTCTATGGGAAATCGTGGTAGAATGTTAGGATGATAACCTAGATTAGAGTAAAAAGGAGACTGTTTAGTGGAGGCACTCTGAGAGTTGTTGTAAGAGAACTCAGCCAATGGAAGTAGATCCACCCAATCATCCTGTAGGTGGCAGATAAAGCAGCGGAGATACTGCTCCAGGGTTTGATTGGTTCGTTCGGTTTGTCCATTAGTCTGGGGATGAAAAGCAGAAGAAAGGTTTACTTTAATGTCCAATGCTGCACAGAAATTTTGCCAAAACCTAGAAGTGAATTGCACCCCTCGATCCGAAATAACCTCATCCGGTACTCCATGTAAACGAAACACATCTTTAATCATCAAATCTGATGTCTGTTTTGCAGTGGGTAAGCCGACACAAGGGATAAAATGAGCTGCCTTTGTTAAACGGTCAACCACCACTAGAATAGTGTTCTTCCCTTGAGAGGTTGGTAATTCCACAATGAAGTCCATAGAAATGGATCCCCACGGGCGGGACGGGGTGGGAAGAGGCTGTAACAGACCAGTTGGTGAAGAGCGAGGTGTTTTGCATCTTGCACAAACCTCACACGAAGTGACATAGTCCAAAACATCCTTCCTACAAGTGGGCCACCAAAAGAAACGAGAAAGAAATTCCTGTGTCTTTAGAATTCCTCTATGCCCGGCTATTTTGGAATCGTGAATGAGTTGCAATACTCTCAATCTGACTGTTTCAGGTATATACAGACGTTGTCCCAGAATCCACACACCATTCTTAAAGACAAGACTTACGTCCCTTGGGGGTTGAGCCAAAAAAGAATCCGCATGGTATGCTTCCTTGATGTCTTTAATTAGGTCTTGATGATGAATCACTCCTAGGAATCTAGAGTCAGGAAGAATAGTCTTAGGAGGAGTAATTGGACGTGTCTCTGCTGAGTAAATCCTAGAGAGTGCATCAGCCTTTCCATTGCGCGATCCTGGTCTATAAGAAATAATAAAATTAAATTGGTTTAAGAAAAGATTCCAGCGAGCCTGGCGAGGAGTCAGGCACTTAGCCGACCTGATAAACTCAAGATTACGATGGTCTGTCAGAACGACTATTTGCTGTGCAGCTCCTTGAAGAAGGTGTCTCCATTCTTTGAAGGCGGCAATAATGGCCAACAACTCTCTATTGCCCACATCGTAGTTCTTCTCAGCCGAAGACAACTGCTGGGAAAAGAAGGCACAGGGATGCAAGACATTCTTCTCACCTGTTCTCTGAGAGAGTATAGCTCCCACGGCACAGTCTGAAGCATCCACCTCTATTATGAAGGCAAGCTCTGGGTTGGGATGTACTAGGATAGGTGCAGTGGTAAATTTATCTTTTAGACGGGAAAATGCTTCCTGGGCTTGGGGAGTCCAGGAGAACTTAGACTCTTTCCGGGTAAGTTGGGTGATAGGTGACACTACCTCAGAGAAATTTCTAATGAAACGTCTATAGAAGTTTGCAAACCCGATGAAGCGCTGTACCTCCTTCACATTTCTAGGACTTGGCCAATCATTGATGGCTTGGGTTTTACTTCCATCCATACTAATTCCTTGTGTAGACAGTACATACCCCAGAAATTGAATTTCGGTCTTATGGAATTCACACTTTTCAAGCTTGATGTAAAGATGATTTTGTCTTAGACGTTCCAAGACCATTCTCACATGTCCATGATGTTCCTCTGTGGAGTTAGAAAAAATTAAAATATCATCCAAATAAATTACCACGAATGTATCTAGGAGATCCCTGAAGATGTCATTCACCAAGTGTTGGAAAGTGGCTGGGGCGGTACTCAGACCAAAAGGCATAACCAGATATTCAAAGTGTCCATAGCGTGACCTGAATGCAGTCTTCCATTCATCCCCAGGTCTAATACGGACTAAGTTATAGGCCCCACGAAGATCTAGTTTAGAAAAAATTTTGGCATGTCGCACTCTCTCCAATAACTCAGGGATTAAAGGCAATGGATAACGGTTTCTAATAGTAACCTTATTGAGTTCCCTATAGTCTACGCATGGTCTCAGGGATCCATCTTTCTTCTTTACAAAGAATATGGGTGCCCCTGCAGGAGATGAAGAGGGGCGTATGAAGCCCTTGGCTAGATTTTCGTCTATGTACTCTTTTAAAGCCTTCAGCTCGGGCCCCGCCAGGGGTAGATCTTACCAAAAGGTATCTCTGCTCCAGGCAATAATTCAATTGGACAATCATATGGACGGTGAGGAGGAAGCTGGTCAGCGTTCTTCTTGTCACATAAATCCACATAGTCCTGGTATACAGCTGGTAGTTCAGGGACTGACATGGTTCCTTTAGGAACAGAGCAAGCTGAAATTTTTGGACTCATCTGTTTCTCTGGAAAGTGTAATTCCTTGGTCTCCCAGTTAATGGTAGGATTCTGAGCCTGCAGCCATGGTAGCCTTAGAATAATGGGAAAGTGAGGAGAAGAGATAAGCATAAAGGACAGTTTCTCTTGATGATCTTTACCCATAAGAACCTTTAAAGGCTCTGTTTCCTGATCCACTGGTCCAGAGGTCAGCAGGGAGCCATCCACAGTTTCCATCTGTACTGGAGTAGCCTTCTTCACTGAACGTATTCCCTGTTTTAGAGCAAAGGAGACATCCATAAAATTTCCACTTGCACCTGAGTCGATCATAGCAGAGCTAGACACCCAGGCTGAGTCAACCCAGAGTTTGATGGAAAGAAAACAGTGAGAATTGTTTTTCTTACAACTCAGCTGGGACACCGCTGAGGAAACTTGAAAGATGGCAGCATTTACACAGTCAACGTCCTCAGAGGTAACGGAGTTTAAGTCCGAGAAATCAAGATCTGTTGCTGCAGCTCTCTCTGGAGCCTGAGGCTCGGACCTGACAGATCCCCTCTCGCAACACTCACAATGAATGAGTGCTGCAGTAGTCTTGCGAGAACGGCTGGGACAGTTAATAATAAAGTGCCCTGACTTACCACAATAAAAACATAGATTCTCCTTAAAACGATGTTCCTTGCGTGCATCACTAACCCGTCGTAGTAAAGAGTCTACCTGCATGGGTTCAGGTTCAGGTTCCCGTGTAATCCTATTCAAAGGTTCCTTAGCTGGAGAGGAAGGTAGGAAAAGGTTAGTACGATTGCTTTCGAACCATCTCTCTTGCCTGCGTTCAGTTAAACGAGTATCAATACGGATGCAGTAGTTAATAAAGTCACCTAACGCAGTGGGAGGGTCGGCACGAGCAAGTTCATCCTTAATCAGTGGGGATAACCCCTTTCGAAAAATAGATTTTTTGGCGGAATTGTCCCAGGTGGTATCAAGGGCCCATCTCCTGAAATCCAAGGCATATTCAGCTACCGAGTGCTTACCTTGGCGCAAAGCTAACATGGCTGCTTCAGCTGTTGCACCTCGATTGGGGTCATCAAACACCTGCCCCATGGCTGAAATAAAATCATCAAGGTGATTCAAACAATCATCCTCAGTCTCAATCAGAGGGTTTGCCCATATCAAAGCCTTGTTGGTAAGCAACATAATTATAGTAAGCACCTTAGATCGTTCAGTAGGAAATTGTGAAGCATGTGCAGAAAAAAAAAAGATTGCATTGATTAACAAATCCCCTGAATTTTTCACGTTCACCACCAAAACGAAAAGGGGGCAACTTGGGAATCCAGAACTCGGGGCCACGGCAGGAGCCTGGACTCGCCCCTCCAGAACCTCAATCCTGGCTCGCAAATCCTGGGTAGTCTGTCCAACCACTTGCAAATTGTGATTATTTAGGTCCTGAAGATTTGTAAAACGGGTCTTTATATTCTGCAAATCTGCAAGGATATTATCAGTCACTCCGCAAAGTTCCTTTATGCGGGCCTCCATTTTCCAGATCTTTTAAGACAGGATACTGGAAGAAGAGGAGAGAAAAAAAAAAACAATAGTGTTCACCTGTGGCAACACTGAAGAAAGAAAAAACTTTAAGGGAACTGCTCACCTGGAATGGTTGTGAGAAGTCACAACCACTATCATCACAGAAAGCTTTCAACCAGACATCTGATATCCAGAGTTTCAGCAGACAAAAAGAGAAGAGAAAAAAAAAAAAAACAATAGTGTTTACCTGTGATAACACTGCAGAAAAAAAAACTTAAGGGAATTGCTCACCTGGAATGGTTGTGAGAAGTCACAACCACTGTCATCACAGAAAGTACAACCGGACATCCGATATCCACAGTACAGCAGACAAGCCTTTCCAGACCCAGCAGACACTAACGTTTGGCTTCAGAATCTTGTAATGTATGTGGTACAGTTCATATAGCGTCTTGTGCTTGGGTGCGATGAAAATACTTGAGACACAGGTTGATAAAGAAAGTCTTGTATTGCTTCATACAAATTGGCAAAAATAAACACACAGGTTGCAAACACAGAAGCAGGAGACACAGCAGGCCAGAGTAATCTAAGCTCAGCAATAACTCTCCACAACAGATTCAGATCTTCTTCTCTGTTACCGCAAGTCCATGCAAACGTGAGGCTCTCAAGAGCAGAGTTCAGAGTCCACAAGTGCTTCAGAGTTCCTCAGTAGGAATGGCTGGAGTACAAGGTCCAAGGCTTCAGGAGTCAGAACACAGGTTCACTGCAGGCTAGATTCTGAAGCACTGATTGCTCAGCTGTGGCTGTTTAAGAAGCAAACGGAGAGAATCAGGGCGGGAACATGCAAGCTGGAAAACTCCATTTTGACTGAGGGCAAGATAGCTGCAGCAAAACAGAAAGCAAAATGGCCGACGAACAAACTGAGTGTCAGTATTCCGGGTTTTCTAGGTAACTTTGTCAATGATTTTGCCCTTTGTTAAAATGGAGTTTGCTGTTTTCTGTGCCCTACTTCCTGTTCGTTTGTTTAAAACCCGGCTCAGGTGCTGGCTTCACTGCTGGAATATTCTGCTTCTGTTCCCCTGCAACCCAGCTGCTTTGTTCCTCACAGATCTTTTGTGTATTTACCAGGAAAGTGCATAACCTTATCTTCAGGTGTTTCTCTGCCACAGCAGTTTCTACCCATGGCTCTGGACATTCTCTGCATATGTAAGTTGCACAAAGTACTGTGTTATCACTAAACTGTTGACTTGGGAATTTAACCCTTGGTTCACTCCATTTGATAAGAACTGTGTTTCTGAACTGTTGCTGTTTAACCCTTTGTGCATTACCTCTGGTGAGAGCTGTTGGAACTGTTACTGGAACCTTACTGACATATGAACTTGTTGTTGGACTTCACTGAATTAAGCCACAACTGAGATTAACTTGTTCCTGGACCTCCCTGTGTTTTCTGCATACCTGGATCTGACTCTTCACACACCAGCAGTGTGTAAATCCAGCCACGTTACCTGTGCATCAGACTTACCTTGTGGTCACATTTGTGTGAGGACTCCGTCGTAAGAACTTTACCACCCTCGCTATAGAGGTTCAAAGACTTATATATCCGGATTCATATAACTGGACTTGTGTATATATATATGGACTCATTGCATGTCACTACGGGTTGTTTGAATATTGTTTTTGGGTGTTTTGCTGTTTCACAAATACATTATTTGCATTCAAAGAAACCCGTCTCTGATTGTTCATTGCCCCACGCTATCAGAATCCTCGAGTTCCTACAATAGTATTACAGGATATTCCAGCCTAAAAAAGAGGATTCTGCTGGGGCAATGACGGAGACACGGGCAGACAAATTGTTCACCATAGTTAACTCTTTGCAGCAGGAGGTGGCGGCTGCACTCAATCAGATTAGAGACTTGGAGTCTCGGGTTAACCACAATGCACAGGGGTTTGGTCAGGCTCTCCAAGATCTACGTGCTAGGTTAGGAGTCCTGGAGGCCTTACCTACTGAGCCTACCTCATCCACCAGTATGCCCAAATTGCCTCCATTCCGTTTTAATGGTGACCGAAGTCAATTCCGTGGGTTTGTTAATCAATGTATATTATTTTTTGATGTACATGCCTCCTACTACCGGTCTGATAGATCTAAGGTTCTATGTATTATTATGTTGTTGACATCACGTGCACTGGCTTGGGCAAATCCTATGGTTGAAAGTCATGATACCCGTCTAAATAATTTGGATAATTTTCTGGCAGCCATGGCGCAAATGTTCGACGATCCCAACCGCCGTGCTACCGCTGAATCTGCCTTGCTTTCCTTACGCCAGGGGAAACGGTCAGTCATAGAATATGTTACTGAATTTAAAAGGTTAGTGGTGGACACCCAGTGGGAAAACAATGCTTTATTACCAATCTTTAGAAAAGGTTTGTCAAATGCAATCAAGGATGAGCTAGCTCGTTCAGAGTCTCCACAGGAGTTTGAATTGTTTATACAGCACTGTGTACGTATTGATATCCGTTTAACTGAACGCAGACAAGAAAAATGGGCCGCTGTAAATCGCATTACTAATTACTCTCTTCCGTCCAGGGAAACCACAGGCAAAAACCCGCGAGAGGCTGAGGAGGTGCCTATGCAGGTGGACTCACTGCAGAGACGTGAGAATAATGAACGCCGCGAACACCGTCTCCGTGAGCGCTTATGTTTCTATTGTGGTCAATCGGACCATTTCCTCATCAATTGTCCTAAATGTCCTAGGCGACCCAACAAGGTGTTGGCGGTAGTAGGGGATTATGATAACACAGACGCTGAGTCTGAAGTTTCGGAAACCAGTCTACATCTAGATGCGGTTTTTCCCCCAATACTGATGCCGACTTCCCCTAAAGATCAAGGGGAGAAATATTCACATTGTTCTCTTCCTATACAGATTCAGTGGGAGGAACAGTGGATATCAAGTTCTGCCATGATAGACTCTGGAGCAGGTGGGAATTTCATGGATTCTTCTTTTGCAAAGGAACATGGTATAAAGACACAACTAAGAGCTTCACCAACCACTATGGAAACGGTGGATGGTTCCCCATTAGTTTCTGGACCAGTAGATCGGGAGACAGTGCCTCTGGAGTGTAAGATGGAACCAGACCATCAAGAAACACTTTCATTCATGTTAATATCTTCTCCTCATTTTCCTGTAATTTTAGGAATTCCCTGGTTACGGTCACAAATCCAATCATCAATTGGGAAACCAAGGAGATAACCTTTCTCCCGAAGTGCAGTTCTACCATCAGTCCAACTGTAGCGGCTCCAGTTATCCAGAACTTGGAAGAGGTGATACAGGTACCTACTCTCCCTCTGATATATCAGGAATTCTCAGACATTTGTGATAAAAGGAAGGCAGATCAACTTCCCCCACATAGACCGTATGACTGCCCCATAGAATTGCTTCCTGGAGCAGCGATTCCTTTCGGCCATGTTTACCCGTTGGCGGCTCCGGAATTAAAATCTTTACGAGAGTATATAGATGAGAATTTAGCCAAGGGGTTTATCCGACCATCTTCTTCACCAGCGGGAGCTCCAATATTCTTTGTAAAGAAGAAGGATGGTACTCTAAGACCCTGCATTGACTACCGGGAGTTAAATAAGGTAACCATTCGTAACAGGTACCCGTTGCCCCTAATTCCAGAATTGTTGGAAAGAGTTCGCCAGGCCAAAGTATTTACCAAATTAGATCTTCGTGGGGCATATAATTTACTGCGTATACGGCCCGGAGACGAATGGAAGACAGCTTTTAGATGCCGGTATGGACATTTTGAATATTTGGTGATGCCATTCGGACTCTGTAACGCTCCTGCTGCTTTTCAACATTTAGCCAACGACATTTTCAGGGATTTATTGGACCAATATGTGGTAATTTACCTTGATGACATCTTAATCTTTTCTGACTCCTTACAGGAACATCAGGAACATGTCAAGACCGTACTTAGACGTTTGAGAGATAATCATTTGTACATCAAACTCGAAAAGTGTGAGTTCCATTGTTCTGAAATTCAATTTTTAGGCTATGTTATCTCGCCTCAGGGATTGAATATGGAGTCCAGCAAGATCCAGGCAATCTTGGACTGGCCGGTACCAGGAAACATTAAGGAGGTACAACGATTCATTGGCTTTGCTAACTTTTATAGACGGTTTATCCGAAATTTTTCAGAAATTGTCCGTCCCATCACTCTCCTCACCAAGAAGGGGAAGAAGTTTGAATGGTCTTCGCAAGCTCAGGAAGCCTTTGATCGCCTGAAGGGTTGTTTTACCACGGCTCCAATATTGATGCATCCGGATCCTGCACAGCCTTTTATCGTGGAGGTGGACGCGTCTGACTGTGCATTGGGAGCTATCCTCTCACAACGTACCGGAGACAAAGGTTTGCTGCACCCGTGTGCCTTCTTCTCTCGTAGGTTATCTTCTGCAGAACTGAACTATGATGTGGCAGATAAGGAACTTTTGGCAATTATTTCTGCCTTTAAGGAATGGAGACACCATTTGCAGGGGGCTACTCAGCAGGTAGTAGTACTCACGGATCATCGCAATTTGGAATTCCTTAAGTCTGCCAGGTGTCTTTCTCCTCGACAAGCTAGGTGGAGTTTGTTCTTGAACCAGTTTAATTTTATTATTTCGTACCGCCCAGGTTCACGTAATGGGAAAGCTGACGCATTATCCCGAATCCATACCGTGGATTCCGTGCCTGGGACCCCGTCGAAGACCATCTTGTCGGAGGCCAATTTCGTTGGAGTGCTCCGGAACCGGGACTTGTGGCAGGAGATCAAGCTGGCCTATGACGGTGACGTATTTCTTGCAGCTCCACCTGACAATGTGAATCTTGTCCTTCGGAATGGTGTGTGGCTTAGAGATCGATGTATTTATGTCCCAGAGGCTGTAAGACTTCGAGTTCTCAAATTGGTCCACGACTCTAAATTGGCTGGTCATAGGGGGGTACAGAAGACGCAGGAATTATTAACTCGTTTTTTTTGGTGGCCTACCTGCTTGAAGGATGTGAATGACTATGTCCGCTCTTGTGAAGTTTGTGCCCGGTACAAGGTTCCTCGCGTTTCACCTACTGGTCTTCTTAAACCGCTACCTGTACCGTCTCGCCCTTGGGGGTCTATTTCGATGGACTTTATTGTGGAGTTACCCACCTCTGGTGGTAAAAATACTATTTTGGTGGTAGTAGATCGTTTAACGAAAGCTGCTCATTTCATTCCGTGTGCTGGTCTTCCCTCAGCTACAGAGACAGTAGATCTAGTTATCCAGAACATTTTCCGGCTGCATGGGGTACCAGATGACATCATTTCTGACCGGGGAATACAATTTACCTCTAGATTTTGGAAAGGATTTTGTTCTGCGCTCCACATTAATGTTTGCTTGTCTTCTGCATACCATCCTCAGACCAACGGGCAGACCGAACGGACAAATCAAACCTTGGAGCAATATCTACGCTGTTACGTCAGTCATTTGCAGGACGATTGGCTGAAGCTACTTCCTCTAGCGGAATTTTCGTACAACAACTCCCAAAGCAGTTCCACGAAGGTAACGCCTTTTTTTGCCAACCTGGGTTATCATCCAAGTATTTTGCCTAGGTCTCCAGTTACGATTTCGGTACCAGCGGTTGAAGACAGAGTGACGGCGTTGCAACGTAATCTTGAAGTTTTGAAGGACTCCCTGACCACAGCACAGGAGCGTTACAAGAAGTCGGCCGATAGATTCCGGAAACCAGCACCTATGTATAAGGTAGGAGACTCAGTTTGGTTGTCCACCAAGAATCTAAAATTGGGTGTTCCTTCGCAGAAACTGGGACAGAAATTCATCGGTCCATTCAAGATCACTGGGATTGTGAGCTCTGTTGCCTGTCGGTTGAAGCTACCACGGACTTCAAAGGTACACCCAGTATTTCATGTTTCCTTATTAAAACCAGTCTCTCCTAACACATTTCAGGGACGTATCGTACCTCCCCCTCCACCAGTGTTGGTTGATGGCGAAGAACAATTCGTGGTACAGGATATTGTTAATTCGAGACTTCATAGAAACCGGCTTCAGTATCTAGTTAGATGGCAAGGTTACTCTCCTGAAAATGATTCTTGGGAACCAGTAAGTAACATCAATGCGCCTCTGAAGATTGCTCAGTTTCATCGGAGATACCCGGACAGGCCTGGTCCAGGACCGTCCGGAGGCCGTCTTTAGGGGGGAGTAATGTCAGTATTCCGGGTTTTCTAGGTAACTTTGTCAATGATTTTGCCCTTTGTTAAAATGGAGTTTGCTGTTTTCTGTGCCCTACTTCCTGTTCGTTTGTTTAAAACCCGGCTCAGGTGCTGGCTTCACTGCTGGAATATTCTGCTTCTGTTCCCCTGCAACCCAGCTGCTTTGTTCCTCACAGATCTTTTGTGTATTTACCAGGAAAGTGCATAACCTTATCTTCAGGTGTTTCTCTGCCACAGCAGTTTCTACCCATGGCTCTGGACATTCTCTGCATATGTAAGTTGCACAAAGTACTGTGTTATCACTAAACTGTTGACTTGGGAATTTAACCCTTGGTTCACTCCATTTGATAAGAACTGTGTTTCTGAACTGTTGCTGTTTAACCCTTTGTGCATTACCTCTGGTGAGAGCTGTTGGAACTGTTACTGGAACCTTACTGACATATGAACTTGTTGTTGGACTTCACTGAATTAAGCCACAACTGAGATTAACTTGTTCCTGGACCTCCCTGTGTTTTCTGCATACCTGGATCTGACTCTTCACACACCAGCAGTGTGTAAATCCAGCCACGTTACCTGTGCATCAGACTTACCTTGTGGTCACATTTGTGTGAGGACTCCGTCGTAAGAACTTTACCACCCTCGCTATAGAGGTTCAAAGACTTATATATCCGGATTCATATAACTGGACTTGTGTATATATATATGGACTCATTGCATGTCACTACGGGTTGTTTGAATATTGTTTTTGGGTGTTTTGCTGTTTCACAAATACATTATTTGCATTCAAAGAAACCCGTCTCTGATTGTTCATTGCCCCACGCTATCAGAATCCTCGAGTTCCTACAATAGTATTACACTGAGTTTCAGAAACAGATACACAGAACCTTACAAACAGATGGGGACAAAATGAATCCCAGAAATGAGATCCTCTGTACGCCAAAAAGACACTTTGATCCCTTCACATACAGAGCATTCTCTCTCAAAATCTGGAATACAGTTCGAACATGTTTCACATGAGAGTCCCAGTCATTGGAAAAAATCAAGATATCATCCAAATAAACAATCAGAAATTTATCCACAAAATCCCTGAAAATGTCATTCATGAAGGACTGGAAGACAGAAGGAGCATTAGTGAGCCCAAAGGGCATCACAAGGTACTCAAAATGCCCTTCAGGGTATTGAATGCCGTCTTCCATTCATCCCCGCGCTTAATGCGAATAAGGTTATATGCCCCCCTGAGGTCAAGCTTGGTAAACCAAGTAGCATTTTTAACCCTGGAAAACAGGTCAGAAATCAAGGGTAACGGATATTGATATTTCACAGTAATATTGTTCAAAAGACGATAATCAATACACGGCCTCAATGAACCATCCTTTTTGGCCACAAAGAAAAAACCGGCACCTAAGGGTGAAGAAGATGGTCTGATATGACCCTTCTCCAATGACTCCTTGATATAAGACCGCATAGCGTCATGTTCAGGTACAGACAAGTTAAAAAGGCGACCTTTAGGGAATTTACTACCAGGCACTAATTCAATAGCGCAGTCATAGCTCCTATGGGGAGGCAAGGATGCAGATTTACTTTCGCTAAACACATCAGAAAAATCAATCAAAAAGTCAGGAACATCCTGAGCCTGGGGGGAGGCAGAAAAAACAGGAGTGTTGATATTAACACATTGGCAGCCCCAACTGGTTACAGACACAGATTTCCAATCCAAAACAGGATTATGAGATTGTAACCAAGGGAAACCCAGTACGATAATGTCATGCAGATTATACAGAACCAAAAATCTGCAGCTCTCCTGATGATCAGGTTCCACCCTCATTATCACCTGAGTAGAGAACTGAGGTTTATTCTCAGCCAAAGGGGTAGAATCGATCCCCAGAAGGGGAATAGACTTCCGTAGGGGTATCAAGGGAAACCCACAACGTTTAGCAAAATCAAAATCCATCAGGTTAATAGCTGCTCCTGAATCAACGAAAGTCTGAGCAGAAAATGAGGACAGACAGCATATCAGAGTAACAGTTAATAAAAACTTAGTCTGAACACTACCCAAGACAACTGAGCGTGCAAAACGTCTTCCCCGCTTAGGGCAGACTGAAATAGCATGAGAGGCATCACCACAGTGGAAAAATAACCCATTGCGCTTCCGAAACTCATGACGCTGTGCCCCAGAAACCACTCTATCACACTGCATGGATTCAGAAGCAGGTTCACAAGGCAACACTATTCCACGCATACTTCTCCGCTCACGCAAACGTCTGTCAATTTGAATTGCTAATGACATAGAATCATTGAGACCAGAGGGGACAGGGAATCCCACCATTACATCCTTTACATTATCTGACAGACCCTTCCGAAAAAGGGCTGCCAAAGCGTCGTCATTCCATTTGGTCAGGACTGCCCACCTACGGAATCTCTGACAGTATAACTCAGCGTCATCAAGCCCCTGATTTAATGCTAACAAGGCTTTTTCAGCTTGATCAGTGACATTAGGCTCATCATACAATAACCCCAAAGCCTGAAAAAATGCATCAACATCACTCAAGACAGGATCCCCAGAAGTCAGGGAAAAAGCCCAATCCTGAGGATCGCCGCGCAGGAGAGAGATGACAATTTGAACCTGCTGCGCTGCGTTCCCCGAGGACTTAGATTTCAAGGCAAAAAACAATTTACAGTTATTTTTGAAATTCTGAAACTTAGTTCGATCCCCTAAAAACAAATCTGGCATGGGAATCCTAGGTTCCACAACAGGCAACCTAGCAAGATAGGCAGCAATACTCTGAACCTCAGTGGCAAGCTGATCCACACGGCCAGACAACTGTGCAAACTCCATTGAGAGAAAAAATACTCCCCAGCACCCAGAGAGACAGAGGGAAAAAAAAAAAATGCAACAAACAGAAAAATATCTCTGACAACTCTGACAACCGTTTTCTCTTTCACAAATCTTTTTCCCTTCTGTGAGTACCATACAATTTTAAATTTAGGCCGGTGATACTGTTATGTTTCGGTAGCTGAGGAGTGCAGGTAAAAAAGGCAATACACCAGAGCAGTTGGAATCTATGAGATTGCAGTACCCTGACTAACCACCACAACTAGAGGCAGCCGTGGAGCGTTCCTACGTTGGTCCTAGACGCCTCGTCACAGCCTGAGAAACTAACTACACCTAAAGATAGAAAGAGGAAAGCTATCTGCCCCGGAGCAGAACCCCAAAGATAACAGAAAGCCCCCAAACATGTAATGGCGGTTAGACAAGAAGAAATACTGACACAGACAGAAAATAGTATGAGCAAACGTTGGGGCCCAAACTACCTAAATAGAAAAGGATAGGAAGGGCACTTACTGCAATCCCAAAAAACCCTGAAAAGCACCAACTCTACTAATTTCAAAAACACCTGAGATCACACGACCTCTACCACCTAAATTAGTTCTCTGGTGTAACAAAATCAAAACAGCAGCCACTGAAAAAACTGGAAAAAGCAAATGTACAAACATCAGTGGCTGAACTAAACTGAGAGGGCAAAAGCCCCCGGAGGGGACCCTGAAGGCCCCCACAGAAGTGCAGGACAAAATGCAAAAATAAAGCACAAAAACAAAAAGAAGGAAATGTCTTATCTGTAAGCAGGAGATGCAGACACGACACAGCAGGCTACAAAGGAAACAGGAATCAAGGATTGAGACCAGAACAATTGATCACCGGCAACCCTGATGGGAAGGCGACTCCCTTATATAAGACCAGTCAGTAACACCTGATTCCCAATCCTCACAATTTTCAGTCCAGTACCGCTAGTAACCACCAGAGGGATTTTGATTTTGCTAAACGTTGTGGGTTTCCCTTGATACCCCTACAGAAGTCTATTCCCCTACTGGGAATCGATTCTACCCCTTTGGCTGAGAATAAACCTCAGTTCTCTACTCAGGTGATAATGAGGGTCGAACCTGATCATCAGGAGAGCTGCAAATTTTTGGTTCTGTATAATCTGCATGACATTATCGTGCTGGGTTTCCCTTGGTTACAGTCTCATAATCCTGTTTTGGATTGGAAATCTGTGTCTGTAACCAGTTGGGGCTGCCAATGTGTTAATACCAACACTCCTGTTTTTTCTGCCTCCCCTCAGGCTCAGGATGTTCCTGACTTTTTGATTGATTTTTCTGATGTGTTTAGCGAAAGTAAATCTGCATCCTTGCCTCCCCATAGGAGCTATGACTGCGCTATTGAATTAGTGCCTGGTAGTAAATTCCCTAAAGGTCGCCTTTTTAACTTGTCTGTACCTGAACATGACGCTATGCGGTCTTATATCAAGGAGTCATTGGAGAAAGGTCATATCAGACCATCCTCTTCACCCTTAGGTGCCGGTTTTTTCTTTGTAGCCAAAAAGGATGGTTCATTAAGGCCGTGTATTGATTATCGTCTTTTGAACAATATTACTGTGAAATATCAATACCCGTTACCCTTGATTTCTGACCTGTTTTCCAGGGTGAAAAACGCTACTTGGTTTACCAAGCTTGACCTCAGGGGGGCATATAACCTTATTCGCATTAAGCGCGGGGATGAATGGAAGACGGCATTCAATACCCCTGAAGGGCATTTTGAGTACCTTGTGATGCCCTTTGGGCTCACTAATGCTCCTTCTGTCTTCCAGTCCTTCATGAATGACATTTTCAGGGATTTTGTGGATAAATTTCTGATCGTTTATTTGGATGATATCTTGATTTTTTCCAATGACTGGGACTCTCATGTGAAACATGTTCGAACTGTATTCCAGATTTTGAAAGAGAATGCTCTGTACGTGAAGGGATCAAAGTGTCTTTTTGGCGTACAGAGGATCTCATTTTTGGGATTCATTTTGTCCCCATCTGTTATTGAAATGGACCCGGTCAAGGTTCAGGCCATCTGTGATTGGGTCCAACCTACTTCATTAAAGGCTCTTCAAAGATTTTTGGGTTTTGCCAATTTTTATCGTAAATTTATTGGTAATTTCTCGGTTATTGTTAAACCATTAACTGATTTGACCAAAAAGGGTTCTGATGTGGTGAATTGGCCTCCTGAGGCAGTCTCTGCATTTCAGGAACTTAAGCAGAGATTCACTTCTGCTCCAGTTCTACGGCAGCCTGATGTTTCTCTGCCATTTCAGGTGGAGGTGGATGCCTCTGAAATTAGGTAGTTTGGGCCCCAACGTTTGCTCATACTATTTTCTGTCTGTGTCAGTATTTCCTCTTGTCTAACCGCCATTACATGTTTGGGGGCTTTCTATGTTCTTTGGGGATCTGCTCCGGGGCAGATAGCTTTCCTCTTTCTATCTTTAGGTGTAGTTAGTTTCTCAGGCTGTGACGAGGCGTCTAGGACCAACGTAGGAACGCTCCACGGCTGCCTCTAGTTGTGGTGGTTAGTCAGGGTACTGCAATCTCATAGATTCCAACTGCTCTGGTGTATTTCCTTTTTTACCTGCACTCCTCAGCTACCGAATCATAACATATGACCTCATCACAGGTCCTTGTGATCAGGGAAAATCCTGACCAAACTTCAGTCTGCTAGGAGAAATATATCTCCCATCCAGCAAGACCCCCTTTGGTGTACCACACTCCCTATTAACTCCCTGCTGCTGGACAAAATACAACCTCATCACATAACAATGCAAATCGTTATACACACACAAACATCATAATGCATTACAGCAATACACATTGGCGGAATATGGGCAACACTTCCACCTACTTGCGCTACCACTCCACCTCCTTACACCCCAAAATACAAATATTGCCTATCCTAAGGACTTCTCTCTTCCTCACTCACCCTTTCTCTGCCCAGCACTGATCTGTTCTTGCAAGGCTTTTTGAGGTGATCCAAAATCCTCCTTAAAAAAAGTTTCAATTACACTTTGAACACTCCAATTCTTTTTACCAGGGTTTGATTTTTATGTGTTTTTTTTGTGCAGATACCATGCCAATATGCACATAAAAATACTTCAATTTTTCCTGCAAAATACTAAATGAGAATATGCATCAAAAGTGCACATGAAGTTGGAATCTAGCCTTTAATTTTAGGGACAACGGTTGGGACTCCATTTCATTTAAATTTAATAAAACTCTGAGCTCAATAATCAATCGAGATCTAGTGGCTCACAGAGGTGCCTATAATATAACTAATCACACACTGTGGTCCAATATATATATATATCTATAGATGTATAGTTAATTGATTTTAGTATATGTTATCGGAATAAGTTAGAAATACTAACAAAGATTACATTTTAATTCACCTTTCCCCTTCCCCTTTTCTGTTACCTCATTTTGGTGGTGTCCACCTATGTGAATCTTGTCTTATGAGATCGGATCCTTTACTGATCATTATCAAAAAATGCAGTACTAGCACTAATATTACCACCAGTATCTTTATACATAGGAGCTCTGTAGATCGTTGAAGTGTATATACTACAGGGAAATAGAATGACTTACCGGTGACGTCTACAATTAAAGTTATTCATTTTTGCTTTTCTTCTTCATCCGGTGCAGACCGCTATGACATCTTCCAGACACTACTCTTCTCTGGAGAAAGTAACACACATTCATCTATGACTGATGATTTCTACAGCAACCGCCACACTTTTTCCCCCCATTTCTTCATTGAAGAAGAAAAATGCAACAGTACCGCCCTGGTACCCTTCACAGTAATAGTACCTCCCTTTTGTTCCTCCCATAGTAACAGCGACTCCAAAACAATCTTAATGCATATGTCCCCTTTTGTGGCCCTGTTGCTATGGTAAAATTCTGACTTTTTCCCTTATACAGCAGTAATATCTGTCTCTGTGCTCAAATACAACAGTAATGCACCCTCCCCAGTGGGATAATACCGTAATAATATACAACATTTCTGTCCTCGTATAGTAATAGCATCCACTTTTCTTGTCTTGATTTGGAACATGCCAAAATGTGACCCCATAAGTTAATAATGTATGAGCAATAATGTCCCTCAATTGGCCCCACACGGTAATAATACTGTTCCCAAATTGACAGCCTACAGTAATTATGTTCTTCACTTGCCACTATAAGTGTGTGGTCCTCATCCTGTCCCGCATAGAGTAATTATGTCAACTAGCCCCATCCTGGCCCATATCCTATAATAATGCAATCAAGAATCCAGCATTCTCAGATGTGCAGCAGAAAGAAAAGTACTTTATTAGTAATTCAATCCAATAATTGTAACGTTTCGGTCTACTACTCAGACCTTCATCAGACAGATTACTAAGACGAAAAAATGAGGAAAAAAAGGTGCTATAATGGTAACAGGAAGCAGCCCAAAGGATATGTGTTATCCTTTAACAATCTGTCCCATTCTGGCCCATATTCTGTAATAATGTTACCTGTCATAGTACCCATCCTTTAACAATGTCCAACATCCAGGTTCATTTCTTTAATGATATCCCCCATCCTGGAATAATGTCCCTCATCGTGACCCCATCCTGAAATGTAGTGTCCCATCCTAGCTCCATCCTGTAATATTGTCTCTCATCATGGCCATCCTGAAATAATGACCCCATTGTGATAATTAATGTCTCCTATCCTGTAATAATGTCCCTCATTCTGGCTCCCATCCTAGAATAATGTCTCTTACTGGCCTCTTTCTTTAATAATGTCCTCCATGATGAATACTGATGATGTAATAATGTCCCCCGTCTTGCCCCATCCAGCGGTGGACACAGACAGGAAAGGGCATGGTTTAGAAGAGAAGGAACACCATTTGGCTTTTTGGATATGGAGTTTCTTGGAGTATTATCTGGATACCAATTATGCCAAAATAGCAGAAATCCCTCCAAAATTACCCTAGTTTGCAAAGTACACTCAGGAAAATGTTCTAGTGGCTATTTTGACCCCACTGACGTTTCCCAGAAATTATTCCACCGTGGAACTTGCCATTTTAGTACCCAATACATAGTGCCCAGATTGTGCTTCTGGAGAAGCGTGCCTCATAAATTATTATGTGGGTGGTCCAACACCTAACAAATGATGAATCATCTGAATATGAGATTGGTGAGGGCCCAACGCTCCCACAGTCAGTTGAAAACTGCTGTGTCAGCTGCCCAAACTAAGCGTTGTATAAACTGAGTCTGGCAGCCCCATATATTACTTGGTGGCCAGCTGATCAATTGGTGTGCTGGGTGTTGGATACACATTGATCTCATATTACTCAGCTATTAGGCTAGGTCATCAATGATTAGACTCCGAGAACTTCTTTCACTGGGTTCTCCCATCTGCGGTAATTCCATTCATGTAGACAATAACTGTAGTTAGGGTGGTAGACTGATACAAGAGAGTAGATGAAGGGTGGTGCTGAACCGTGGAGCGCTTTGTTGCGGAAAGTGATACGTTTATATTGAACTCTTAGCCAGATATTGAAAATGCACATAATCAATGTGGTCTGGAACTATCAAAGTAATGTGGTTCCCACATGTAAGTTATAAGGAAAATGTAGGAGAGTGCAGTACTCTTAGGACATGCAAATAAAAACAAAAAGTGGAGTAGCCATAAACCATCAAATAGAGTAAAAGTCAAAGTTTATTAGAAAAAGATGGTAAAAAATCACATCACAATATGAAAGAGGTCTTTTATGAAGGGAGGAATAAAGAGAAGGAACGGGTGGTTCCTATCCATATAGAGCAGTGTTTCTCAACTCCAGTCCTCAGGACCCACCAACAGGTCATGTTTTCAGGATTTCCTTAGTATTGCAAAGGTGATGGAATTAATGCTTGAGCAGGTGATAAAATTATCACCTGTGCAATACTAAGGAAATCCTGAAAACATGACTTGTTGGTGGGTCCTGAGGACTGGAGTTGAGAAACACTGATATAGAGTATCATCCATGGAAAAAATATATTGTGGTACTATAGGTAAATACATAGGCAATAAGCGACAAGTATAGATTTGTTAATCTACTAGAGCACATAGCTTTCACGGTAAAGAGCTCAAAAAGTGAAAAAAGGCACCAGAGACAATAGCCATTGATGTACCCATGTAAAGAGAAACTGCAAACTAGATAAGTTTTAGAAATTTAAATTCACAATTCAAATGGCTGCCATTTGGCTTTTACTCTATTTGGTGGTTTATGGATATTCCACTTTTTGTTTTTGTTTATATTGAACTCTGTAGCGGATGGGCAACCAGTGGAACGGCTGGCACAGGATAGAGGCATCGGTTTAACAGTTGGAGAGGAATATGACCCTGGATGCTACATTCAGGCAAATTGGAGAGGGAAGAGTTTAGTAAGAGGGAGACCGATTAGTAGAGAGTTGCAATAGTCCAGACAAGAATGAATAAGAGCTACAGTAAGAGTTTTTGCAGAGTCAAAGGTAAGAAAAGGTCGAATTCTAGAGATGTTTTTGAGGTGTAGATGACATGAACAGGTGAGTAATTGGATGTGGGGAGTGAAGGAAAGATCTGAATCAAATATGACCCCAAAGCAGCGGGCATGTTGCTGGGGAGTAATGGTGGAACCACACACAGAAATGGCAATGTCAGGCAAGGGTAGGTTAGTGGGGGGAGGAAGCACAAGGAGTTCAGTTTTTGATATATTCAGTTTTTGATGGAGGACATAATGTTAGAGATTAGGAAAGACAATCACTGGTGTTTTGTAATAGTGCAGGGGAGGGGAGATGTTAGGAGTAGAGGTGTATAATTGGGTATCATCAGCATAGAGATGTCACTGAAAACCAAATCTACTGATGGTTTGTCCATTAGAAGCAGTGTATAATGCGAAAATGAGGGGGGCCTAAGACTGATCCTTGAGGAACCCCAACAGTAAGGGGAAGAGAGAGGAGGAGGATGTTATGAATGTTTTAGAAATGAATTCTGAGCAGAAGCTCCCTCTGGTGGTTACAAATGGTACTGAACCATTCAATGAGGATTGGCAATCAGGAATCACGGATTGGCTGGATATAAGGGAGGTTTCCCCCATCATGGTTGCCGGTGATCAATTGTTCTTGTCTCAACGTTGTTTCCTGGTTCACTTGGAAGCTTGCTGAGTCTTGCCTCTTCTCCTGCTCTCAGATAAGATATTTTCTGTTTTTTGTTTTTGTGCTTGCCATTTGCAATTTTCTCTGCATTTCTGTGAGGTTGCCAGGTTCCCTCCTGGGGGGGCTTGGGCGCCTCTCGGTTCCTCAGGAGCCACTGTTGTTTGTTCATTTGCCTTTTCCAGTTTTTTCTGTGGCTGCGGCTTAGTTTTGTTACACCAGAGAACTAATTTAGGTGGTAGAGGTCGTGTGATCTCAGGTGTTTTTGCAATTAGTAGCATTGGCTTTTTTTAGGGTTTTTTTGATTGCAGTAAGTATCCTTCCTATCCTTTTCTGTCCAGTCAGATTGGGCCCCAGCGTTTGCTCATACTATTTTCTGTCTGTGTCTGTATTTCCTCTTGTCTAACCGCCATTACATGTTTGGGGGCTTCCTATGTTCTTTGGGGATCTGCTCCGGGGCAGATAGCTTTCCTCTTTCTATCTTTAGGTGTAGTTAGTTTCTCAGGCTGTGACGAGGCGTCTAGGACCAACGTAGGAACGCTCCACGGCTGCCTTTAGTTGTGGTGGTTAGTCAGGGTACTGCAATCCAGTAGATCCCAACCTCTCTGGTGTATTGCCGTTTTTGCCTGCTCTCCTCAGCTACCAAAACATAACAGGAGGAGCCAGGAAAAGATACAGTGAAGGTCAAAGGTAGGAGAAGAAACCGGAGAGAACGGTGTCTTTGAGGCTGATAGAGCGGTGCATAGTGAGGAGGAGCTGATGATCCACAGTGTCTAATGCAGCAGAGAGAGACAGGAGAATTAGCATGGAGTAGTGACCTTTAGATTTAGCTGTTAGTAGATCATTAGAGACTTTAGTGAGGGCAGTTTCAGTAGAGTGTAAAGAGCAGAAACCAGATTGTAGAGGGTCAAGAAGAGAGTTATCTGAGAGATAACGGATTAGACGGGAGTGGATTAAGCGTTCCAGGAGTTGATAAGGAAGGTCTTGTCCTCTTTTTCTCTCTCACTGTCTTTTTGCACTACATTTTATTTACCGTTTGTGTTTGTAATATTTAATGAATATTACATTTTTATGCTCAGTCAATGGTCTGAATTTTACTTATGCTTGTTAAAGGTTTACAAATAATTTGTTTTCGCATGATCACATTAATAGAATAATAGAATGGTAGAGTTGGAAGGGACCTCCTAGGTCATCTGGTCCAACCCCCTGCTCAAAGCAGGATTCACTAAATCATCCCAGACAGATGTCTGTCCAGCCTCTGTTTGAAGACTTCCATTGAAGGAGAACTCACCACCTCTCGTGGCAGCCTGTTCCACTCATTGATCACCCTGTCAAAAAGTTTTTTCTAATATCTAATCTGTGTCTCCTCCCATTGTGTTTCATCTCATTACTTCTAGTCTTTCCTTGTGCAAATGAGAATAAAGATGATCCTTCTACAATGTGACAGCCCTTGAGATATTTGTAGACAGCTATTAAGTCTCCTCTCAGTTTTCTTTTTGGCAAGCTAAACATTCCCAAATTCTGCAACCGTTCCTCATAGGACATGGTTTGCAGACCGGTCACCATTCTGGTCGCTCTTCTCTGAACTTGCTCCAGTTTGTTTATGTCTTTTTTAAAATGTGGTGCCCAAAACTGGACACAGTATTCCAGATGAGGTCTGACCAAAGAGGAGTAAAGGGCAATAATGACTTCACGTGATCTAGACTGTATGCTTCTGTTAATACATCCCAAAAATGTATTTGCCCTTTTTGCTGCTGCATCACACTGTTGACTCATTAGTATACCCAAGTCTTTTTCACATGTGCTGTTGCTTAGCCCTATTCCTCCCATTTTGTATATGCTTTTTTCATTTTTATTGCCCAGATGTAGTACTTTGCATTTTTCCCTGTTATAAACCATTCTGTTAGTTGCTGCCCACTGCTCCAGTTTATTTATATCTTTTTGAATCCTCTCTCTCTCTCTTCTCTACTATTAGCTATCCCTCCTAGCTTTGTGTCATCAGCAAATTTTAATCAGTTTACCCTCAATTCCTTCATCTAAATCATTGCTAAAGATGTTGAACAATACAGGGCCCAGGACAAAGCCCTGTGGTACCCCACTTGAGACACTCTTCCAACTGGATGTGCAGCCATTTACGACCACTCTTTGGGTCCGATCACTAAGCCAGTTATGAATCCACCTAACAGTTGCCTTGTCCATTCCATATGTAATTATTTTTTCAATAAGGATTGTGTGAGATACTTTAGGAAAGGCTTTGCTAAAGTCAAGATATACTATATCTACAGCATTTCCCTGATTCACCAAGTCAGTGATTCTGTCATAGAAGGAAATTAAGTTAGTCAGACATGACTTATTAGTTACAAACCCATGGTGACTGTGGTTAATCATTTCATTCTTATCCAGGTACTTACATACATGTTGCTTAATAATTTGCTCAAAGATCTTTTCTGGTATAGAAGTCAGACTCACCGGTCTATAGTTCCGTGGGTCCACCTTCTTCCCCTTTCTGAAGATAGGAGCAACATTTGCTCTTCACCAGTCTTCTGGGACTTCTCCTGTTCTCCAAGAATTTTCAAAGATTATAGAGAGTGGTTCAAAAATGTCTTCTGCTATCTCCTTCAGTACTCTGTAGTGTAATTCATCTGGACCTGGAGACTGGAATTCTGATAGCTGTAACTTTTTTATTTTTTTTGCCGAAACCTCCGTATGAGGGCTTCTTTTTGTAGGATAATTTTCAGTGATATATATATTTTTTACATGAGTTTTTAAGCACTTTATTATTCTTTGTTTTGTGTGTCAGCATAATCAAAAAGCTATATTTTAGCGTGTTTTTTTTTTTTTTTTTTTTAAGGTGTTCGCCGAACAAGTTAAGTGTTGAAATAGTTTTATAGACCAGGTTTTTCTTGATGCCGCAATACCAAATATGTGTTCTTTTTTTCTTTGCTTACTTTAATTTTTTTTAGAAAAACAGGGTTTTACTTGTGAAACATTTGAAATATTAGGTGCAAAATCCATTTGTCTTTCCATTAGTCAGTTTAAACACATGATAACCTAAGGCTTTTCGGTAAGAATCATGTTTTCATCTATCCATCGGATAGGTGATAACTTGTTGGTCACTGGAAATTTCACCCATCCACAGAACAGGGCTCTGTAGAAATGTCAACATAAAAAAGTTCAGTTTAAATCATGTAAAATCACGTCTGTTTACTGTAGCTTATACATTTTTGTTGGTGATTTTCCATATCGCCATCTATATTAAACAAATGTACCGCTCCCTGCGTAATGGTCACTGCATAGATCAAAGACCCTTGTTGTCTATGATTCATGCGACTGCTTTAAAGCATACAGCCATGAGAAATAAAAAGTACACCTTCTTTGAACTTTATGGTTTTCTCCATCAGGACATAATAAAACAAACATCTAGTCCTTAGATGGTCTTAAAATTAGGTATATACAACATCAGATGAGCGGCAACAACCCAAGAGAAATTATATCATGCCATCACTTACTTAGCAAAACAATGCCAAAATGCAGAAGCAGTGTGTGGAAAATTAAATAGACCCAACAGTATAGCTACCGGGGGAGTAGAGGGACTGGACAATGATAATGAGACTGCTGAAAAGCCAACTGCACAGAACAGGAAGTATGATTCTAGTATTTGGCCTATTGGCCAAAGTGAACATTGCAAAATTTCAGATTTTGTTACTATAATAAAGATAATGATACATAAAACATAAAGAAACAACGAAACATAAAAACCTGATTTAAACAATAAGTCAATTCTGATGACACATTACTTTTAAGGGTATGTGCACACATTGCGGATTTGTCTGTGGAATTTTCTGCGCAGAGTCTGCCTCTCTTGGCAGAAAACGCAGGTAAAAATCCACGCGTTTTTGATGCAGATTTTCTTGTGAAAAATGTCATTTCTTTGTCCAACCTCTTCTTTTACATACTCCATTGAATACCATAATATCATCACATACCATGTTCACATATAATGTTTACACACACAAAACAAATATAAGAGAATATCTATAGATAGATATATCTATATCTATCTAGCTATAGATATATCTATAGATAGAAAAAATCTGCGTTAGGCCGGGGTTACAATTGTGAGAAACTCGCATGAATCTCTCGTATCAATACCCGGTAGCACTTGGATCGGAGAGTTCAGCTGCATAGAAGTATATGCAGTCACACACTCCAGTCCCGAGTGCCGGTGGCAGTGCCAGGTATTGAGGTGCGAGTTTCTCGCAAGTGTGACCCTGGCCTTAAACGCATATCTGTTTCATTTTTAAAAATAGGGAAAAAAAATTGCGTGGGCTCCCGGTCAATTTTCCAGTCCAGAGAGGGAAAGCCAGCAACTGGGGGCAGATGTTTATAGCCTGGGAAGGGGGTAATACCCATGGATCTTCCCAAACTATTAACATCAGCCTGCAGCGGCCTGCATAACCTTTACTGGCTATTAAAATAGGGGAACTGCCCCAAAAATGACATGGGGTCCCCCTATAATTAATAGCCAGAAAAGGCTATGCAGAAAGCTGCAGGCTGATATTTATAGCCTAGGAAGGGGCCATGGATATTGGCCCCCCCAGCTACAAACACCAGCCCCTAGCTGCCCCAGAAATGGCGCATCTCTAAGATGCGCCAATTCTGGCACTTAGCCTCTCTCTTCCCACTGCCCTGTAGTGGTGGCATATGGGTAATGGGGGTTGATGTCACCTTTGTATTGTAAGGTGACATCAAGCCCGGCTTAGAAATGGAAAGGTGTCAATAAGACACTTATACATTACTAATCCTACAGTTGTTAATGGGTTAAATAAAGACACAGCCAGAATAAAGTATTTTAATGAAATAAACCACGACACATTTTCCCATCTTTATTGTACTCATAATTCCTGCGACGCCCTCGATCACCTGCAAAAGCATAAAATAATAAGCAAACACAAATACTCCTGTTCCAATGAAATCCATTTAAAAACAAGTGTTCCACGACGACCTCCCTTATAGAGCTGTCACGTCGGAAGATGTGACTGCTCTCTAGTCCTCCCGAAATGCACTGACAGGAGGTATTGGCTCCTACAGTGCATCACTAAAGAGGTCACCGGAGTTCATGCTCTCACTTTACGGCATCGTTGCATGAGAATTTTCTCACACACCGTTGCCGGTGACAGCATGAACTCAGGTGACCTCTCTCCCGGCAGCGGAGGGATACAACGCGGAGGATTACCTCCGGTCAGTGCATGCCTTAGGGCCTTGTAGAACAGTGACATCTTCCGATGTCACTGTTCTACATGGGAGATCATCGTGGGACCTCGTTATTAAATGGACTATGGCGGAAAGGTAAGTATAGGTTGGTTTATTATTTTATTTTTATTACAGGAGAACAAGGGTGTCAGGGACTAGGTGATTGGTGAGTATGTACTGTATGTTGTATGTACTGTATGTGTATATGTACAGTACAGACCAAAAGTTTGGACACACATTCTCATTTAAAGATTTTTCTGTATTTTCATGACTATGAAAATTGTACATTCACACTGAAGGCATCAAAACTATGAATTAACACATGTGGAATTATATACTTAACAAAAAAGTGTGAAACAACTGAAAATATGTCTTATATTCTAGGTTCTTCAAAGTAGCCACCTTTTGCTTTGATGACTGCTTTGCACACTCTTGGTGTAGCACCCCATCACTCTCCTTCTTGGTCAAATAGCCCTTACACAGCCTGGAGGTGTGTTTGGGGTCATTGTCCTGTTGAAAAATAAATGATGGTCCAACTAAACGCAAACCGGATGGAATACCATGCTGCTGCAAGATGCTGTGGTAGCCATGCTTGTTCAGTATGCCTTCAATTTTGTATAAATCCCCAACAGTGTCACCATCAAAGAACCTCCACACCATCACACCTCCTCCTCCATGCTTCACGGTGGGAACCAGGCATGCAGAGTCCATCCGTTCACCTTTTGTGTGTCGCACAAAGACACGATGGTTGGAACCAAAGAGCTCAAATTTGGACTCATCAGACCAAAGCACAGATTTCCACTAGTCTAATGTCCATTCCTTGTGTTCTTTAGCCCAAACAAGTCTCTTCTGCTTGTTGCCTGTTCTTAGCAGTGGTTTCCTAGCAGCTATTTTACCATTAAGGCCTTCTGCACAAAGTCTCCTCTTAACAGTTGTTGTAGAGACATGTCTGCTGCTAGAACTTTGTGTGGCATTGACCTGGTCTCTAATCTGAGCTGCTGTAAAGCTGCGATTTCTGAGGCTGGTGACTCTGATAAACTTATCCTCAGAAGCAGAGGTGACTCTTGATTTTCCTTTCCTGGGGCGGTCCTCATGTGACCCAGTTTCTTTGCAGCGCTTGATGGTTTTTGCAACTGCATGTTATGTTTCGGTAGCTGAGGAGTGCAGGTAAAAAAGGCAATACACCAGAGCAGTTGGAATCTATGAGATTGCAGTACCCTGACTAACCACCACAACTAGAGGCAGCCGTGGAGCGTTCCTACGTTGGTCCTAGACGCCTCGTCACAGCCTGAGAAACTAACTACACCTAAAGATAGAAATAGGAAAGCTATCTGCCCCGGAGCAGAACCCAAAGATAATAGAAAGCCCCCAAACATGTAATGGCGGTTAGACAAGATGAAATACTGACACAGAAAGAAAACAGTATGAGCAAACGCTGGGGCCCAAACTAACTAAATAGAAAAGGATAGGAAGGGTACTTACTGCAATCCCAGAAAACCCTGAAAGGCACCAACTCTACTAATTTCAAAAACACCTGAGATCACACGACCTCTTCCACCTAAATTAGTTCTCTGGTGTAACAAAATCAAAACAGCAGCCACTGAAAAAACTGGAAAAAGCAAAAGTACAAACATCAGTGGCTGAACAAAACTGAGAGGGCAGAAGCCCCGGAGGGGACCCTGGAGGCCCCCACAGAAGTGCAGGACAAAATGCAAAAATATAGCACAAACACAAAAGAAGAAAATGTCTTATCTGTTAGCAGGAGATGCAGACACGACACAGCAGGCTACAAGGGAAACTGGAATAAAGGATTCAGACCAGAACAATTGATCACCGGCAACCCTGATGGGAAGGTGACTCCCTTATAAAGACCAGTCAGTAACACCTGATTCCCAGTCCTCACAATCTTCACTGGACAGACTAGCACCGCTTGTAACCACCAGAGGGAGCCTCTGCTCAGATCTCATCTCAAACCCATTCACAACAGTACCCCCCCCTTGAGGAGGGGTCACCGAACCCTCATTTGAGCAACCAGGTCGGTCAGGATGAGTTCTATGATACGCACGGATAAGTCTCCTAGCATGGATGTCCGAAGCAAACACCCAAGAATTGTCTTCCTGACCATAACCTCTCCATTTAACCAAATACTGGAGTTTCCGTCTAGAAAAACGAGAATCTAATATTTTCTCAACCACATACTCCAGATTGCCCTCAACCAAAACAGGGTCAGGAGGCACAGCAGCAGGAACCACTGGCTCAACAAACCTCTTCAACAAGGACTTGTGGAACACGTTATGGATCTTAAATGTCCCTGGAAGAAGCAAACGAAAAGAAACAGGATTAATAATCTCCATGATCTTATAAGGTCCAATGAACCTAGGCTTAAATTTAGGAGATGCTACTCTCATAGGAATATTCTTTGAGGACAACCAGACCAAGTCCCCCACTTTAAACCGAGGACCATCAGTCCTATGCCGGTTAGCAAACCGCTGGGCCCTCTCCTGAGAGAGGGACAACCTCTCCACTACCTGGTCCCAAATCAGTTGCATACGCTCCACAACAGAGTCAACACCTGGACAGACAGAAGCCTCCGTCTGTCCTGAAGAAAATCGAGGGTGAAACCCAGAATTACAGAAAAACGGAGACATCAAAGTAGCAGAGCTAGCCCTATTATTAAGAGCAAACTCAGCCAAAGGCAAAAAAGAGACCCAGTCATCCTGATCAGCAGACACAAAGCATCTTAGATAAGTCTCCAATGTCTGGTTTGTTCTCTCAGTTTGACCATTGGTCTGAGGATGAAATGCCGAGGAGAAAGACAATTGAACACCCAGTTTAGAACAAAAAGTCCTCCAAAATCTGGAAACAAACTGGACTCCTCTGTCAGACACAATGTTCTCAGAATGCCGTGTAAACGAACCACGTGCTGAAGGAACAACGGCACCAATTCAGAGGAGGAAGGCAACTTAGGTAATGGCACAAGATGTATCATCTTGGAAAACCTATCACAAATTACCCAGATGGTGGTCATTCTCTGAGAAACAGGAAGGTCGGAAATGAAATCCATAGAGATATGGGTCCATGGTCTCTTGGGCACAGGCAATGGCATCAACAAACCACTAGAGCGAGAGCAAGGCTTGGAGCGAGAGCAAGTCCCGCAGGACTGCACAAATTCCCTGACATCACGAGACAAGGTAGGCCACCAAAAGGACCGACTAACCAAGTCTCTGGTACCACAAATTCCGGGATGCCCAGCCAACGCGGAACAATGAATCTCAGACATCACACTCTTTTTCCACTGGTCCGGGACAAACAATTTTCCAACAGGGCAGCACTCGGGCCTATCCTCCTGACACCCCTCCAGAGCAAGTCTCAAATTGGGCGAGATGGCGGAAAGAACTACACCCTCTTTCAAAATAACAGAAGGATCAGATAACTCAGGAGAGTCCGCAAGGAAACTCCTCGAGAGGGCATCCGCCTTAACATTCTTAGTGCCAGGAAGAAAGGAAACCACAAAATTAAAACGTGTGAAAAACAAGGCCCACCTGGCCTGTCTAGGATTGAGTCGCTTGGCAGATTCCAGATAGACCAGATTCTTATGGTCCGTAAGGACCACCACCTGATGTTTGGCTCCTCCAGCCAATGTCTCCACTCTTCAAAAGCCCACTTCATGGCCAATAACTCCCGATTACCCACGTCATAATTACGTTCAGTAGGAGAAAATTTTCGAGAGAAAAAGGCACAAGGGTTACTTTTAGAGGTCTCTGGATCTTTTTGGGACAAAACGGCACCTGCCCCAATTTCAGAGGCATCAACCTCCACCTGAAATGGCAGAGAAACATCAGGCTGCCGTAGAACAGGAGCAGAAGTGAATCTCTGCTTAAGTTCCTGAAATGCAGAGACTGCCTCAGGAGGCCAATTCACCACATCAGAACCCTTTCTGGTCAAATCAGTTAATGGTTTAACAATAACCGAGAAATTACCAATAAATTTACGATAAAAATTGGCAAAACCCAAAAATCTCTGAAGAGCCTTTAATGAAGTAGGTTGGACCCAATCACAGATGGCCTGAACCTTGACCGGGTCCATTTCAATAACAGATGGGGACAAAATGAATCCCAGAAATGAGATCCTCTGTACGCCAAAAAGACACTTTGATCCCCTCACATACAGAGCATTCTCTCTCAAAATCTGGAATACAGTTCGAACATGTTTCACATGAGAGTCCCAGTCATTAGAAAAAATCAAGATATCATCCAAATAAACAATCAGAAATTTGTCCACAAAATCCCTGAAATGTCATTCATGAAGGACTGGAAGACGGAAGGAGCATTAGTGAGCCCAAAGGGCATCACCAGGTACTCAAAATGCCCTTCAGGGGTATTGAATGCCGTCTTCCATTCATCCCCGTGCTTAATGCGAATAAGGTTATACGCCCCCCTGAGGTCAAGCTTGGTAAACCAAGTAGCGTTTTTCACCCTGGAAAACAGGTCAGAAATCAAGGGTAACGGGTATTGATATTTCACAGTAATATTGTTCAAGAGACGATAATCAATACACGGCCTTAATGAACCATCCTTTTTGGCCACAAAGAAAAAACCGGCACCTAAGGGTGAAGAGGATGGTCTGATATGACCCTTCTCCAATGATTCCTTGATATAAGACCGCATAGTGTCATGTTCAGGTACAGACAAGTTAAAAAGGCGACCTTTAGGGAATTTACTACCCGGCACTAATTCAATAGCGCAGTCATAGCTCCTATGGGGAGGCAAGGATGCAGATTTACTTTCGCTAAACACATCAGAAAAATCAATCAAAAAGTCAGGAACATCCTGAGCCTGGGGGGAGGCAGAAAAAACAGGAGTGTTGGTATTAACACATTGGCAGCCCCAACTGGTTACAGACACAGATTTCCAATCCAAAACAGGATTATGAGACTGTAACCAAGGAAAACCCAGCACGATAATGTCATGCAGATTATACAGAACCAAAAATTTGCAGCACTCCTGGTGATCAGGTTCAACCCTCATTATCACCTGAGTAGAAAACTGGGGTTTATTCTCAGCCAAAGGGGTAGAATCGATCCCCAGTAGGGGAATAGACTTCTGTAGGGGTATCAAGGGAAATCCACAACGTTTAGCAAAATCATAATCCATCAGATTAATAGCTGCTCCAGAATCAACGAAAGCCTGAGCAGAAAATGAGGACAGAGAGCATATCAGAGTGACAGTTAATAAAAACTTAGTCTGAACACTACCCAAGACAACTGAGCGTGCAAAACGTCTTCCCCGCTTAGGGCAGACTGAAATAGCATGAGAGGCATCACCACAGTAGAAACATAACCCATTGCACTTTCGAAACTCATGACGCTGTGCCCCAGACACCACTCTATCACACTGCATGGGCTCAGAAGCTGGCTCACAAGGCAACACCACTCCACGCATACCTCTCCGCTCACGCAAACGTCCGTCAACCTGAATCGCTAATGATATAGAATCATCGAGACCAGAGGGGACAGGGAATCCCACCATAACATCCTTTACATTATCTGACAGACCCTTCCGGAAAAGGGCTGCCAAAGCGTCGTCATTCCATTTGGTCAGGACTGCCCACCTACGGAATCTCTGACAGTATAACTCAGCGTCATCAAGCCCCTGATTTAATGCCAACAAGGCTTTTTCAGCTTGATCAGTGACATTAGGCTCATCGTACAATAACCCCAAGGCCTGAAAAAATGCATCAACATCACTCAAAACAGGATCCCCAGGTATCAGGGAAAAAGCCCAATCCTGAGGATCGCCGCGCAGGAGAGAGATGATAATTTGAACCTGCTGCGCTGCGTTCCCTGAGGACTTAGATTTTAAGGCAAAAAACAATTTACAATTATTTTTGAAATTCTGAAACTTAGCTCGATCCCCTAAAAACAAATCTGGCATGGGAATCCTAGGTTCCACAACAGGCAACCTAGCAAGATATGCAGCAATACTCTGAACCTCAGTGGCAAGCTGATCCACACGGCCAGACAACCGTGCAAACTCCATTGAGAGAAAAGATCCTCCCCAGCACCCAGAGATACAGAGGGAAAAAAAAAAAAAATGCAACAAACAGAAAAATATCTCTGACAACTATGACAACCTTTTTTCTTTCACAATATTTTTTCCCTTCTGTGAGTACCATACAATTTTCAATTTTTTAGGCAGGTGATACTGTTATGTTTCGGTAGCTGAGGAGTGCAGGTAAAAAAGGCAATACACCAGAGCAGTTGGAATCTATGAGATTGCAGTACCCTGACTAACCACCACAACTAGAGGCAGCCGTGGAGCGTTCCTACGTTGGTCCTAGACGCCTCGTCACAGCCTGAGAAACTAACTACACCTAAAGATAGAAATAGGAAAGCTATCTGCCCCGGAGCAGAACCCCAAAGATAATAGAAAGCCCCCAAACATGTAATGGCGGTTAGACAAGATGAAATACTGACACAGAAAGAAAACAGTATGAGCAAACGCTGGGGCCCAAACTAACTAAATAGAAAAGGATAGGAAGGGTACTTACTGCAATCCCAGAAAACCCTGAAAGGCACTGTGAGGAACTAAGCCGACCGCCACACGGTAGCCCGGGTATCACAGCTTCTGATACCACCGCCGCTACCAAATGTGACGGACGATCCCTTTCCTCCCACGTCACCAATGGGACATAACTCCACAGGTACAGCTCTCCGGTGCCCCCTTTGTCTCTCAGGTCAGTAAGGGAACTGCACCTAGAGCAAATGGCCGCCGGGGAGGGTGTCCTGTTACCCACTGGGTATTCTAAGATTCGTGATCAGAGTAAAAGCATCAGCCCAAGATTAATTTTATGGTTTAATTTGCCTTAAGGGCGCACTAGATAATTACAGAAATATACAGTAAAGCTATACAACGTAATTACAATGGATTTGCAGTCAGAGAAACAATACAACGATAATGTACAAGGCTAAAAGGTATAAGCTATAGATCAATATTACCGGGTTGTATGGTCATGGGGAGGCATGGAGCTCTGCGTTCCCCAGGTGAAAGTCTTCAGTTGCTGGACAGTCCCCAATGCATGTGCTGCAGCTCCATTTGGCAAGTCTGTCCCTTGTGCTTCTGTGTGTGAAATGGAATGACACAGGGGTACCTGGCTACAGCTCTTAACCCTGCTAGGCCCCTCCCCTTTTGCTTTGAAGCCCGCATATTAACTGGCCTGCAATTCATATGGAGCAGGAAACAATGGCTTGAGCTTGAGCTATTTACCATACGACTGACCATCTTATTCAGACCCTGGCCTAAACCAATTAGCATGTAAAGGCCTATTGATTCATAGTGGACATCAAAGCTGGTCGTACTGAATATGCTAATAGGCCCTGTGTAGTTAAAAGTCTGTGGCTGTGTGAACTGACAAAATGGAGGCTGGTACAGGCCCTATACAAAATGGTGGCGGTCCCAACCTCACACCTCCCTGCTTTTGAGGGCGCTAGGGGGTAACACATTCCTGTGTTCCCCCGTGCGCCCTACCGCACCCTCTCCTTGCCGGTACAACCCATCAGCGTTACCATGGTCACTGCCTCTTTTGTGGCGAATGGTGAAGTGGTACTGTTGGAGAGCGAGGCTCCAGCGTAGCAACCTCCCATTCGTCCCAGAGACCGTGTGTAACCAGCTGAGGGGGTTGTGGTCTGTTTCCACGGTGAATTGGCGTCCGTACAAGTATGGCTGCAGACGCTGCAGGGCCCACACAATTGCCAGACATTCCTTCTCCAACGTGGAATAGGCCACTTCCCTCGGCAGGAGCTTCCTGCTCAGGTACAAAATGGGGTGTTCATGGCCCGTAGTGTCAACCTGGCTGAGCACAGCACCGAGGCCGAAGTCGCTGGCGTCGGTCTGCACTAAGAATGGCCGCGTGAAGTCGGCTGCCTGTAGTACAGGAGAACTAGAAAGGGCGGTCTTGAGCGCCTGGAAAGCTGTCTTGCAGGCGACTGTCCAGTCGACTGCGACGGGCTGCCTTTTCTTGGTGAGGTCCGTCAGGGGCTTGGCCAGGGCACTATAGTGTGGAACAAACCTCCTATAGTACCCAGCAGTACCCAAAAAGGACATCACCTGCTTCTTGGTCCTGGGGGTGGGCCAGGATGCGATGGCATCCACCTTCTCGGGCTCTGGCTTCAGAGCTCCCCCACCTACCTGGTGTCCCAGGTAGTGGACCTCACTCATACCCAGCTGGCATTTTTTCCGGCTTAATGGTCAAGCCTGCTCGCTGGATCCGCCCGAGCACCTGCGCCAGGTGCTCTAGGTGATCCTCCCAGGTGGGACTGAAGATGGCAATGTCATCCAGGTACGCGGTCGCATACCCTTCCAGTCCCTCGAGCAGCGTGTTGACCATCCGCTGAAAAGTGGCAGGGGCATTCTTCATGCCGAAGGGCATCACCGTGGACTCGTACAGTCCGAATGGGGTGATAAAGGCAGAGCGTTCCCATGCCCTAGGGGTCAGGGGAATCTGCCAATACCCCCTGCTCAGATCCATGATGGTCAGGTACTTGGCCCCGGCCAGCTGGTCGAGCAGGTCATCGATGCGCGGCATTGGGTACGCATTGGTGACCGTCACAGCGTTGAGCCCCCTGTAGTCCACGCAGAACCGCGTAGTTCGGTCCTTTTTAGGGACGAGGACTACAGGCGAAGCCCACGCGCTGTTGGACGCTTGGATCACCCCCAGCCTCAGCATCTCGTCTATCTCTTGGCGCATCTGCTGCTGCACCTCAAGAGAGACCCGATATGCTGAACGCCGGATTGGGGGGTGGTTGCCAGTGTCCACGTCATGAACTGCTGCCTCAGTCCTTCCGGGCAGGCTGCTGAACAGCTCCCGAAAGGGGTGTGGGTGGCCCCCAGCTGGGAACGTTGGTCCTCCGAGAGCTGGTGGCCAACCCCCACATCCTCGATGGATCCACCCGACTTGGCTTGGGTGAGCAGATCGAGGAGGGTTTCTGCCTCTCCTTCCTCTGGAAGGTTGCACACTGGGTGAGCATAAGCCTCCCGCTCATGATGGGCCTTCATCATGTTCACATGGAAGGCCTTCCTCCTTCCATGGGCGTGGTCCAGGGTGACCAGGTAGGTGACGGCGTTGAGCTGCTCGTGCACGAGGTATGGACCCTCCCAGGCCGCCTGAAGCTTGTTTTGTGGTACGGGGACCAGTACCCACACCTTTTGACCCACCTGGTAGGTCCGCTCACAAGCATTCTGGTCGTACCATCGCTTCTGGTCAGCCTGAGCTTGGGCCATATTGTCATGCACCAGCCGCGTCAAGGCCATCATTCGGTCCCGGAAGCGCACGACATACTCAATGACCGACACTCCAGGGGTGGCTAAATCCCCTTCCCATGCTTCCTTCACCAGAGCAAGGGGCCCCCGTACACGTCGCCCGTACAGGAGCTCAAAGGGGGAGAACCCCGTTGAGGCCTGTGGAACCTCCCGGTAGGCAAACAGCAGGTGTGGGAGATACCGCTTCCAGTCTCTCCCGTGGGAGTCGACCAACATCTTCAGCATCTGCTTTAAGGTGCCATTGAACCGCTCACACAAGCCATTGGTCTGTGGGTGATACGGGCTGGCCACCAGATGTTGCACCTGTACCTGCTTACAGAGAGACTCCATCAGCTGCGACATGAACTGGGTCCCTCGGTCGGTGAGCATTTCCTTGGGAAACCCCACTCTGGAGAAAATCTCCAGTAAGGCAGTGGCCACTTTGTCGGCCCGAATGGACGACAAAGCTACCGCCTCTGGGTACCGGGTGGCATAGTCCACTACCGTTAGTATGAAGCATTTCCCGGAGCGGCTGGGAGTGGACAGAGGTCCAATGAGATCCACAGCCACCCTCGAGAAAGGCTCTTCGATGATGGGCAGAGTTACCAGTGGGGCTTTGGGGCGCGGCCCCGCCTTCCCCACCCTCTGACAGGTGTCACACGAACGGCAGTAGGCTATCACCTCGGTCCTCATTCCAGGCCAGTAGAAATGCTGAGCTAGCCTGGCCCTGGTTTTAGTGATCCCTAAGTGTCCGGCCATTGGAATCTCGTGTGCGATCCGCAACAATTCCGCCCTGAACGGATGGGGCACCACTAACTGTCGGTCCCTGGGCCACGCCTCCGGTGAACCCTGCTGGACCGTTACCCGGTACAGCCGTCCCTGGTCCCAGACCACTCGCTCGCGGTCGGACTCCAGGGGAGGCTGTGCCGCCTGTTCCTTGAGAGTCTTCAGGCTAGGGTCAGCTTCCAATGCTGCCTGAAATCCCTGACTAGATATGGCAAGAATTGATGAAACTGCCCTGTCCTCTGTCAGTTCCCCGGGATCTGTCTCCTGGCTACTGTCTGACTCGGCAGCCACTTGGTCAGAGAGGGGGAAACCGTCGGACCTCCGCGAGGCTCCTTGGGCTTCAGCGCTCCCACTCCTGGTAACAGCGGCCACGACCGCTGAGACCACGGGTAGCGCCTGCTTTCCCTCATCCTCTGACCAAGTCGCAGGGTCAGGCAGACTTCCCTGACTTCCTGACATCCCGGATGTGGGGAACTCCTGACCTGGGGTCCTACCTGGTGGCTCCTCTCCCGGGACACCCCCTCCCCATGGCCTGTTCCTCTTCCTGCAGGGGCCCTAGACTCAGCAGGCTGGGTTCACTTAGGGGCCCTACACTGCTCATAGCAGCCCCTCCCTCCACCTCTGAGCTCTCCCCTCCAGTCTCCTCACCTGTCCTCACTGTGAGCCCTGTGTGTGTAGTGTCAGTGCATGGCTTACCATCAGGTTTCACTCCCTCCTCCACTGTCGGAGGCACATTCAATACATTAACATTAGCATTCACAGTAGAGTCATGACATTCTTGGGGAGCCGAACTTGGGGGTTCAGTGGCCACATACTGGGACACTAGCCGCCCCAAATCGGTCCCAAGCAACACATTTGCAGGAATATTTGGCGTTTACTCCACCTCCCGCATCCCCCTCCCGGCGCCCCAGTCCAAATACACCTTGGCAACGGGCAGCGCCGGTTCAATGCCTCCAATTCCGGAGACGGAAAGGGTTTTCCCAGGTACCAAGTCTTGAGGGGACACCACCTCAGGGCGTACCAGGGTTCGTTCAGCGCCTGTGTCCCGCAGTCCCATGACCGCTGAGCGGCCGATGGTGACGGGTTGGTAATTGTCTAGGGACCTCCCACCACCCTCTCCCACACACAAAACAGTGGTCGGTTTCTGGGACAGGGATGGGGCCTTCTGGCGCTGGGGACACGCAGCCTTAAAGTGTCCTGGCTGGTTGCAATTATGACAACGTCTGGGTTCTGTTCCTGGCCTGGAGAGGGTAGCTGGGGGGTACACCCCTTGCACTCTGGGGGATGGATATGGGGCTGGGGCAGGATTGGGCTTACCCCCTCTCCAGGTGCTGCTGGCAGGCTTCTTTGGCTCCGGCGCCCTGTTGTTGGCATACTCGTCTGCCAGGGCGGCTGTAGCAGAAGCCCCCTTTGGTTTCCGGTCACGGAGGAACTGCTGGAGGTCCTCTGAGCAGTTCCACAAGAATTGCTCCACGACAAACAGTTCCTGGACCTCCTGGCGGGTAGTGAGCTCTAGACCCGAGGTCCAGTGCTCCGCAGCTCTCAGCAGGGCCCGCATGTGGTCGGTCCAGGTGTCCTTTGAACCCCGCTGCAGGCTCCTGAACGTCCTGCGGTACGACTCCGGGGTGAGGTTGTAGTGCTGGATCAGGGCCCGCTTGATGCTGTTGTAGTCCTGCTCCTCCCCGGCAGGTAAGTCCCCCAAAACTTCCAGGGACTTACCCTCAAACGGGGGGTCAGGTACCTTGCCCACTGATCCAGGGCCAGATGATGTTGGAGGCATGTCCTCTCAAAAGCAAGCAGAAAGGAATCCAGGTCTCCATCCTTTTCAAGTAAGGGAAAGTCCTCCGCCCGGACCTTGGAAGGCCTTGTCTCAGGTGGGCCTGGTGCGTCCAGCGGGGGCCCGTGCTGAGCCATCTCCAGTCGGTGCCGGCGCTCCGCTGCTCTCTCTGCCGCTGCATGCTCCCGCTCCGCTGCTCTCTCTGCCGCTGCTTGCTCACGCTCCGCAGCTTCACGGCGTTCTGCTCGCTCACGCTCTGCTGCTTTCTCTGTCGCCACCAGGAGTCTGTCATAGGCGGCGTCATTACCAGCCTCGAGCTGTGCCATAGCCGCTTGGAAAATGGCCTCCGATCTGGACAGGCTGGGACGGGCAGGGGGTGGACAGTCCACTGTGAGACTGAGCACGGGGGTCGGGCTCCTTGGGGAGCCCTGGCTGAGCTCCCCCTCATCGGTATCGAACCCCTCATAGGCCACAGCATTGGCCTCCCCCTTTGCCCTACTCCTGGTGCCTTCCGCCATCTTGGGAACCTTTGGTTACTGAAACACAGCTGCAACCCTGACCTTGCACACAACTTGTTATATTTACACTCTGACCGTCTAGTGCTGGGCTGACCTTAAGACCCCAGCAGTGAAAGTACTGCTGGTAGTCTCTAGTGTCTGGGAGTAGGGGTCCCACGCACACTATTACTCTGATCCCACTGCTGCCACCAATTTGTGAGGAACTAAGCCGACCGCGACACGGTAGCCGGGTATCACAGCTTCTGATCCCACTGCTACCACCAATTTGTGAGGAAACTAAGCCGACCGCCACACGGTAGCCCGGGTATCACAGCTTCTGATACCACCGCCGCTACCAAATGTGACGGACGATCCCTTTCCTTCCACGTCACCAATGGGACGTAACTCCACAGGTACAGCTCTCCGGCGCCCCTTTGTCTCTCAGGTCAGTAAGGGAACTGCACCTAGAGCAAATGGCCGCCGGGGAGGGTGTCCTGTTACCCACTGGGTATTCTAAGATTCGTGATCAGAGTAAAAGCATCAGCCCAAGATTAATTTTATGGTTTAATTTGCCTTAAGGGCGCACTAGATAATTACAGAAATATACAGTAAAGCTACACAACGTAATTACAATGGATTTGCAGTCAGAGAAACAATACAACGATAATGTACAAGGCTAAAAGGTATAAGCTATAGATCAATATTACCGGGTTGTATGGTCATGGGGAGGCATGGAGCTCTGCGTTTCCCAGGTGAAAGTCTTCAGTTGCTGGACAGTCCCCAATGCATGTGCTGCAGCTCCATTTGGCAAGTCTGTCCCTTGTGCTTCTGTGTGTGAAATGGAATGAAAGGGTACCTGGCTACAGCTCTTAACCCTGCTAGGCCCCTCCCCTTTTGCTTTGAAGCCCGCATATTAATTGGCCTGCAATTCATATGGAGCAGGAAACAATGGCTTGAGCTTGAGCTATTTACCATACGACTGACCATCTTATTCAGACCCTGGCCTAAACCAATTAGCATGTAAAGGCCTATTGATTCATAGTGGACATCAAAGCTGGTCGTACTGAATATGCTAATAGGCCCTGTGTAGTTAAAAGTCTGTGGCTGTGTGAACTGACAAAATGGAGGCTGGTACAGGCCCTATACAAAATGGTGGCGGTCCCAACCTCACAGGCACCAACTCTACTAATTTCAGTGGCTGAACAAAACTGAGAGGGCAGAAGCCCCCGGAGGGGACCCTGAAGGCCCCCACAGAAGTGCAGGACAAAATGCAAAAATATAGCACAAACACAAAAGAAGAAAATGTCTTATCTGTTAGCAGGAGATGCAGACACGACACAGCAGGCTACAAGGGAAACTGGAATAAAGGATTCAGACCAGAACAATTGATCACCGGCAACCCTGATGGGAAGGTGACTCCCTTATATAAGACCAGTCAGTAACACCTGATTCCAGTCCTCACAATCTTCACTGGACAGACTAGCACCGCTTGTAACCACCAGAGGGAGCCTCTGCTCAGATCTCATCTCAAACCCATTCACAACACTGCACTTGGGGACACTTTCAACGTTTTCCCAATTTTTCGGACTGACTGACCTTCATTTCTTAAAGTAATGATGGCCACTCGTTTTTCTTTACTTAGCTGCTTTTTTCTTACCATAATACAAATTCGAACAGTCTATTCAGTAGGACTATCAGTTGTGTATTCACCAGACTTCTGCACAACACAACTGATGGTCCCAACCCCATTTATAAGGCCAGAAATCCCACTTATTAAACCTGACAGGGCACACCTGTGAAGTGAAAACCATTTGCGGTGACTACCTCTTGAAGCTCATCAAGAGAATGCCAAGAGTCTGCAAAGCAATAATCAAAGCAAAAGGTGGCTACTTTGAAGAACCTAGAATATAAGACATAATTTCAGTTGTTTCACACTTTTTTGTTAAGTATATAATTCCACATGTGTTAATTCATAGTTTTGATGCCTTCAGTGTGAATGTACAATTTTCATAGTCATGAAAATACAGAAAAATCTTTAAATGAGAAGGTGTGTCCAAACTTTTGGGCTGTACTGTATGTACTGTATGTTGTATGTTTTTTTTTACTAGTGAATACATGCATCATCTGATGGGAATACTGCCCCATCATCGGCTAATGCTGTCACTGTTATATGTGACAGCATTCATAGCTGGATGGGAGCAGTAGTCCCATCACACGATGCCCGGCCCACAGACCCGCACACACCAGCACATACACAGAGACACACACAGACCCGCACACACACATACACGCAGACCCCCGCAGACAGACACAAACATAGTCTCCACCCACACACACATAGTCTCTGCCCACACACTCTTCCTCCTCCCCTTGTGATATATATTTATATATGGCCTGATGGAATGAATCCCGTGTAATATATAACCTATAGCAATGAGAGTAGCCTTTGCACATGCTTTGCTGATTGATATATTCACCTGGCTCACTGATTAATGCTTATATACACTTGTATGCTATAGTCTTTTATATAATCCTGATAGCAGCATTTGCATGTGCACTTTCTTTATATATATATATATATATATATATATATATATATATACTGATCTGATTCATAGGCTTCTGCTTGGTCTTAAGATACATGTATATGCACATATTCATGTGTACCTATATTTCACATATTTTGTATGCTACTATAGGTTTTGTGGTTTTTTATGCATGTCTATTTTGGATGTATTACTTCAGGATACTGTGGTAGTTTATCGATACCGTCCATCTATATGATTATGTTTTTAGTATTTTGTGCAATTTTGCTGTTTTGAATTGTTCATTTGAGCATTATTAATTATTTTTCATTTTTTGCATTATGCACTCATGTTAGTTTCTACACAGGTAGGATATAATAATAATTTTTTTTTTTTTTTGCTTCATTATGTGCACTGTGCACTTTATTTACCTCTGATGGTCGGTTTTGAATGATTATACCACGGTGTCCTGAGATATATATTTGTTCCAATATCATATGAAGCATCCCGGGCTATATGACTTCAGACATCCTTTTTACTGAATAGCGGTATCTAGGTTTTTTTGCCTTCTCTCATGTCATTGACATTTTGTATTATATTTGTGTATCTCTTTTAAAACTTTTTTGTAATTCATTAACATTGCATTTGCATTTTTCTATATTTGGCTCTGTTTTTCATATATTCTTTTGGGTATTTGATTGTCCATATATGGATGAGCGTTTATAATTTGGCCTCTTTTTGGTTAACTATCTGCAGTGTTTCTCGCACGCAAATCCGCAGCAAAACTGCAAATCTTTTTACACCTGCAGTTTTCCTACAGAATTGACTGACTCAATGGAAGTCAATGGGTGCAGAAATGCTGTGATCCGCAAAAAGAATTGACATGCTGCGGAAAATAAAACGCTGCGAATCCGTGCGTATTTTTCCACAGCATGTGCACAACAATTCTTAACTTCCCATTGACTAACACTGGCTGTGCACTATACTGCGGATTTGATGCAATTCCACGAGTCCAAAAATGCTGCTGATCCACATCAAAATCCGCAACGTGTGCACATAGCCAAAGGAGGATTTCAAAATGTAAAGTATATGTTTATTTGTTCAAAGCAAGAGTGGTTTAATTTCCTAGGTGATGATTGACTATTGTTAAGTTGCTCTTGGGAGAAACAGAAACTGATACCTGATCAAACCATGTTATTGTCCCTGCAGAGAGATTTTTTTGTTATGAACCTAGTAAACCACAATGCAATCTAAAATAATGATTTTATTGATGATATAACTGAGTATAATAAACTGTTGGATACAGTTTATAATTGATACTATAAAGTTATTAATTGATACATTGAAATATCAGGATGTTCCTGATAGCCATCAATAATTCAGTACACTGCTTTGCTTTTTCTCTTTTTATTCAGAAGCAAAAAAAATAAAATGTGGAATTTTTTTTTATTTTTTTTATTCCTAGGCCACAACGGGGTAGTAAATGCAATTTTTTTTGTGCAAAGTATATCGTAGTTGAGTGATTGACGTTCTGCCCTCAGCATAGATATTTTAGGATCTTTTAGGATCGCTGCTTATCTTATTTAAATATCAAGTGACTATTTTAGATACTATTACAAAATGTGAAATTTTTTATTGGAAATATTGTTTTGATATATAGAGGTTGTCTGTATAACCTTTTGAGCTTCCTGGAAAAAAAAAAGTGCAACTTTTTGCTCTATCTTTTAAAAGATACTCAGGTTAATCACATTATAAATGAGTGTAAATGGGGCAACACAGAATAGCCAAAAATATTGTTAAAAAAAAAAACCTTCTAAATGCATTTACTATAATTACTGTTACTAGTCCTGCTCTAAAGAAGCCTGTGTGAAAGTCACCATAAGATCCGATTCAGGGAAAAGGTTTGTCTACATTAAACAGTGCACAACCGGTTCAGCCTGTGTAAGACAACAGAAGGTAACCTGATAGCTGAGATTAAAAGTCACCTTCAGTCTTCAGATGAATTTTAGTTACATATGTTGACAAAAGACCTAGGTCCATAAAGTTCAACCTTTCTTATTTTCCTAACCCCCATTAGACCCAGGGTTTCCAACCTTCCAGAAATTCCTGGAGGGTTTCTCTATCCATAAGAAAAATAGCCGTGATTTTTTGAACCTGGTGTAATTTGAACAGATTACTATAACTATAATGATCATCATTTTACAGTTCACAGTAAATGCGGCTAATGTCTTAGACGTGTATCACTTATAATCTTAGCTATTAATTATAGTTTTCTAATATGTCCGTAAAAAAATGTTGGCTGTGCATAATTTTTTTCATAAATCATACAGGAAAAAAAAATGAGTTGGCAAATCTGATTCAACCATTCTGGTGTAAGTATAAATGTTTTTTTCTTTTGTGTCCAAGGGTTAACTATTCTCCTTGTGGAGAATGACATGTCAAGCCTGCCATGCCAAGCTGAGGAGACTTTTACGCCTTGCAATGCTCCTCTGGGTTATTAAATATGCAAAATGTATCCTCAGGGAGGAAGAGAAGGTGTCCCAGATCCCGGTCCTCTAGATGGTGCTCCCCATCCTTATCAGAGTATTCCAGCAGATCGGCAGGTTCCGATCGCCAGCCTCGTCTTTGAGAGACGTGAGCCAACGGTATTGACCAGGGCTTCCAGCCTGGCCAAACCAAAGGCTTCATCCAGTGCTCACAGCCTTGCCCTTCTGTACACATCCATAGTTCCTGGTGCTGGAGTTCTTCCTTCGGTCGGAGTTGCTCCTCCAACTGCAGACATGTGAGTGTAACTTCTCGGGAAAGAGGAAAAGTGATTATTCCAGTTCCTTACCTGCCCTTAAAACTTAATTACTGTAATCTCTGCAGGTAAAGTTGTATGTTCCTTAGCTAGCGTATCTAAAGATTCCTTTTCTGTGAGATTAGTCCTAACAATGAGAGACTGATAAATCAACTGATGGCTTCAAGAGAGAGGATAATGCCAAGTTACTGCGGGATTGATCACCAGGACCATGTCAGGAGGAAAGAGTCGCATCACACAGCTAGCATAGTTCTCCTGGAGCTCCTGTAACCTGAGAGAGGAAACAAAACTATGCTACCAGTAATCTCTCAATATTGAAAGTGGGAATTAGACTTGCCTGGATCCGGAAGAAGACAGTTCTGTAAACCTGAAGGAAGAGCTCAACACAACAAATAGACTACCTATTATTACCGATTTATAATCCTTACCAAAAATTCACAAAGGAATATATCTCCCCTTTTAGACCTATAATCTCTGTTATAGGCTCACTGGGGGAGAGACTGGGAGAGTGTATTGACCATTGCCTGGAGTCACTTGTGCGAGCACTGCCAGGATACATAAGACAAACAAAAATGCTTATTTCTACTTTACACCAATACCCCTGGCACTGCTCATTCAAGTGGCTGGGATATGACATTGTTAATTTATATCCATCTATTCCTCATGATATCGCCACCTCTTGTCTGAAATACTTCTTAAATAAGTGCAGCATTTATACAAAAGATATCCAACATTTTCTCATTACCGCAGTTTCTTTTTGTTAAATCACAATTATTTCTCTTCTGATGGACGGTTCTTTGTGCAAACACAGGGAGTAAGTATGGGGGAAAAATTCTCACCCTCATTAGTAGTGTTGAGCGATACGATACTGCAAATATCGGGTATCGGCCGATATTAGCTGTATCGGCCTTTCGATTCCGAATACCGATATTTTCGTCATATCGAATACCGGAATCGGATTTGTCACTGTCACTGTCTGTGTCCGTCGGTCGGGTCTGTTACTGTCAGTGTCCGTCGGTCGGGTCTGTCAGGAGTCAGCGGCACTTACCTGGCAGAAGATCTCCGGCGGTCACGGCCTGGACTGCTTCATGGCCGCCATCCTCTTCTCCCCGGCGGTCACATGCAGTTTCTCGCGATAACTGCAGTGACTGCTGGGTAATCCCGGCCGTAAAGCAGTCAGTCCGATGACGTCACCGCCGGGGAAGCAGGTAATCAGCTGTGCTGCGTCGCGATGACAGGCTCTGCCTGTCATTGCGATGTAGCAGAGCTGGATCGTCGTGGGACTGTCGTTACTATGGACTGCGTCAGACAGGTGGTATACTGTTGGTTTGTTTTTTTTCTTTTTTTACAGGAGATCGATGGCGTCGCAGGAATGAGAGTACAATAAAAGAAATGAAAACTGTGTTGTCTCTTTTATTTCATTAAAATACTTTTTTCTTGCTTTGTCTTTTTTTTATGCATTTAATAACTTTGGGATTAATAATGGATCGGTGTCTTATTGACGCCTCTCCATTATTAACCGGGCTTATTGTCACCGTGCAATCAACGGTGACATTAACCCCTTATTACCCCGCTTGCCACCGCTACAGGGCAAGTGGGAAGAGCCGGGTAAAGTGCCACAATTGGCACATCTTTTGATGCGCCAAATGTGGGGCTGCTGTAGCCTGGTATTATCAGGCTGTTGTGGGCCAAAATCCATGGGCCTTGACAGTCTTTTAATACCAGGCCGCAGCAGTCAGCATTTTACTTGGCTGGTTAACAAAAATAGGGGGACCCCTACGCCATTTTTTTTTCGAGGGGATCCCCTATTTTTGTTAACCAGCCAAGCTAAGCAGACTGCTGTGGCCTGGTATTATCAGGCTTGCAAGGTCCATGGATATTGGATCCTTACCAGCCTGAAAAACCAGGCCTCAGCGGTCTGCTTCATCTGGCTGGTTAACAAAAATAGGGGGGACCCCACGCCAATTTTTTTCGAGGGGATCCCCTATTTTTGTTAATCAGCCAAGATATGCAGACTGCTGTGGCCTGGTATTATCAGGCTGGCAAGGTCCATGGATCTTGGCTCCTTAACAGCCTGAAAAACCAGGCCTCAGCGGTCTGCTTCATCTGGCTGGTTAACAAAAATAGGGGGGACCCCACGCCAATTTTTTTCGAGGGGATCCCCTATTTTTGTTAACCAGTTCCCTCTGACGTCACTGATTGTGTCCCTGGCTGACCTGAAGTGAAAGTGGAAAGCAATCAATTAAGCTTTCCACTTCCTCTCCTGTCAGCCAGGAGAGGAACTCATTCATTTGGGGGTTTACTGTGAGGCTGCAGCATTAGCTGCGGTCCCTGCAGTAAACATTAACCCTTTCTGATGGATTACACCGTGGGACCTGACTGTACATCGGATTGGTAAGAATAATTTTGCTTTATTATTTTATTTTTATTACAGTAAATGGTTTTAGCAGGAAAATAAAATATGGTCAAAAACTGTGTGATTATTTCATTAAACTTCTTTTTTATTAAAGTGTGTGTGTTTGATTTTTCTTTCATACAATAAGATTAATAATTGATAGTTGTCTAATTGACAGCTCTCAATTATTAACCTGGCTTAAAGTGACCTTTCAATTGCAAGGTCATTTTAACCCCTTATTAACCCATTCGCCACCGCTACAGGGCAATGGGAATAGACGGGCAAAGTGCCAGAAAGGGCAAATCTAATTAGAGATTTGCCCTTTCTGGGGTGTCTGGGGGCAGATGTTAGTAGCCGGGGGGGGCCAAAAATAATGGTCCCTCTCTGGGCTATTATTATCTGCCCCCACTCACTGGCTTTGTCTGTCTGGTTGCGAAAATAGGGCGGGAGCCCACGCCTTTTTTTTCAGCAATTTTACACCTCATATATATATATACATGTCATTAAATTTGTGACACATATATATATTTATATTTATAGTTCATACACTTCTACATAGTATAATAGCCGCTAATTCAATTGCCGGCTTTTGTGAAAATGCAGAACCCGACATGAAATGACACTTGGTTTACATAGAGTTAACCATGTCTTTTCATGTAGTTTGATATCTGATTTGCACAAACAATTACATGAGTGTAAGTGTGCAAAATTTCACACCTGTAGGGGTTAATTAAAGGTGTAAATTCGTAGCAAAAAAGTCCGTTTTTTTTACAACGAATTTACACCTTTAATTAACCCCTACAGGTGTGAAATTTTGCACACATAGACTGATGTAATTGTTTGTGCAAATCAGATTGCAAACGACATGAAAAGACATGGTTAACCCTATGTACACCAAGTGTCATTTCATGTCGGGTGCTTCTGTCTTTTCACAGAAGCCGGCTTTACCCGGCAATTGAATCAGAGGATATTTTACTATGTAGAAGTGTATAAACTATACATATATGTATATATATATGTCACAATGACATGAATATATATATAATATATGTATTCTATGTGTGTATATTTAGTGTTTACAAGGAAATAAAGGTTTTTTTTAGTTGCGATATTTTGTTCCCATAGACTTACATTGGACTTCCGGTATCGGAATCGGATATCGACGATATTTAGTGATATCGGCGATACCATTTCGATACGATATTTTTAGATATCGAGCAATATCGCTCAACACTACTCATTAGCTAACATAGTAGTTGCAGTATGGGAAGAGAAATTACTCTTTAATTAAATAAATCCCTTTCTAGATAAAATTGAATTTTACGGACAACCTGATTACAATCTGGAAAAGGTATTGAAAAAGAAGATGATTTCATTCTACATATCAATAATAATCATTTCAACTTAAAAGTTACACATACAAAATTAATTGTTTAGACATTACATTAACAGGAGACATAAAATCAAAATCAATAACAATATGCCCCTATAGAAAACCTACAGACAGCAATTCAATATTGGAGGCACATTTTTGCCATTCCCCCATACAATTCATAACATCCCAGTGGGTGAATTGATAAGAACTAAGAGAAACTGCTCATCAGAGAAGGATTATAACGTGGAATCCAAAACTGTTTTAAATCTATTGTGAATAATATCGAAATATTAAAAAATGAGGCTTAATATAGCTTAAAAAAAACAGAAAAATATGGATAAAAACAAAAATAAAAACAATAACCAAAATAAAATACATATCACTTCTCATACCAGTATAGTCCACAGTACCAGAATGTGATTGCAATAATAAAAGAATACCTCCCAATCCTGACCCAGGACCCTACACTAGCAAACATTTTAAAAAGTCTAACATCAAATTTGTTGCTAGAAGGGCATCCACATTGAGTGCGCTACTGTCACCAAGTAAAAAAAAAAACAGTACAAAGCATAATACAATGTGGTTATCCTATAAGGGCTTTTTTTCAATGCGGACATACACCGTGTAAATCTTGTAACCATGTTAATAAAATTACATAATTTTCTTCAAATGTAACAGGACAACAATTTTCCAATATGAAATTTTATTAATTGTACTACAGTGGGTGTTATATACCTAATAGAATGCACAGAATGTCGATTGCAATACTTGGGATGCACTTCGGGTCCCCTAAAAAAGCGCATTAGGAGACACTTATCGGATGCAATAAGCACTATACCAATAAATGTTTCAGCGGTTTCAAAACATTTTTCCCTAGTGCATAAAAGTGACACGAGATCTTTCAAATTCATAGGAATCGAGAAAGTATTTAAACCTACAAGAGAGGGAGATACAAAAAGAAAAATCCTAAATAAAGAATCCTATTGGATTTTTAAATTGCAAACAAGGGGCCCACAGGGGATGACTATAAGACAGGAGCTTTTACTGTAATATAATTGATTTAATATCTACAGGTTTCCAGTATTTTTAAAATGTGTATATGTTTACATTGTTCTTATATGTTCTTTTTTTTTAAATTCAGTAGAAAGCACTAGCTAATTAATGGTTACACAACGTGTTGGAGAGAAAGGATATAAAAGTTTTGTTAGTACTTATGTTAGAACCCTCTTGTTAGATTTTGTTTCAGTTTGTTGGTCACATGACCTTTTTTCCCTATTTAGTCTGGCTCCGCCCTTCTGGCTTTGCTGGACTTCATTGTATTATCTACTCTTAAGCTAGCCGGGTGCTTAGGTGCCTTACTCTGTCAGTTTTGCTTAATCTTAGGATCTCGTAGTAATTTGTTTTCTGTTTAATTTTCCCTGCTACAATTTCTGTTAGGAGGTGTCCACTTTTTCTCCCAGTCCCTAGATCTTGTAGGGATTCCTCCCTCGCAACTATGGTCTTCGTTCAGACTAGCTGAGGACTTTAGCGGGTCTGGTCGCAGGATCAGGTTCCCAGTTACATCGTAGGGATCAAGCTCAGTTTTATTGTAGGGACAGAGTTCCCATCTTTCCTTAGTGCTTGTAGCAGTTAATAACAGTAAGTCCAGCCAAGAAATAAAAAAAAAAAAAAAAAAAAATCTCTAAGGAAAGATTTTCTGTTTTCATCATGGTGTCGGTTCGGGATTTGGCTGAACGCCTGCAGGGTCTCTCTCTGGAGGTGGCTGAAATCCAGCAACACGTGAGTAGTTGTTCTGGAGCACATTTCGTGGAGCCAAAGGTACGTTTGCCTGATTTATTTTTTGGTGAACAACAAGATTTTTTTTCTTTTAAAAATGCTTGCTTGTTGTATTTTCGTTTGAGACCCAGATCCTCTGGTGATGAATCACAGCGCATAGGGTTCATAATGTCACTTTTGCGCAAAGAACCTCAGGACTGGGCCTTTTCTCTGCAGCCTAGTGATCCATGCTTTGGATCAGTGGATGTTTTTTTTTCTGCTTTGGGGTTGTTGTATGACGATCCGGATCGTGTTTCATCAGCTGAGACAGAGTTGAGACGTTTGAGACAGGGATCGGGTAATGTGGAAAAATATTGTACTCACTTCCGTAGGTGGTCCACTCAGGTGGGCTGGAACGATTCAGCTTTGAAAAGTTTATTTCTTGCAGGATTAAGTGAAAGGGTTAAAGATTTGCTGATTGCTTATCCTATACCTGGTAACTTGCAAGAGGCTATGCAATTGGCCATACGGGTGGATAGGAGACTGCGTGCAAGGGTTAATGAGAGTAAGTCTGCTTTGTCAGCTCCAGGTTTGGAGAAGGAATGTACTGACATTGCAGAGCCGATGGAAATTGGAGCAATGGCACCTCACTCTCGGGAAAAAGAACGCAGATTTGCTCAAGGTTTGTGTTTCTACTGTGGTAAATCTGAGCATTTCATTAAGAACTGTGCGCTTCGAATGAATAAAGAGAAAAAAAAAATGAGGTCAGTTTCGCCCGCATAGCTTGTTTAAACAATAAAGGTGTCTTTCTTTCTGTTACCACTGGTGTTGAGGAGGAATTAATGGAGTTTCGGGTATTTGTGGATTGTGGTTCAACTCTCAATGTGATTGATGGGAAATTTTTGGAAAAACTAAAATTAAAACCCAAACTTCTGTCTTCTCCTATTAATGTGGTGTCTGTGGATGGCTCTCCCTTGAAAAATGTTACTCACCATATCTGTGAATTTCTTCTTACTATTAATGGTGTTCATCAAGAGAATTTGGATTTGGTAGTTTTGAATAATTTGCCCTCACCGGTGATTTTGGGGTTACCCTGGTTAAAATTGCACAATCCGGTACTGGATTGGTCTACCAATGAAATTAAGTCCTGGAGTCCCAATTGTTATGACAAGTGTTGTAACGGGCGTATTGCTGCTGTAGTTAAGGGGGAGTTACCTGTGCCTATTCAGGATTTTTGGAAAGTTTTTTCTGATAAGGAATCGCAGGTATTGCCTCCTCATAGAGATTATGATTGTGCGATTGAATTTTCCCTGGAGCAACTCTTCCTAAAAGTCGTTTATTTAATTTGACTATTCCTGAGAGAAAGGCTTTGGAGGAATACATACAGACAAGCTTGGCCGCCGGTCACATTAGGCCTTCCAAGTCTCCTGTGGCGGTTGGATTTGTTTTTGTTAAAAAAAAGGATGGCGGTTTACGGCCTTGTCTAGACTTTCGTGAGATTAATAAGATTACTGTACGCAATCCTTACCCACTGCCATTGATTCCTGATTTGTTTAATCAGTTAGTGGGGGCCAAGTGGTTCTCGAAAATTGATCTTCGAGGGGCATACAATTTGTTGCGCATGAAGGAGGGGGATGAATGGAAGACTGCGTTTAACACTCCACTGGGTCATTTTGAGAATCTGGTCATGCCTTTTGGACTTTCCAGTGCTCCGGCATTTTTTCAGAATCTTATTAATGACATCCTTAGACCTTTGATCGGCAGAAGTGTGGTTGTGTATTTGGATGACATTTTGATTTATTCACTGGATTTGGAGTCTCATTGGAGGAGTGTGCGTGAAGTATTACAGTTACTGAGTGATAATTCACTTTTTGCCAAACTAGAAAAATGTGAGTTCGCTGTACAGAGACTTAGTTTTTTGGGCTACATTGTTCCAGTGAAGGTTTTGAGATGGACCCTGTGAAAGTGCAAGCTGTGCAGGATTGGCCTAGACCACATATGTCAAAGTCAAGGCCCGCGGGCCAGATCCGGCCCGCAAATTGATTATCTATGGCCCCCTGGATGATATTTAATTACTATTAGATCCGGCCCGCAGGCCACAGCCGCCTGCTGGTGTTTTGCACGCACCAACCAGGGCCGGCGTCAGCACCCGGCACACCCGGGCAAGTGCCGGGGCCCTGAGCAGGCGGGGGGGCCCACTCGCAGTCTGGCACCCCCCCGCCCGTTAGCGGAGGAGAGCGGCCCCCCCCGCTTGCTCAGGGCCCCGGCATCAGCTGGCACAATACTTACCTCTCCCGTGCCTCCGCTGCCGCAGCTCCGGGCTCCAGGGGGCGCCGGCGCTTCCTCTCACAGCAGGCCGCTGAATGACGTCATCATTCAGCGGCCGGTTGTGGCACAGAGCGCGCGGACGTCGGACAGGTAAGACATGTGTGTGTATGTCTCTGTGTGTGTCTGTGTGTATGTAGCGCGGTGCTTTGTGTGTGTGTGTGTGTGTGTGTGTGTATAAGTATGTGAGAGAGTGCTTGTGTGCTGTCTGTGTGTGATGATGGGCAGGCATTGCTGATAATGGGGAGGCATTGATGATGATGATGGGGAGAAGATGATAATGGGCAGGCATTGCTGATAATGGGGAGGCATTGATGATGATGATGGGGAGAAGATGATAATGGGCAGGCATTGCTGATAATGGGGAGGCATTGGTGATGATGGGGAGAAGATGATGATAATGGGCAGGCATTGATGATGGGGAGAAGATGATGATGGGCAGGCATTGATGATGATGGGGAGGAGATGATGATGATGGGCAGGCATTGATGATAATGGGGAGGCCATGATGATGATGGGGAGGCAATGATGATGATAATGGGGAGTCTTTCCACAGCGCCCTTTCCTGAGCTGTAACAGTGCAGAACGCAGTACAGCGCAGAGGAGAGCTCCATATTTTGTATGGAGCATTATATGGGGACCAGTATCCTGTATGGAGCATTATATTGGGTCCAGTATCCTGTAAGGAGCATTATATTGGGTCCAGTATTCTGTATGGAGCATTATATGGGGGGTGACATCCTGCATGGGGTATTATATGGGTGATGAGGGGGAGACTGTGGTGCCCATAATATTGTATGGAGGACTGTACTGTCCAGTCTGTACTGTGCGCTGTGAGGATTTGGCGGTTTTTGAGCTATTGTACAATTTACAATAGATATCACTCATGTAATGGAAGAAGAGAAGTATTTGGCATTGTACTGTACCCATATTTCTCTGCTGTATCTGTGCATCATGAATCGTGGTCTGTGTTAAAGGGGCCCACTGAGGCTCTTTCGCCCGGGGCCCATAAAAACATGGAGCCGGCCCTGGCACCAACACTACATTTCCCACAATGCACCGGTAGCAGGGCCGGCGTCAGTCCGGCCCTCGGCTTGTAGCAAATTTGTTTTTTTGGCCCTCGGTGTGTTTGACTTTGACATCCCTGGCCTAGACCTGTTGGTGTGAAATCAATACAGAGGTTTTTGGGTTCGCCAATTATTATAGAAAATTCATAAAAATTTTTTCTGTGATTGCCAAACCTCTGACCGATCTCACCAGGAAAGGTGCTGATGCGGTTCAGTGGACTACTGAGGCCATTGAGGCTTTTGTGTTGCTAAAGGAGAGGTTCAGCTCTGCTCCCATCCTTACGCAGCCTGATGTGACTAAACCATTTTTGGTTGAGGTTGATGCTTCTTCTGTGGCGGTCGGCGCGGTGTTGTCTCAGGAAAAGACGGATGGAGTACATCCCTGTGCTTTTTTTTCAAAGAAATTTTCTGAGTCTGAACTAAATTATGATATCGGTAATCAGGAATTGTTGGCAATTAAACTCGCATTTGAACACTGGCGTCATTTTTTGGAGGGAGCGGAATTTCCCGTTCAAGTCTTCACCGATCATAAAAATCTGATCTACCTTGATGCTGCCAAACGCTTGAATGCCCGTCAGGCTAGGTGGGCACTGTTTTTCTCACGCTTTAATTTTACCGTTACTTACATCCCAGGTACTAAAAATGTTAAAGCTGATGCTTTGTCTCGCAGCTTTTCTCCTATGGTGGGTACTGAGGAGGAGGAAAACATTTTGCAAGAGGGGGTTGTTATTGCGGTTTTGGACTCCGTGTTGGAAGATGAGATTCTTAAAGCACAGGAGAATGCCCCATCTAACACGCCGCATGGGAGGTTGTTTGTGCCTGGTACCCTGAGGAGAGATTTGTTTGTTGAATGTCATGACTCTCGGTTGGCAGGTCATCCTGGAATCTCTGAGACCAAGAGACTTGTGGGTCGCAGCTTTTGGTGGCCTGGATGGCAGAAGGAAGTCATTAAGTGGGTGCGTCAATGCACTGTGTGTGCTAGATCTAAGTCTTCTCATACTCCTGCTGCAGGGTTGCTTTGCCCTCTGGAGGTCCCTAGTGCACCTTGGACACATTTGGCTATGGACTTTATTACTGACCTTTCCCCCTCTGAGGGTTTCACTGTCATCTGGGTGGTCGTGGACCGTTTTAGCAAGATGTGTCACTTGGTTCCTTTCATCAAATTGCCCTGCGCTAAGACTCTCGCTAAGGCCTTTGTCAAGGAAATAGTTAGACTACATGGTCTTCCTACTGACATTGTTTCTGATAGGGGACCTCAGTTTGTGGCTCGTTTTTGGCGCGCCTTTTGTGACAGGTTGGGAGTTCATTTGTCGTTTTCATCCGGATATCATCCTGAGTCTAATGGCCAGACAGAAAGGAAAAACCAGGATGTTGAGCAGTTCTTGCGTTGTTTTGTGACTAATAATCAAGAGGGCTGGTCTGAGTTTCTGCCACTTGCTGAGTTTGCTCTTAACAATCATACATCCGCTTCTGCTGGTTGTTCGCCTTTTTTTTGTTGTACTGGGAGACATCCGTCTTTTGGGTCATTTTCCAAGTTGGCATCGGCTGTACCTGAAGAGTAGAATTTTTCTGGTGTGTTGCAGAGAGTTTGGACTGATGTGCGTGGTAATCTTCAGGAGGCTAACAAAAGATCCAAAGTGTATTTTGATAGAAAACGACAAGAGGTTTTGTTTGCTATTGGTGACATGGTCTGGTTGTCCTCTAAGAATCTGCGCTTGAGGATTCCGTCTAAGAAATTGGGTCCCAAGTTTGTAGGGCCCTTTAAGGTGCTTCAGGTTATTAACCAATCTGCTGTTAAGTTGGAGCTTCCCACCTCCTGGAAGATTAATCCGGTGTTTCATGTTTCTCTCTTGAAAAAAGCTGAGGTCTCAGATGGAGACGTCTCGGTCACTGTTCCCCTGGTGGTGGAGGACGGGCAATATGAGATTTCCCGCATCCTAAATTCTAGACGGTATAGAGGGGTTTGCAGTACCTCGTCGCTTGGAAGGGTTATGGACCCGAGGATAACTCATGGTGAGGGCGGATGATTTCTGCGTCTAGACTTGTCAGAGCGTTTCAAAGAGGTTTCCGGATAAGCCAATCCTAGGGATCCGAGGATCCTCTTAGAAGGAGGTACTGTTAGAACCCTCTTGTTAGATTTTGTTTCAGTTTGTTGTCACATGACCTTTTTTCCCTATTTAGTCTGCTCCGCCTTCTGGCTTTGCTGGACTTCATTGTATTATCTACTCTTAAGCTAGCCGGGTGCTTAGTGCCTTATCTGTCAGTTTTGCTTAATCTTGGATCTCGTAGTAATTTGTTTTCTGTTTAATTTTCCCTGCTACAATTTCTGTTAGGAGGTGTCCACTTTTTCTCCCAGTCCCTAGATCTTGTAGGGATTCCTCCCTCGCAACATAGGTCTTCGTTCAGACTAGCTGAGGACTTTAGCGGGTCTGGTCGCAGGATCATGTCCCCGTTACATCGTAGGATCAAGCTCAGTTTATTGTAGGACAGAGTTCTCATCTTTCCTTAGTGCTTGTAGCAGTTCATAACAACTTACATGTAGCAATGAATAAGACTGTATATTCAAAACACGTCGGTTTGTTTCTTGGGGTACTAGGTGATGTGCCGGTATGTCGGTTTGTTATATGAAGAAACAATAAATGTGAGATTTTATATATAAAGAATAAACAATGGAGATATTGTTTTTGTTACCCTTGGTAAAACGTCCCGGATCAGGGCAGCTCCGCGCAGTGATCAGATTGCAACAAGGTGCAGCAGATAACGGTGACCTGACTCTCCTTCTCCCTTCTCCTACTACTTATTTTGTTATTTTCTTATCTGACATTCAAGATGGTGTTGAGAAATTATTTCTGATGGGTGATGGTTGAAGTCCCGTGTAGGATTACACAGGATCCTCCTTGGCTGCTTAATTAAGGAAAGGAAGCACTAGAGTTGTTTGACTATGTAGGCTGACTTGCCTGTTGATGTGCTACAGGGCATTTGGCTACTGGTCCAGTTCTTCAAAAGTTTTAAGTGCCTTCCTTGTTATTGTTATACTACTGTATAAAAACATACACTGCTCAAAAAAGCAAGGGGAGCACTTAAACGACACAATGTAACTTCAAGTCAATCCCACTTCTGTGAAATCAACCTGTCCTGCTATGAAGCAACACTGATTGTGAATCAATTTCTCCTGCTGTTGTGCAATTGGAATAGACAAAAGGTAGACATGACAGGCAATTAGCAAGACAATCCGTATAAAGAAGTGGTTTGGCATGGGGTGACTACTGACTACCGACCATTTCTCTGTTCTCATCCTTTTTGGCAGTTGTTTTGGTCACTTTTGCATTTTGTCATTGTTCTCACTCCTAGAGGTACTGTAAAGTAGCATGAGGTGGTGTCTACAACCCACAGAAGTTGCTCAGGTAGTGCAGCTCATCCAGGATGGAACATCAATGTAAGCTGTGGCAAGAAGGATATCTGTGTCTGTCAGCACAGTGTCCAGAGCATGGAGCAGATACCAAGAAACAGGCCAGTACACCAGGAGACATGGAGGGGGCCATAGGAAGGGAACAACCCAGCAGCAGGACCGCTACCTCCTCTTTTGTGCAAGGAGGAACAGGGAGAGCAGTGCCAGGTGAGCCCACATCTTGGACTTTGCTTTTCTGTGAGGGAAGGCATAGACGCCGACGTTCTAGCGTCCCTGGCCACGACTATAGTCCTGTCCGACCCTTACCATAAACAATAAGTGTCTCCAGTCATTGGCTGGGACATTTTAGGATGTTGTATGCTGTCCATTTAAGAAGGAGGTAGCGCACGCCCTAAGCACAGTGCCCGGGGATCCGTGCGCAGACCCTGGGAAGCAGGAGGAAGAAGTGCGGGACTGGGGCCGCGGCGGTGAATGAATCGGTATCCCTGCCAGTAGAGGAGGGAAGTCTGCAGGGATGCCGTTGCTACAGTGCTACTTTTCCTGTCCTCTATATATACTCTGCACAGTACCACCTTTCCTGTCCTGTTTACTGGGTGTAATTCCCAGTATGTGTATTATTCTGTATATATACACTGCACAGTACCACTCCTCCTGTCCTGTATACAGTGGGGAAAAAAAGTATTTAGTCAGCCACCAATTGTGCAAGTACTCCCACTTAAAAAGATGAGAGAGGCCTGTAATTGACATCATAGGTAGACCACAACTGTGAGAGTCAAAATGAGAAAACAAATCCAGAAAAACACCTTGTATGATTTGGCAAGATTTATTTTGCAAATTATGGTGGAAAATAAGTATTTGGTCATTAACAAAAGTTAATCTCAATATTTTGTTATATATCCTTTGCTGACAATGGCAGAGGTAAAACGTTTTCTGTAAGTCTTCACAAGGTTGGCACACACTGTTGGTGGTATGTTGGCCCATTCCTGCATGCAGATTTCCTCTAGAGCAGTGATGTTTTGGGCCTGTCGCTGGCAACACAGATTTTCAAATCCCTCCAAAGCCTGGTTTTCTATGGGGTTGAGATCTGATGACTGGCCAGGTCACTCCTGGACCTTCATATGCTTCTTACGAAGCCACTCCTTCATTGCCCTGGCGGTGTGCTTGGGATCATTATCGTGCTAAAAGAGCCATTCACATTTCATCTTCAATGCCCTTGCTGATGGAAGGAGGCTTGCACTCAAAGTCTCACAATACATGGCCCCAATCATTTTTCATGTACACGGATCAGTCATCCTGGTCCCTTTGCAGAGAAACAGCCCCAAAGCATGATGTTGCCACACCCATGCTTCACAGTAGGTATGGTGTTTTTTTGGATGCAACTCAGCATTCTGTCTCATTCTTTGGGACATTCTCCCAATACTCTTCTGGATAATTCAAATGCTCTCTAGCAAACTTCAGATGGGCCCAGACATGTACTGGCTTAGCAGGGGGACACATCTGGCACTGCAGGATCTGAGTCCTTGGCGGCGTAGTGTTACTGATGGTAGCCTTTGTTACGGTGGTCCCAGATCTATGCAGGTCATTCACTAGGCCCCCTGTATGGTTCTGGGATTTTTGCTCACCATTCTTGTGATCATTTTGACCCCACGGGGTGAGATCTTTCGTGGAGCCCCATATCGAGGGTGATTATAAGTGGTCTTGTATGTCTCCCATTTTCCAATTATTGCTCCCACAGTTGATTTCATCACACATAGCTTCTTTCCTATTGCAGATTCAGTCTTCCCAGCCTGGTGCAGGGCCACAATTTTGTTTCTCGTGTCCTTCGACAGCTCTTTGGTCCTCACCATAGTGGAGTTTGGAGTGTGACTGTTTGAGGTTGTGGACAGGTATCTTTTATACTGATAAGTGCAAACAGGCGCCATTAATACATGTAATGCTGGAGGACAGAGGAGCCTCTTAAAGAATAAGTTACAGGTCTGTGAGAGCCAGAAATCTTGCATGTTATTAGGTGATCAAATACTTATTTTTCACCATAATTTGCAAAATAAATCTTGCCAAATCAGACAAGGTGATTTTCTGGCTTTGTTTTCTCATTTTGACTCTCATAGTTGTGGTCTACCTATGATGTCAATTACAGGCCTCTCTCATCTTTTTAAGTGTGAGAATTTGCACAATTGGTGGCTGACTAAATACTTTTTTCCCTACTGTATATACACTGCACAGTACCACTCCTGCTGTCCTGTATATATACACTGCACAGTACCACTCCTCCTGTCCTGTATTTATACACTGCAAAGTACCACTTCTGTCCTGTATGTATACACTACACAGTACCACTCCTTCTGTATATATACACTGCACAGTACCACTCCTCCTGTCCTGTATATGTACACTGCACAGTACCACTCCTCCTGTCCTGTATATATACACTGCACAGTACCACTCCTCCTGTATATACACTGCACAGTACCACTCCTCCTATACCTGCATATATACACTGCACAGTACCATTCCTACTGTCCTGTATATATGCACTGCACAGTACCACTTCTCCTGTCCTGTATATACAGTCATGGCCAAAAGTTTTGAGAATGACACAAATATTATATTTCACATGATCTGCTGCCTCTGGTTTTTATTGTGTTTGACAATGTTTTATCACAGACAGAAATATAATTGCAAACATATGAGTAACAAGAGCTTATATTGACAGTTAAGGTACTGCACACTAAGCTATCCGCTAGCGATCTCGTTAGCGTTGATACTAATGAGATCGCTAGCGGATTGTTTCTATATCGCTAAATGCGGCCGCATTTAGCGATATAGTAACGACGCTATCGCCGTTAGCGATTTTCTTAACGACTTTAGCGGTACAAAGTACCGCTAAATCGCTAAAAAGGTGCCACACAGCGATAAGATACTTACCCACGGAGCGCCAGCGTGAAATAGGTCCGAACGATTCAGCGACGAGAGAGATCACAGCAGGAAGCTCGTCGCTGAAGCTGCCGCACTGAACAATATCGCTAACGGATCGCTAATAGTGACGTTTTTTAGCGATCTGTTAGCTATATTGTTTAGTGTGGCATACCCTTTAGAATGAGTTAATGCAGCAAGTCAATATTTGCAGTTGACCCTTCTTCTCAGGACCTCTGCAATTCTCCCTGGCATGCTCTCAATCAACTTCTGGACCAAATCCTGACTGATAGCAGTCAATTCTTGCACAATCAATGCTTTCATTTTGTCAGAATTTTTAGGTTTTTGTTTGTCCACCCGTCTCTTGATGATTGACCACAAATTCTCAATGGGATTAAGATCTGGGGAGTTTCCAGGCCATAGACCCAAAATCTCTATGTTTTGTTCCCTGAGCCATTTAGTTATCACCTTTGCTTTATGGCAAGGTGCTCCATCATGCTGGAAAAGGCATTGTTGATCGCCAAACTGCTCTTGGAGGGTTGGGAGAAGTTGCTCTTGGAGGACATTCTGGTACCATTCTTTATTCATGGCTGTGTTTTTAGGCAAGACTGTGAGAGAGCCGATTCCCTTGGCTGAGAAGCAACCCCACACATGAATGGTTTCAGGATGCTTAACAGTTGGCATGAGACAAGACTGGTGGTAGCGCTCAGCTTGTCTTCTCCGAATGAGGCGTTTTCCTGATGTCTCAAACAATCGAAAAGGGGATTCATCAGAGAAAATAACTTTACCCCAGTCCTCAGCAGTCCACTGTACCTTTTGCAGAATATCAGTCTGTCCATGATGTTTTTTCTGGAGAGAAGTGACTTCTTTGCTGCCCTCCTTGAGACCAGGCCTTGCTCCAAGAGTCTCCGCCTCACAGTGCGTGCAGATGCACTCACACCTGCCTGCTGCCATTCCTGAGCAAGCTCTGCACTGCTGGTAGCCCGATCTCGCAGCTGAAACACTTTTAAGAGACGGTCCTGGCGCTTGCTGGTCTTTCTTGGGCGCCCTGGAGCCTTTTTGGCAACAATGGAACCTCTCTCCTTGAAGTTCTTGATGATGCGATAGATTGTTGACTGAGGTGCAATCTTTCTATCTGCGATACGCTTCCCTGTTAGGCCATTTTTGTGCATTGCAATGATGACTGCACGTGTTTCTTTAGAGATAACCATGGTTAACAGAAGAGAAACAATGATGCCAAGCACCAGCCTCCTTTTAAAGTGTCCAGTGGTGTCATTCTTACTTAATCATGACAGATTGATCTCCAGCCAACACCCACACCTGTGTTAATGGAGCAATCACTGAAAAGAGGTTAGCTGGTCCTTTTAAGGCAGGGCTGCAATGATGTTGAAATGTGTTTTGGGGGATAAAGTTCATTTTCTAGCCAAATATTGACTTTGCAAGTAATTGCTGTTAAGCTGATCACTCTTTATAACATTCAGGAGTATATGCAAATTGCCATTAGAAAAAGTGAAGCAGTAGACTTTGTAAAAATTAATATTTGTGTCATTCTCAAAACTTTTGTCCATGACTGTATACACTGCACAGTACCACTCCTCCTGTCCTGTATATATACACTGCACAGTACCACTCCTCCTGCCCTGTATATATACACTGCACAGTACCACTCCTCTGCCTGTATATATACACTGTATAGTACCACTTCTCTAATGTCCTGTATATATACACTGCAAAGTACCACTTCTGTCCTGTATGTTTACACTACACAGTACCACTCCTTCTGTTTATATACACTGCACAGTACCACTCCTCCTGTCCTGTATTTATACACTGCAAAGTACCACTTCTGTCCTGTATGTATACACTACACAGTACCACTTCTCCCGTCCTGTATATATATATATATATATATATATATATACTGCACAGTACCACTCCTCCTCTCCTTTATATATACACTGCACAGTAACACTCCTCCTGTCCTGTATATATACACTGGATAGTACCACTCCTCCTGTCCTGTATATATACACTGCACAGTACCACTCCTCCTGTCCTGTATATATGCACTGCAAAGTACCACTCCTCCTGTCCTGTATATATACACTGCACAGTATCACTCCTCCTGTCCTGTATATATACACTGCACAGTACCACTCCTCCTGTCCTGTATAAACTGCACAGTACCACTCCTCCTGTCCTGTATATATACACTGCACAGTACCACCTCTCCTGTCCTGTATATATACACTGCACAGTACCACCTCTCTGTCCTGTATATATACACTGCACAGTACCACTCCTCCTGTCCTGTATATATACACTGCCAGTACCACCTCCTGTCCTGTTTATACACTGCAAGTATACTCTCTGTCCGTTATTATACACTGCACGTACCACTTCTGTCTGTATATATACACTCACAGTACTCCTCCTGTCCTGTATATATACACTGCACAGTACCACTCCTCCGTCCTGTATATATACACTGCACAGTACCACTTCTCCTGTCCTGTATATATATACTACTGCACAGTACCACTCCTCCTGTCCTGTATATATACACTGCACAGTACACTCCTCCTGTCCTGTATATATACATTGCACAGTACCACTCCTCCTGTCCTGTATATATACACTGCACAGTATCACTCCTCCTGTCCTGTATATATACACTGCACAGTACCACTCCTCCTGTCCTGTATATATACACTGCACAGTACCACTCCTCCTGTCCTGTATATATACACTGCACAGTACACTCCTCCTGTCCTGTATATATACACTGCACAGTACCACTCCTCCTGTCCTGTATATATACACTGCACAGTACCACTCCTCCTGTCCTTATATATACACTGCACAGTACCACCCTCCTGTCCTAGTATATATACACTCACAGTACCACTCCTCCTGTCCTGTATATATAATATCACTGCACAGTACCACTCCTCCTCTCCTGTATATATACACTGCACAGTATCACTCCTGTCCTGTATATATATACACTGCACAGTACCACTCCTCCTGTCCTGTGTATATATATAATACATTATCTTATATATATATATATTATATATATACACATGCACAGTACCACTCCTCCTGTCCTGTATATATACACTGCACAGTACCACTTCTGTCCTGTATGTATACACTACACAGTACCACTCTTCCTGTCCTGTATATATACACTGCACAGTACACTCCTCCTGTATATATACACTGACAGTACCACTCTCCTGTCCTGTATATATATACACTGCACAGTACCACTCCTCCTTCCTGTATATATACATGCACAGTATCACTCCCTGTCCTGTATATATATACACTGCACAGTACCACTCCTCCTGTCCTGTATATATACACTGCACAGTACCACTCCTCCTGTCCTGTATATATATACACTGCACAGTACCACTCCTCCCTCCTGTATATATACACTGCACAGTATCACTCCTGTCCTGTATATATATACACTGCACAGTACCACTCCTCCTGTCCTGTTATATATATATTATATATATACACATGCACAGTACCACTCCTCCTGTCCTGTATATATACACTGCACAGTACACTTCTGTCCTGTATGTATACACTGCACAGTACCACTCCTCCTGTCCTGTATATATACACTGCACAGTATCACTCCTCCTGTATATATATGCACTGTACAGTACCACTCCTCTCTCCTGTATATATTATATATATACACTGCACAGTACCACTCCTCCTCTCCTGTATATATACATTGCACAGTATCACTCCTGTCCTGTATATATATATACACTGCACAGTACCACTCCTCCTCTCCTGTATATATACACTGCACAGTACCACTCCTGTCCTGTATATATACACTGCACAGTACCACTCCTCTGTCCTGTATATATACACTGCACAGTATCACTCCTGTCCTGTATATATACACTGCACAGTACCACTCTCCTCCTGTCTAGTATATATAACACTGCACAGTACCACTCCTCCTGTCCTGTATATATACACTGCACAGTACCACTCCTCCTGTCCTGTATATATATATATAAATATATATAATACACACTGCACAGTACCACTCCTCCTGTCCTGTATATATACACTGCACAGTATCACTTCTGTCCTGTATGTATACACTGCACAGTACCACTCCTCCTGTCCTGTATATATACACTGCACAGTATCACTCCTCCTGTATATATATGCACTGTACAGTACCACTCCTCCTCTCCTGTATATATATATATATATATATTCATATATATACACTGCACAGTACCACTCCTCCTCTCCTGTATATATACATTGCACAGTATCACTCCTGTCCTGTATATATATATACACTGCACAGTACCACTCCTCCTCTCCTGTATATATACACTGCACAGTACCACTCCTGTCCTGTATATATACACTGCACAGTACCACTCCTCCTGTCCTGTATATATACACTGCACAGTTCACTCCTCTGTCCTGTATATATACACTGCACAGTACCACTCCTCTTCCTTATATGTATATATTAATACACACGCCTACCACTCCTCCTGTCCTGTATATATACACTGCACAGTACCACTCCTCCTGTCCTGTATATATATATAAATAAATATATATATAACACTGTACAGTATCACTCCTCCTGTCCTGTATATTTTACACTGCACAGTACATCCTCCTTCCTGTATTATACATTGCACAGTATCACTCCTCCTGTCCTGTATTATACACTGCACAGTACACTCCTCTCCCTGTATATATACACTGCACAGTACCACTCCTCCTGTCCTGTATATATACACTGCACAGTACCACTCCTGTCCTGTATATATACACTTCACAGTACCACTTCTGTCCTGTATGTATACACTGCACAGTACCACTCCTCCTGTCCTGTATGTATACACTACACAGTACCACTCCTCCTGTCCTGTATGTATACACTACACAGTATCACTCCTCCTGTATATATATGCACTGTACAGTATCACTTCTCATGTCCTGTATACTGGGTGTAATTTTCATGATCTGTATTATGTTGCATGCGTGTGTGTCTGTATATATACAGGGTGTTCCAAAAGTAGGTGGACAGTATGTGTAATAGGGTTATGAATGCGGTAAATGGTTTGTCTCTTTGGGGCTTGAGTACCAAATGTCTCAACCTAATTTGCTCTGTTTCAGCATTTTGAGATTTCCAATACTCTTTTAAAATCCATTTTCTTTGATCTGTATTTAAATTATTTGCCATTTTGGGGGAGATTTATCTGTGAATACTGGATCTGTGAAACTGACTCAGTTGCCCTTAGCAACCAATCAGATTCCACCTTTCATTTTCCAAAGAGTCTGTGAAGAATGAAAAGTGGAATCTGATTGGTTGCTAAGGGCAACGGAGTCAGTTTCACTTTACACCATGTTTGATAAATCTCCCCTTCATAACCCTATTACACATACTGTCCACCTACTTTTGGACTACCCTGTATATATCTTTAGAACGAGTGATTCACAGTACTACGGCACCATCTTTAGGAAAAGTAATTCCCAGCATTATGGCACCATCTTTAGGACGAGTGGTTCACAATACTAGGACACCATCTCTAGGAAGAGTGATTCACAGTATTATGGCACCATCTGCAGTACAAGTGGTTCCCAGTAGTATGGCACCTTCTTTAGGATATGATTCACAGTACTACAGAACCATGTTTAGGACGAGTGATTCACAGTTATAAAGCATCACTTTTAATGGCTTACAAACGTGTACTAACAGTGCTAGTCACCTAGACTGATACGTCTGTGCCCGAGGCAGAATGGAGACACGGGGGCAGAATGGAGACATGGGGCAGAATGGAGACATGGGGCAGAATGGAGACACTGGGGCAGAATGGAGACATGGGGCAGAATGGAGACACTGGGCAGAATGGAGACACTGGGGCAGAATGGAGACACGGGGCAGAATGGAGACACTGGGGCAGAATGGAGACACTGGGGCAGAATGGAGACACTGGGGCAGAATGGAGACACTGGGGCAGAATGGAGACACTGGGGCAGAATGGAGACACTGGGGCAGAATGGAGACACTGGGGCAGAATGGAGACACTGGGGCAGAATGGAGACACGGGGCAGATGACAGGCAAATGGAGACACGGGGCAGAATGGAGACATGGGGCAGAATGGAGACAGGGGCAGAATGGAGACACTGGGGCAGAATGGAGACATGGGGCAGAATGGAGACACTGGGCAGAATGGAGACACTGGGGCAGAATGGAGACATGGGGCAGAATGGAGACATGGGGCAGAATGGAGACACGGGGCAGAATGGAGACATGGGGCAGAATGGAGACATGGGGCAGAATGGAGACACTGGGCAGAATGGAGACAGGGGCAGAATGGAGACACTGGGGCAGAATGGAGACACGGGGCAGAATGGAGACACTGGGGCAGAATGGAGACACTGGGGCAGAATGGAGACACTGGGGCAGAATGGAGACACTGGGGCAGAATGGAGACACTGGGGCAGAATGGATACACGGGGCAGAATGGAGACATGGGCAGAATGGAGACATGGAGCAGAATGGAGACATGGAGCAGAATGGAGACACGGGGCAGAATGGAGACACGGGGACAGAATGGAGACATGGAGCAGAATGGAGACATGGGGCAGAATGGAGACACGGGGAAGAATGGATACACGGGGCAGAATGGAGACACGGACACAGAATGGAGACATGGAGCAGAATGGAGACATGGAGCAGAATGGAGACATGGAGCAGAATGGAGACATGGAGCAGAATGGAGACACGGGGACAGAATGGAGACATGGAGCAGAATGGAGACACGGGGACAGAATGGAGACACGGGGACAGAATGGAGACATGGAGCAGAATGGAGACACGGGGACAGAATGGAGACATGGGGCAGAATGGATACACGGGGCAGAATGGAGACATAGAGCAGAATGGAGACATGGAGAGAATGGAGACACGGGGACAGAATGGAGACATGGGGCAGAATGGAGACATGGGGCAGAATAGAGACATGGGGCAGAATGGAGACATGGGGCAGAATGGAGACACTGGGGCAGAATGGAGACATGGGGCAGAATGGAGACACGGGGCAGAATGGAGACACGGGGGCAGAATGGAGACATGGAGCAGAATGGAGACACTGGGGCAGAATGGAGACAAGGAGCAGAATGGAGACATGGAGCAGAATGGAGACACGGGGGCAGAATGGAGACATGGGGCAGAATGGAGACACGGGGGCAGAATGGAGACATGGGGGCAGAATGGAGACACGGGGCAGAATGGAGACACGGGGCAGAATAGAGACACGGGGCAGAATGGAGACACGGGGCAGAATGGAGAAGCAAATTAATCCCTTATGGGAAGAAACGCGTCGGGGGTGGTCTTATGCTGCAATATACTACCCCTGTGTATGTAGGAGACAGGAGGTGATCTCCAGGTCCTGATGGGCTTTTAATACAGGGCGTTTCCATACCACATCTTTACTGTTTAATAATGCATGGGCCTACCTGCACTTTATAAGTAAATGTGCAATATAAACGAGCCCCTCTTATTCTGTGTGATTGCTTGTGGGTATTGTGAGCTACTCTATGGTGCAACTTTGATTCACCTACTGTTTTTGTGCCTAGTAATTGCTGTTTATAGAGAGTGTGTCCTATACTTTCCTTTTCAGATTTGAAGGTATTTACCAGCTATATGATCCTCCACGGGGGAACGCATCGCCTCTTATATTGGAGTATATGGACCCTACTTTTATTTGGTATTCTTCTCCATAGTGCCTCAGCTACGCGTCGCCTGATGTGTGTTCTACGCTGGAACGCATGCTTCCTTTCCCAGCAACCTGCGTTCCAACTTGGAACATGCTCTAAGCGCATGCGCGGACGTTACTTCTAGCTGACGGCCATCTTCGGTATACTTACCTTTCGGCATGCATTTCACCTTGGAACACATCACTGTTTCTATTGGTTAATATTGCATACACATGCTCTTTCTTTTTCAGGTATCCTATCATCTTATGTCTATGTATCACATGTTTGCGTTCCATGTTGTAACACAAACATCATTTCCTCTCCCCTACCAATCCTATTTTTTCCACACAACTACACTTTATTCTCACTATAATTGATGAATGTTCATTGAATGATACACATTTATATACAGTAGATTTGCTATTTAGTAGTTCACTCAATCCTTGAGAAAGCCTCTGAGCGAAACGTACGTTGTGGGGCCTTTACAGGTGTTATTTTCAGCTTTATGACATGTCTGCTATCTTCAGTGTATTTATACCAATATAGTTGGTGCATTTATTTAATATTATTTTGTACTGTTATTTATACACGATTTACTATATCTTTAGATCTTTATATACACAGATTAATATTTATATTTTTCTCAGGATGTACAATAATAAATTATATTGTGGTACCGTGTTAGCCAGAAAGATCGATGTGAATACTTTTCTGTCCAAAGATGACAAGAGTATTCTTAGAGTGATACCTTTATTGGCTAACCAGAAAATATGTTCGCAAGCTTTCAGAGCACACAGGCTCCTTCTTCAGGCAGGTTCTTGTCATCTTTGGACGGAAAAGTATTCACATCGATATTTTTCTCAGAGAACCCTGTTTATATCATAACACACACCCTTTTTTGTGAAAGTTCAGTAACAAAAGTTTCTATTGTACTTTTGCTGCCCAACATTTTATCTATATGCATTAACAAAATTATATTTTTAATATTTATTTCCGTGGTCATTCACCGGTTTTTGTGTATAATGTATTAGAAACCTGGTGTGAATACCGACATACATTAATTTTGTAACTAACAAATAAAGTTGCCCTCTGTATCACTATAGCATGCAGACATGAAATATATAAAATGTTAATTGCATTACTGCTCTAGAACATAGGAAAAAATGAAGATACTTTGCACATAATTTTGCCAATTCATGCATGCCCAGCAGCCAATGACAAGGTGATCTTCTAAACTGAGTACCTAATATAATTCCTCTCCTGGGTCGATAGCCTACATTTTACTTACAGTAAAAAAAGATGGCCTTGCTTGATCGTGGTTTTGATTTTGTACAGACAGGCAGCCACAAAATGACAGCCCACTGAACCTGCAGCTGTCGATAAGGACCCTGGTCATTGCCCAGTTTGCCCTCTACCCAACACTAGCCCTCGGTACTCGTATCATACAGTGTTATGTGATAACTCTATCTTTCTTCCATCACAGTAATATCCAGGTATTTATAAGCGAGCAGCTATGTACATCTTTTAGAAACATTTTTGTGTCCAAAAATCTATTTGCGGGGAAAAAAAAAATAGAGAGTCACGTTGATCAAAGTGTTACAATTGCTTTTATTAAAAATAAAGGATAGAAAAAGAAGCAGCAGAAATAAGAAAACTTGGTCCAGAATTTTTTTGTGCTTTGGAATTTAGCTTTTACCTTCTGGGAATCTTTAACTTTGGAACTTTGGATTGGAGAGGATACGTTGAGTCTGGCAAAGTCTGTTGTAAACTAGCGTTCATTATACAATATCTCTGCAAAATCACATACATATATACAGACATAAGCATGTATAGACATGCATCAGGCCCGAATATTACACACAGCCATGAATACCCCCATACTGTATCCTTTAAGTTATAGACAAAAAACTTTAGATTGCACACAGAAATTATAGAAATGAAGGCGTAAAAGCGCAAGAAACCATCTATGCACATGATTTAATAAACATTAGCACTTCATTGGAAACGTGTAACATAAGGCACCAATACAAGTGCAGTGCATGGTTTGCATGAAATCTAGACACTGTGGTCATATTGGAGGCTGAACCAGGAATTGTATGGAGGAGTAAGACCAGGGCTAGTTTAAGATTATTTTGCAATACTAGTTAGAAGAGAGTTGCTTAACTTGACATTAGTGATGATCGAACGTGCTCAGATTAGGTGGTATCTTAGCATGCTCGTGTGCTAACCGATTGTCTTCGGTGTGCTCGAAAAATATGTTCAAGTACCCGGGGCTGCATGTATCGCGGCTGTTAGACAGCAGCAACACATGCTGAGATTCCCTAACAAACAGGAAATCAATCAATATATATATATATATATATATACATATAATATATATATATATATATAATATATATATATATATGATTGTTTTTTTTATTTTTATTTTAGGGAACCAAAGTAACAAACCTCCTTTTGTCGGGAATTCCATTGGACACACAAACGTGTCTGGCAACAGTTCTGCGTTACACATATATACGGAATTTATGCATCTAATACACTTTTTATGCTCTATAACCTCTGCAGACTATAAGGCACTTTACAGGATACTAATAAAGCCCCTTTAAAAATACAGAAATAGCAATAATATAAACCGAGGGGGAAATAAAGAGCAGCTACCCAACTAAGTAACCACCTACCTAAACCCAATAAAAAATGAATATATAGAATATTGTTCATAGTTGATGTTAGGAATGCAAGTGTTCGGACGCTTTGAGTCCAAAGAGGTTGCCTAAGATTAAAAAACATGGCTTCTTTCTTTTAAAAAAAAAAAAAAACAGCGCCACACCTGTCGATAGGTTGTGTGTGGTACTGCAGCTCAACCCCAGTCTCTTCAATAGGGCAGAGCTGCAGTATCAGACAATCCTTGTACAGTTGTGGCGCTGGTATAGGACGTAAGGGAGCCATGTTTTCTATTCCTGGGCAATCCCTTTAATGTGTATGAGGAGAGGCCAGGCTTATCTGCCGCTATCTTTATGACTATAGTCAGCATGACAGGGTAACATAAAGGATATACTGGACTCTGTTTTTAAAGTGCGGGGTATAAGATACAAAACACTGTGTGTCCCCAAACTTGTCATTGGATGAAATGGGAAATGTGGTCCACCCATATTCAGTAGGGAATGTATGGACAAGTTTAATGGTGAAGGCTGGAAAGAGTATAGAGAAGGCACCGCGATCATATATTCTTAGGTGGCACTGCTGGAATGGCTGTGGTTCAGGATGGTGACTTGTGCTGGAGGCAGGAAAGATGTGATTTCACTCCGCTCTGCCGTCACTTTTGTTTCTTCCGCTCTGGTGGCGCGCCGACCGCCGGTTCTGTAAAGCGACGAGTAGAGTTGCCCAAGTGGTTTGTAGCCTGTCGTGGTATTTAAAGCAGAGAAGGAAAACATTAATTCACATTAAATTATATCATTTATTACTTTCAAGGGAACCTGTCACCAGGTTTTTCCCATATAAAGTAGAGATGAGGCGCCGGATCAAGAATAGCGATGCCCATTGGACCAGACTGTCCCGTAGGCGAGTATAAAAAATAGTTATTTTTTGTTTTATGGACCTATATACAGTATTGTAGAATGCTGTCGTAGTGGACGTACAGATGCTGGCCACACTTTATATGGGAAAAACCTGGTGACAGGTTCCCTTTAAGGGTAATATTTAAACATATATGGTATATATGAGGACACTCGCTAAAATACACTTCAAACCATGGCATGTACATCCTGGACTGCAAAATTTTTTTTTTTCATCATAGGCTGAAATAGATGTCATGAGTCGCCAAATTCAATGACTGGCTGCAGCGGTGACATCACTTCGACATCTCTGCTGCACTAAATCATTGAACTTGGCGGCTCATGACGTCTACTTCAGCCTATAATTTAAAAAAAGTACAAAAAAATGGAGGATGAGTACTATGTGGCTTTGCTATTTTACAATACTGGAATTGTTTGGAGATCACTTTTTTATAAGTAATTGCTCATCTACTCATTAGTATTAAATGTTGATGTTGGCTCCTAGATATAGCGCGCGATGATGCGGCCAGGTATTATAGCGGCTTTCAAATAAATCATAGGTAGAAAAGAGCGAATTGATTATTGCTAATGGTCGCAAAGATTTTTTGCAACCCTTAGGCTACTTTCACACATCAGGTTTTTTCCGACAGGCAGGATCCGGCTATTTTTAGAAAAACCGGATCCGGCGGCAGATTTCATTTTTTTCTCATTGACTTGTAATTAGCGCCGGATCGCGCCGCATGGACTCCCGTTTCTTGCTGAATCCGGCTAAAATTTTAATTCCGGCGTCTGGAAAAAACGTTTCCAGTAAAGTTTTTTTGTCTGCGGCGAAAATCGGACAGCGCTGGATGCAGCGCTTCCGGCTTTTTGCTACAATGGAAGTCTATGGGAGCCGGAATGCGCCGGATCTGGTCACCTGATCCGGTTTTTAAGTCTGAGCATGCTCAGATCCAATTGGCCAGCCCCCAGGAAACAGATCAGCGTTTGGGAACCTCCCATGGGCGTTTTTAAAAACCGGATCTGTCGTAAAACAGATAAAAAAAACGGACGAAACGGATGGAAAACTGATGAAACTGATCCGTTTTTTTTGCCGGATCTCCTAGACAGATCCGTTTAATCAGTTTTCCACAATTTACGCCGGATCCGTCGCAATGCCGGATCCCGCCTGACGGAAAAAACCTGATGCGTGAAAGTAGCCTTACGTGTGACCCTATCCTCAGCAAAATTAATAAAATATAAAGGGTCATTGCCAACATTATAAATTATCACCTATACATGATATAAGTGATTACTTGCTGACCAGTGGGGAGTCTGACCACGAAGACCCCCTACCAATCCATAGAAAGGGGACTTGAAATGCTTCGTCGGAATGGAACGGCAGCCGCACTCATGTGCCACCGATTCACTCACTGTCTGTGGGTCGGCAGGAGAAAGTCAGGAGCTGTCCTCTGTCCATACAACGGTCAGAGGTAGCAGAGGACAGCACTTAGCTTTCTCCTGCAAGCCTATAAAGAGCAAATGTATCAGTGTGGCATGCAAGTGCGGCCACCGCTCCATTAATTGCTTATAGGACTTGCAGAGGTAGCAGTTAAAGAAGCTGAGACACGGTGGACAGTGTAAAGACAGAAATGTCCTAACCCCATTGGGGTCATAGGCTCTCGAAGTTGAGACCGTAGAGTTACAATGAAGTGACCTTACCTGATCTAGCACATAATCTGCACTGGAGTCTATGACTTTCCCAAGGTCTCTGTACTGTCCTGAATACTTGATGTAGCCCCAAGTCAGGAGTGCAATGAGAATCAATCCCATTGCACAGTTTAACAACTGGGCTATCACTCCTAACCCCACAAAGCCGGTGATACCGGAGGCCATGTATAATGCTGCCACCAAGGCCAGCAGTACCGCCGGGGTCCGAAAAGCGGTGAAGATGTTCTTGCTTTCGTTGTGCTTGCAGAAAGCAGTGTACATGTCCTCCAGACTCTTCTCCAGCTCTTCTCTGTACTGTCGGCTAAATTCCACTCCTCCCATTTTCTTTGCACGGTCAAAA
>JARQOD010000010.1:73808442-73865254 GCA_033576555.1 Oophaga sylvatica
GGGATTTTTAATCAATGCAATCTTTTTTTTTCTGCACTGCTTCACAATTTCCTACTACGTCTAAGTGCTTACAATAATATGTTCTTACCAACAAGCTTGAATCAAACCCCTATTAACGAATAGTTTAATCACCTTGATGATTTTATTTCCCAGCCATGGGCAGGTTTTATGACCCCAACGATGCAACAGCTGAACACCATTTGCTTGCCCAAGGTAACACTCGTACTAATATCCTTATTCAGAATGGCCCTTAAACCACCGGGAAAATTTCCCCGCCAAAAAATCTATTTTTCGAAAGGGGTTTATCCCCACTATTAAGGAAAAACTGCCGTGCCGACCCCCCCTGCGTTAGGTACTAATAACTACGCATCCGATTGAACTCGTTTAACTGAACGCAGCAAAGAGTGGTTCGAAAGCAATCGTACAACCTTTTCCTACCTTCCCTCCACTAAGGAAACCCTTTGAATAGGATTACACGGGAACCTGAACCGAACCCGCAGGTGACTCTTTACTACGACGGTTAGTGATCAGCAAGGAACAACGTTTTAAGGAAATCTATGTTTTTTTATTGTGGTAACGGGCACTTTATTATTAACGCCCAGCCTTCCGCAAGACTAGCACACTCATTCATTGTGAGTTTGCCGAGGGGTCTGTCGGCCGACCAGGCTCCAGAAGACTGCAGCAACAGATCTTATTTCTCGACTAAACTCCGACCTCTGAGGCATTGACGTGTAAATGCTCCATCTTCAAGTTTCCTCAGCGGTCCCACTGAGTTGAAGAAAAACAATTCTCACTGTTTTTCCATCAAACCTGGTTCTCACCTGGGTGTCTAGCTCTGCAGATCGACTCAGGTCAATGGAAATTTTATGGAGTCTCCTTTGCCCCAAAACAGGGAATCGCATGAAGAAGGCTACTCCATACAAGGAAACTGGGATGGCTCCCTGCGACCTCGGACCAGGATCAGGAAACAAGCCTTAAAGGTTCTTATGGTAAAGACCTCAAAGAAACTGTCCTTTACTTTCCTTTCCTCACTTTCCCATTATTCTAGGGCTACCATGGCTGCAGCCAGAATCCCACCATTAACGGGAACCAAGGAATTACACTTTCCAGAAAACAGTGATCCAAAAATTTCAGCTTGCTCTTCCAAAGGAACCATTCAGTCCCTGAACTACCAGCGTAACCAGGACTATTGGATTTATGTGACAAGAAGAACCTGACCATTTCCCTCCTCACCGCCAAATGATTGTCCAATTGAATTAAGCCGGAGCAGAGATACCTTTTGTAAGACACCCCCGGCGGGCCCGAGCGAAGGCTTTAAAAGATACATAGACGAAAATCAGCCAAGGGCTTCATACCCCTCTTCATCTCCTGCAGGGCACCCATTTTTCTTTGTAAAGAAGAAAATGGTCCCTAAACCATCGAGACATAGGAACTCAATAAGGTTACTATTAGAAACCGTTATCCTTGCCTTTAATCCCTGATTATTGAGAGAGTGCGACATGCAAAATTTTTTCTAAACTAGATCTTCGGGGGCCAATAACTTGTCCGATTAACCTGGGGATGAATGGAAGCTGCATTCAGGTCCCGCATGGACACTTTGAATTCTGGTTATCCTTTTGGTCTGAGTACCGCCCAGCCACTTTCCAACACGGTAATGACATCTTCAGGATCTCCTAGATACATTCGTGAATTTATTGGAATAATTTAATTTTTTCTAACTCCACAGAGGAACATCAGGACTGTGAAAACTTGGAACGTCTAAACAAAATCAATCTTTACATCAACTTAAAATTTGGGAATTCCATAAACCAAATTCAATTTGGGGTATTACGTCTACACAAGGAATTAGTATGGAGGAAGTAAAACCCAAGCATCAGTATTGGCCAGTCCTAGAAAGTAAGGAGGTACAGCGCTTCATCGGGTTTCAAACTTCTATAGACGTTTCTTAGAAATTTTCTCTAGGATTTCACCATCCCCAACTTCCCGAAAGAGTCTAATTTCTCCTGACTCCCCAAGCCCAGGAAGCATTTTCCGCTAAAAATAAATTTACCCACCTGCACCTCCTATACATCCCAACCCAGACTTCCTTCAAATAGGGTATGCTTCAGACTGTGCGTGGGAGCTATACTCTCCAAGAACAGGTGAAAGAATTCTTCATCCCTGTGCCTTCTTTTCCCAGCATTGTCTTCGCTAGAAGAACTACGATGTGGGCAATAGAGAGTTGTTGGCCATTATTGCCGCCTTCAAAATGGAACACCTTCTCAAGGAGCTGCACAGCAAATATCGTTCTGACGACCATCGTAAACTTGAGTTTAACAGTCGGCTAAGTGCTGACTCCTCGCCAGGCCGCTGGAATCTTTTTCTTAAACCAATTAATTTTATTTTTCTTATAGACCCAGGAGCGCAATGGAAAGGCTGAGCACTCTCTAGGATTTCTCACAAGCCACGTCCATTTTCTCCCCTAAGACATTCTTCCGACCAGATTCCTAGGATTTTCATCATCAAAACCTAATAAAAGACTCAAAGGAAGCATACCAGCGATTCTTTTTGGCTCAACCCCCAAGGGACGTAACTTGTCTTAAAGAATGGTGGTGGATTCTGGGGCAACGTTGTATAAACTGAAACACGATTGAAGTATTGCAACTCATCACACCAAAATGCCGGGCATAGAGGAATTCTAAAGACACAGGAATTTCTTTCTGTTTCTTTTGGTGGCCCACTTGTAGGAAGATGTTTTGGACTATTCACTTCGGTGAGGTTTGTGCAAGATGCAAAACACCTCGCTCTTCACCAACTGGTCTGTTACACCCTTCCACCCCGTCCCCCCGGGGGATCCTTTCTATGGACTTCATTGTGGAATTCCCAACCCTCAAGGGAAAAACTATTCAGGTGGTTGACCGTTTAACAAAGGCAGCTCATTTACCCTTGTTTCGGCTTACCCACTGCAAAACAGACATCAATTTGATGATTAAAGATGTGTTTCGTTTACATGGAGTACCGGATGAGGTATTCGGATCGAGGGGTGCAATTCACTTCTAGGTTTTGGCAAATTTCTGTGCAGCATTGGACATTAAAGTAAACCTTTCTTCTGCTTTTCACCCCAACTAATGGACAAACCGAACGAACCAATCAAACCCTGGAGCAGTAACTCCGCTGCTTTATCCGCACCTACAGGATGATTGGGTGGATCTACTTCCCATTGGCTATTCTCTTACAACACTCTCAGAGTGCCTCCACTAAACAGTCTCCTTTTTACTCTAATCTAGGTTAATCATCCTAACATTCTACCACATTTCCCATAGAGACGCCTTTGCCAGCAGTGGCTGAAAGAGTCACGACTTTACAGAACAATATGGATCTTCAAAGGAGAATCTGGAATCGCTCAGGAAAGGTAAAGAAGGCAGCAGATAAATTTCGTAAACCTCACCAGCTTTAAAGTAGGGACCTGGTCTGGCTGTCAACCAGAAATCTTAAGTTAAGATTCCATCGTCTAAGTTGGGACAAAGTACATTGGACCCTATAAAATCAGTAAGATTATAAGTGCCGTTGCTTGTCGTCTTCATTGCCCAGAACTATGAGAATCCACCCTGTCTTTCATGTATCCCTACTAAAGGCTGCGACACCAATACGTTTTCCTGGACGTCTCTCCCTTGCCCTGACCCAGTGCTAGTCGATGGTCAGGAAGAATTTGTGGTGGAAAGGATTTTAGATTCCAGGTTGTATAGAAATCATACAATATTGATAAATGGCAGGGCTACCCAGTGGAGGACAACTCATGGAGCCAGTCATAACGTTAATGCTCCTTGCTTGCTCCGTCAGTTTCATCAGAGGTACCCACACAACCTGGTCAGAGGTCCCCGGAGGTTGTCCCTAAGGGGGGAGTAATGTAAGGTTCTGTGTATCTGTTTCTGAAACTCAGTTTTGTTCGCGCCATTTTGCTTTCTGTTTTGCTGCAGCTATCTTGCCCTCAGTCAAAATGGAGTTTTCCAGCTTGCATGTTCCCGCCCTGATTCTCTCCGTTTGCTTCTTAAACAGCCACAGCTGAGCAATCAGTGCTTCAGAATCTAGCCTGCAGTGAACCTGTGTTCTGACTCCTGAAGCCTTGGACCTTGTACTCCAGCCATTCCTACTGAGAACTCGAAGCACTTGTGACTCTGAACTCTGCTCTTGAGAGCCTCACGTTTGCATGGACTTGCGGTAACAAGAAGAAGACTGAATCTGTTGTGGAGAGTTTTTGCTGAGCTTAGATTACTCTGGCCTGCTGTGTCTCCTGCTTCTGTGTTTGCAACCTGTGTGTTTATTTTTGCCATTTGTATGAAAGCAATACAAGACTTTCTTATCAAACCTGTGTCTCAAGTATTTTCATCGCACCCAAGCACAAGACGCTATATGAACTGTACCACATACATTACAGAAACACTTAAGTGTGTTATAAGGGGTCTTTTGATAAAGCAGATCTAATTGAAAAAAAGACAGGGCCTCACTAATTTCCAGTCTGCTCCAGCGGAATAAACATTGGAATCCTCACATAATCCTCTATCCTGTTCTGCGTATGCAGACCTTTTAAAGCAAGGAGAGCTCAGGGTCCTACTGGATCAAAAATATTCCCATCAACAATCAGATTCCGTCGATTTTATGTATGAACATGCGGATAAATGTTGCACGGCATTGGCTAGGGTGCTACATCCCAAAAGGACACAAGGTATATCCCACAATCATGTGATCGGGGAACCCACACAGGATCCACCCCAATTACCGAATCCTTTTGAGACTATTATAGTGACCTAGATAATATTAAGGGCCAATTCAGGGACATGTCAGCTTCGTCTCTTCACCTCAAAATAAACAACTATATCAGACAAAACGCCCCCCCAACTATCCATCCTGAACATGCGGACTCTCTGGAGAGGACTTTTCAAGAAGAGAGTGCTTCCATTATTAAATCAAATCTGTGGAAAAAGCCCAGGCCCTGATGGGTTCACTCCAAAAATTTAATAAGGTATTTAGCGAGCAGCTTGTTCCTTTCCTAACAAAAGTCTTCAGTTCCCCAATCGTGCCCCCATCCTTTGAGGCCCACATCAGCGTTTTACCAAAACCTGAGAAGGATCCACTGTTAATTTCCAATTATAGACCCATCTCTTTGATTAATGTGGACACAAAATAATTTTGAAGGCCCTGGCCAATAGGTTGGCGCCTTTGTTACCCGGGTTATTCATACAGATCAAGTAGGTTTGTCAAGGGCTAGGGGCCAAAGATAATACATATAAAACTCTTCTCCTGATGGCTTGGGCAAGGTCCAGATCGCTCCCGTTGTGTTTGCTTTCGTTGACGCGGAGAAGGCCTTCGACAGGTCAGCTGTAGCTTCATGTCGGCTTCCTTGCATCAACTGGCCTGGGCACCAAATTTATCGAGAAGATTCTCTCTCTATAAAGAGCCCTTCAGCTAGGGTTAATGGTTCCTGTCCTCCCCTATCCACATCAATAATGGTACGGAAGGGGTGTCCTTTGTCCCTCTCTTGTATGTATGATAATGGAACATCTGGCAATAGCCATTGGAAAGAACCCCACATTCACGGTATTCCATTGGGGTAGGTCAATGTAAATCGGCTTTATATGCAGACGACCTCCTCCTGTTTATATCACAGCCTCGCATTTCCTTCCCTCCATAGTCAAAGAATTTGAGACATTTGGCCATTTAGTAATTTTAAAGTGAATTATTCTAAATCGGAGGCCCTTAGTATAACTATTTAGAGATGAAGTTCAACATCTTAAAGATAATTTTCCCTTTAAATGGCAGAAAACCACATTAAGATACTTGGGGTTGGGTAACCATCCCGGCAGATCATACTAAACTATATTCTTTAAACTTCCAACCCCTTTTGGATAAGAGTTTGAAAGACTAAGCGGAAGCTCTCATGTTTGGTCGTATTAATGCGATAAAAATGGATGTACTGCCTCGTTTCCTGCATATTTTCCAGACAGTTCCTCTAATTCCTCCTCTTTCTTTTGCAGAATCTCATCAGCCATCTCAACATGTGTGTGTGTGTGGGGAGGGGAGGGGGGGGGGTGGTAGACCCCGATTTGCATGGGTACTTTTATAGGTACACCCAAAGGCTCGGGGGGGGGGGGGGGGAGGTCTTCCAAATTTCAAATGGTATCACAAAGTACTGCTGTTTACACGCATGCTAGCATGGCAGTACCACAGTACGGACAAACAATGGGTGGGAATAAAACAAGATAGCTCTAAAATTCCACTCCATAACCTCCCCTGGATCAGCTCTAAAAGTTGAGGTCACTCAGTTCTGAAGCTAAAACTTCTTAAAGATACACTTAGAGGAGGGGATCTGAAGACCCGCAGAGGCTCTCGCTCCTTAGGCAGGGGACCGCTTACACCTCTCTTCTCTAAACCGGAGTTTTCCCCCGGGGGTGGAGAGGAATCGTTTTCTTGGGTGGGAAAGAAGGGACAATACTAGATGCTTCATGTCTTCAAGGGTTCGGCCATGCCCGCTTTGGAATCAGTGCAGCCGTTAGAGGGCGGAGGCCCTTCTGATTGGTTGGAATACCTCCAACTTTAATCTTTCCTCTTGTCTCCGGAGGGCGCAGGCTCATACTCCCCCCTTCCTACGCCGTTTGAAAAGCTTTTCCTGTGGGGTCTCCTTAATATATGCTCTTTTGAACCAAAATACCAAAGATGAGTTCCCTAAGTAAGTGGAGGGGTGAGATGGGAGTTAATATATCGGAGCGGAGTAGAGGAAGGCGTTCGTATACCCCACATAAATTCTCTATTGCCTGTGCCGCACAGGAAAAGAATTACAAAATTCTCACCAGGTGGTATCACTGTCCTGATGTCTTACACGCCGATTTCCCTCCGTCTCCGATACGGAGCTGGCGTTGTGGAGTAGAGAGAGGAACCACGCTACACATTTGGTGGGATGTAATCATATTAAGCCATTTTGGATTCTGTCTCTTTCCGCTTATCAAGCCATTAGCGTCATTCGGAGACCAATTCTCCCAGGTGGCTTTATTATCTATCCTGCCGGGCTCGTTTCGGATCCAGAAAAAGGGGCTCCTAAGATTCTGCTTAACTGCTGCGCGCACTGTGATCCCGAGACATTGGAAATCCTCTCAATCTCCGAATATGTCTGAATGGGTTAAGAGATGACCAGCCTTCAAAGTACGGAGGAATTGTCCGCTGAGGTTAATGGTTCAATGGAGAAATATCTGCGGGTTTGGAGTCCTTGGATTTTGTATATGGACTCTCAGGATTTTCAATCCCTCTTTTCTAAGCATAAGGAAGATAGATCGAACAATATGGGTTAGATGGACGTCATTATAGGGGCATAAGTTGCCCCGTTATGTCAGACTTCATGGTTCCTCCCTCCTTTCTCTCTCCTCTCTCCCATTCCTCTTCTTCGTCTCATTCTTTCCTTTCATGCTTACACCATTATTATTTGGAGTGACCTTGCTTCTCTTGTTTGGGTCGCTCTCTTTCAGCGGATACTGATCTGGCTGTTCATCACTACAATGACATTCTTAGAAGCACCCTTGACCAAGTAGCACCGCTCACCCTCAGAACCTCCAAACACACAGTAAAACAGCCCTGGCTCACATTGCAAACTCAACTTCTCCAGCGATGCTCTAGGAGTGCTGAATGCCTTTGGAGAAAAACCCGCACACCAGAAGACTTCATCCACTTTAAATTCATGTTAAGAACTTATAATGCTGCCCTTTACCTCGCCAAACAGACCTACTTCACCACCCTGATCTCCTCACTAGCCAACAACCCCAAGAAACTTTTTGACACTTTTCACTCCCTCCTCAGGCCAAAAGCACAAGCCCCTATCACAGACATTTGTGCTGACGACCTGGCCTCCCACTTATAGAAAAAATAGATACTATCCGTCAGGAAATCTGCTCTCAACCACCAAGTGCTGTGACTCCATCCCTCCCTGCATTTCCCCTGGCTCACTTTCCACATTTGATCCCATCACAGAAGAAGAAGTCTCCAGACTCCTCTCTTCCTCTCGTCCGACTACATGCACTACCGACCCCATTCCCTCACATCTCCTCCAGTCTCTCTCTCCAGTTGTCACAACTCACCTAACTACAATCTTTAATCTCTCACTCTCCTCTGGCATTTTCCATCCTCCTTCAAACACTCCATCATTGCTCCATTACTAAAGAAACCCGCTCTCGACCCTTCCTGCACAAACAACTACAGACCGGTCTCCAATCTCCCCTTCATCTCTAAACTCTTGGAGCGCCTAGTCTACTCCCGCCTCATCCGTTACCTCTCCACTTACTCCCTCCTAGACCCTTCACAGTCCGGCTTCCGCCCCCTACATTCGACTGAAACTGCACTCATCAAAGTGACCAATGACCTTCTTACAGCAAAACGTAACGGCGACCACTCTCTGCTCATTCTACTCGACCTTTCTGCAGCTTTCGACACTGTTGACCACTGTCTCCTACTGTCTAGGCTCCAGTCACTAGGTATTAAGGACACTGTTCTCGCCTGGTTCTCCTCCTATCTTTCTGACCGCTCCTTCAGTGTTTTGTTCTCTGGCTCCACGTCATCTCCTCTTCCTCTCACTGTCGGTGTACCCCAGGGCTCAGTCCTTGGTCCCCTTCTCTTCTCTCTCTACACGGCCCCAATTGGACAGACCATCAGCAGATTTGGCTTTCAGTACCATCTTTATGCCGATGACACACAACTATACACGTCATCCCCCGACCTTACCCCCGCTGTTCTACAGAACACCACCGACTGTCTGTCCGCAGTCTCCAACATCATGTCCGCTCTCTATCTGAAACTTAACCTCTCCAAGACTGAACTCCTTCTGCTCCCGCCGTCTACTAACCTCCCTAAATCTGACATTTCCCTCTCTGTGGGCGGCACCATAATAACACCCCGGCAGCAGGCTCGCTGTCTGGGTGTTATGTTTGACACCAATCTCTCCTTCACCTCCCATATACAATCTCTTGCCCGCTCTTGCCGTCTACACCTAAAGAACATCTCTAGAATCCGCCCTTTTCTCACCATGGAAACAACAAAAACCCTCACTGTAGCATTGATCCACTCCCGCCTGGACTACTGCAACGCTCTATTACTTGGCCTCCCCATTACTCGACTATCCCCTCTCCAGTCCATCCTTAATGCAGCAGCCAGGGTCATCCATCTGGCTAATCGGTACTCGGACGCGTCCGCTCTTCGCCAGTCCTTACACTGGCTGCCCATTCATTATAGGATCCAATTCAAAGTACTGGTTCTCACCCACAAAGCTCTCCACAGTGCAGCACCCCCCTACATCTCCTCCCTCATTTCTATCTATCGGCCTAACCGACTGCTGCGCTCTGCAAATGACTTTCGACTAACCTCTGCACTAATCCGTACCTCCCACTCCCGACTCCAAGACTTCTCCCGCGCTGCGCCAATCCTCTGGAATGCTCTACCCCAAGAAATTAGGACTATCCACAATTTGCATGGTTTCAGGCGCTCCCTCAAAACACATTTGTTCAGAGTGGCCTATCACATTCACTAACCAAAGTCGTTCTATGTTTAAGTGTGTATGTGTAGCCCATTCACTATCTCCATCCATGCCTCACTCCCTCAAGATGGCTGGACCATCATTGTAAATGCACCATTGTATATACACACCTGTACTTTGTATCTCCCCCACCTCATTGTAGATTGTAAGCTCTCACGAGCAGGGTCGGCTTATTTTGCTTTAATTATTGTATTGTTAACGTTGTTACCTATGACTTGTGTTTTGAAACTGTTAAACTGTAAAGCGCTGCGGAATATGTTGGCGCTATATAAATAAAGATTATTATTATTATTATTATTATGTATTGCCAAAGGTCATACAGTCTCCCTGGATAGGGGATTCCTACATCCGCCACGGATTTATTTTTGTTTTCAGATTTTGTTGGACTTGATTGGAAATGACTTGACCTGAAAGTTCTATTATTTCGGGACTTGTTGGCTACAGGTCTTGATATACAGCTGTAAATGAGATTTTTTTGTACTCAGTAATCGTTATGTTGTTGAATCCTTTGTTACTCGATTGTTCTAAATTTCTTTTCGATAAAAACCAGATTAAACATAAAAAGCGAACAGAAAAACAAATGAAAAACAAATGAAATGAAGAAACGATCTACACACCTGGATAGAGCTTGTCATGGTACTCAGGCAAAAATGGTAGCACAGTCCTTCACTGTGGACTGACTGTCAAATGCACCCTGTGTGTCCATCAGACCACCGCAACCTGTCATGGAGAAAAAAAAAAAATCTTATAAAAGTTTTCTTAAAGGGGTTCCCTGATGAGAAGTATTTGTGTTATATATTCATAGGAAATACTATAAATGTCTGATCGGTGTATATACAGTAATAATTCAGGACAATAAAGTGAATATTTCTCACCTCTTTGCCGTCCGGTTTCTGCATGGTGAACACCTCACTCCAGATTTGGATACCAGTGGTGTCAGGTTCAGAGCCCCTTTCCAAGAAAATCCAGTAAGGGGTTCATCTTCCATCCCCAGCCAGTTCCTGGCATCACCAGCTTTCTGCAGAGTCCAGAAATCCAAAGAATATTAAAGTCTGTGGGCAAAAAGGGAACGTCCCCCATTTTATAGCTATATTTTAACAAGTAGTATTGGGATCTAAGGGGTAACATTTCTCCTTGTGGATGGCACTGGCATGTCACAGTGAGGAGACTTATAAGCCATGCATGCTCCTCTGGGAAATGTAATATGCAAATTGTCTTTTCAGAGGAAGATGAAGATGACTAGAACTCTAGCGCCACCTATTGGAAGCAGCGATCCTAAAAGTCAATATTGACTTTAATGAGAATTAGGGTAAAAGCCACATCAGAATCTCAATCTGCAGACTAGTGTTGAGCATTCCGATACCGCAAGTATCGGCCGATATTCGCGTTATCGGAATTCCGATACTTAATTCCGATACTTTTTCAATATCGTATACCGGAATCGGAAGTTCCCATAATTCTTTGAGAGGCAATGTGATTTTAGTCAGCCAATGATGAATCCTACGAAGTGTGGGCACATCCTGTAATGCTGCGGTCATGTTAACTAATGGCATGGCTGTGATTGGCTGCTGAAATGATGTCAGAATGCACTATAAAAGGCGCCGCCATTTTAGCGTCACTGTGCTGTGAATTCAGATAGGGACAGAACGCTGCTGTGCTGACTCTGAGGGACAGTTAGAGATTGCGATTTAGTGTACTGTGCTGTAGGCAGGCTAGCACCAACCGCTGTGTAAAGCTTCCTTTTGCCTGCAGTGTTGTTTTAACAGCTCTGCAAGGTGTGTGTGAGTGCAGGTGACGCTGCAGTTTGCTCTGCATCCAACGCTGTCTGTAGGCATCTGCACGTGTCACTCACAGACTCTTTTTTTTTTCTTTAGTGTAATTCTAGCTGCTCCATTCAATAGAAATTATAGTGTGATGCGCTTCCATCCGTATCCAATACATTGGTTGCAAACACTATAGAAGTAGACAAAGGAGTAGCCTTTCACAGATTGTGGACAGTTGTGTTTCAGTGTTCACTTCAGTCTGTGTTTTTTTATTTTTTGAGTGCATATCACGCTCCAGTTACTTGTTCAAGCACTGCTGCTTGTACTCTGCTGAGCGTGTCTCAGTGCCTCATCCTTTTCATTTTTCTCCAATTGGTGCTTCTCCATTATATTTGAAAAAAATCTAATCTATTAGTGTGACGCGCTTCCATCCGTATACAATACATTGGTTGCAAACACTATAGAAGTAGACAAAGGAGTAGCCTTTCCCAGATTGTGGACAGTTGTGTTTCAGTGTTCACTGCAGTCTGTGTTTTTTTTTTTTTTGAGTGCACATCACGCTCCAGTTACTTGTTCAAGCACTGCTGCTTGTACTCTGCTGAGCGTGTCTCAGTGGCTCATCCTTTTCATTTATCTCCAATTGGTTCTGCTCCATTCCATTTAAAATCTAATCTATTAGTGTGACGCGCTTCCATCCGTATACAATACATTGGTTGCAAACACTATAGAAGTAGACAAAGGAGTAGCCTTTCCCAGATTGTGGACAGTTGTGTTTCAGTGTTCACTGCAGTCTGTGTTTTTTTTTTTTTTGAGTGCACATCACGCTCCAGTTACTTGTTCAAGCACTGCTGCTTGTACTCTGCTGAGCGTGTCTCAGTGGCTCATCCTTTTCATTTATCTCCAATTGGTTCTGCTCCATTCCATTTAAAATCTAATCTATTAGTGTGACGCGCTTCCATCCGTATACAATACATTGGTTGCAAACACTATAGAAGGAGACAAAGGAGTAGCCTTTCCCAGATTGTGGACAGTTGTGTTTCAGTGTTCACTGCAGTCTGTGTTTTTTTTTTTTTTTGAGTGCACATCACGCTCCAGTTACTTGTTCAAGCACTGCTGCTTGTACTCTGCTGAGCGTGTCTCAGTGGCTCATCCTTTTCATTTATCTCCAATTGGTTCTGCTACATTCCATTTAAAATAAATCTAATCTATTAGTGTGACGCGCTTCCATCCGTATACAATACATTGGTTGCAAACACTATAGAAGTAGACAAAGGAGTAGCCTTTCACAGATTGTGAATAGTTGTGTTTCAGTGTTCACTGCAGTCTGTGAGGTATTTTTTTTTTTTTTTTTAAATGCAGATCACGCTCCATTTACTTCTTCAACCACCGCTGCGTGTACTCTGCTGAGTGTCTGTCACTGGCTCATCCTTGTCATTTTTCTAAAATTGGTGCTGCTTTATTCTATTTAAAATAATTCAAATCTATTACAGTGACGTGCTTCCATCCGTATACAATACATTGGTTGCAAACAATATAGAAGTACACAAACGGGCCTTTCACAGCTACTGAACATGGGTTTTTAATTTTTAACTAAAATATGTATTTTTTCAAATGACACAAATATAAGTAATGTTGAAGAGGAATAGTCCTACATCCATTGTTTGCACAATATTACAGGTGTACATCATGTCCCTTAATCAACAATGTATTATTATATTTACTTGTATGCTTTTATTTAAAAGCCAAGAACACAGAAGGATAACCTTCGCACTGCAGCTGTTGTCAAAGTTCAACCCACATTATGCACTTCCAACATTGCAGCATTTGAGGCATGATGTGAGTTGGATTTGTCAAAGTTATGGAGTGAGAAGGTTCACCATCAGTACCCTATAGCATAAGTATGCTTTTGTGTTAGCATTTGTGTTAGACATGTGGATATCTGCCATAATATGTCACAATTATTTAGTTACAGATTTGTTACCAACACTAATCATTGAATGGTTTTAAATTTGACGTTTCACTTGTTTACAGCTTAGAAATAAGGGTGTAGCCTGATATCTATGTGTAGCACTAGCCACTTTAACATGTCATGTTTTTTCAACATGTGTAGCTAGGTAGCAGTAATTTTTGCCGGACACACAGCAGGGAACAGCAGGCGTTACTGAACCCCACAAACACATCATCGATTGTTTTGATCTGTGCATCCAACACTTCTGAGCCCAGGGTCAAGGAGGGTGTAGCCTGAGGCCTAGTATGAGATGTTTGAACTTTAATTTGAACTTTAATTTGGAGTTAGCAGCATTAATTTTTGTCAGACACGCAGCAGGGGAACAGCAGGCGTTACTGAACCCCACTATCACTATAGCTTGTGTATTGGTCTGTGGACACGACACTTCTGAGCAGCAACTGGCAGTGTTGTAGCCCAGGGAGTATAGCTCAGGTGTGTAGAAAAATGAACATAACAGGAGACATGGAAAACGTTGCCAACCAGTTAGTTAATCTGAAACCGGACAGGCAAATTCAGGCGAGATCCATGCCTAGTTCATTTTCAGAAAAGTAAGCCGTTCTACATTATCGGAGGATAGTCGCATGCAACGGTCTGTTAGTAACACCACCTGCAGCAGTAAAGACGCGCTCCGATAATACACTGGCAGCAGGGCAAGCCAGCACCTCCAATGCATACTGGCTAAGCTCTGGCCATGTATCCAGCTTAGAGACACAAAACTTGAATGGGGAAGAGCCATCTGGGAGTACACTGAGAGGGCAAGACATGTAGTCTGTCACCATCTTACGGAAATGTTGCCTCCTGCTGACTGGAGCCGTCTCGGATGGTGTAGACATTGGTGGCGCTGCCACAAAACTTCGACACATTTGGAACATACTGTTCTTGCCCTGTGCAGAGGCGCTGCTTGTGCTCCCTCTTGTTGCAGAGCTGTCTCCACTGCCTCGACGCACAGAGCTGCTTTGTAAAGCAGTAGCAGCAGCGCTCTCGGCTGGAATGGAGAACATTATGGATTGCACCAGTGTGTCTTGGTACTTCCGCATTTTACGCTCCCGGTTCAACGGTGTGATGAGGCTTTGTAAGTTGTCCCGGTAGCGAGGGTCTAGGAGGTGTACACCCAATAATCAGACGTGGTGTGAATGTGTTCGATGCGGCGGTCGTTTCTCAGCCACTGCAGCATGAAATCAACCATGTGCTGCAGACTCCCAACTGGCCAAGAAACGTTGTCCCCTGCAAGAGGCGTCATCTCTGCCTGCTGTGCATCACCCCACCCTTGGTCTACATACTGACTAGAGCATTGTCTACCTCCCTCTGGAGCGATGTCTTCCTCCTCCATTGACTCCTCCTCATCCTCCTCACAAAGTCCTTCAAATACATATAAATTTACAAAATTTAAAACTCAAAATTTAAAAACTTTGTATCATAATTCTGTAACATCAGTTTATGGAAACACAATAGCATTACAAAAGGATAGACAAAAAATGTACATTATGTGCTTTGTAAATACATTAAAAGTTTGTAATGGTTATGAAAATATAGACAGCGACTCTGGAGGTTCAATTGTTGATACAGCATGGTACTTTGAAAGTCCTCCAGCCCTTTGTGAGGAACCACGTTGCGCTGACTGTCCAGAAGGTGATGGAATTTGTGACTCCTCATCCTCCACCTCTTCCAAAACCTCATGCCTTAGTGCTTGCAGTGTTTTTTGAAGCAGGCAGATAAGGGGGACAGTCAGGCTGACTAGTGCATCATCTGCACTCGCCATCCGCGTTGACTCATCAAACGCACGCAAAACGTGGCAGATATCCTTCATAGAGTTATTCGCCACTCATTACACTGGCAGTGGCTGCCCATTCATTATAGATCCAATTCTAATTACTGGTTCTCACCAACAAAGCTCTCCACAGCGCAGCACCCCCCTACATCTCCTCCCTTATTTATATTTATCGGCCTAACCGACTGCTGCACTCTGCAAACGACCTTCGACTAACCTCTGCACTAATCCGTACCTCCCACTCCCAACTCCAAGACTTCTCCCGCGCTGCGCCAATCCTCTGGAATGCTCTACCCCAAGAAATTAGGACTATCCGCAATTTGGATGGTTTCAGGCGCTCCCTCAAAACACATTTGTTCACAGTGGCCTATCACATTCACTAATCAAAGTCATTCTATGTGTAATTCTGTGTGTGTAGCCCATTCACTATCTCCATGCATCCCTCACTCCCTTAAAATGGCTGGACCATCATTGTAAAAACACCATTGTATATAAACACCTGTACTTTGTATCTCCCCCACCTCATTGTAGATTGTAAGCTTTCACCAGCAGGGGCGGCTGATTTTGCTTTAATTATTGTATTGTTAACGTTGTTACTTATGACTTGTGTTTTGAAACTGTTAAACTGTAAAGCACTGCGGAATATTATGGCGCTATATAAATAAATAATATTATTATTCTTATTATAGAGGCCCACTCAGTAGTGGTGAAGTGTGAACGGCGCAAATTGCGAGTTGACTGCGCCTGATGCAGCTGATACTCCATTACTGTTGGCTGCTGCTCACACAACCGCTCCAACATATGTAACGAGGAATTCCACCTGGTGGGTACGTCACATATGATGCGATGTTCATGAAGGTGAAATCTGCGTTGCAGAGCTGCAATCAGCGATCTGGCCATGCTGGAACGTCGCAAGTGAGCGCACTCTAGGCGGACCTTGTGCAGCAGTGCATCAAGATCCGGATAGTCCCTCAAAAAACTCTGCACGACCAAGTTGAGCACATATGACAGACATGGTATGTGAGTGAGGTTGCCAAGGCCCAGAGCTGACACCAGATTTCGGCCATTGTCACACAGTACCAAGCCTGCCTGTAGATTCTCTTCCAAAAACCACACATCGCTCTCCTGCTTTATGGCATTACAGAGCTCCTGCGCTGTGTGGCTAAGATTCCCCATGGAAATTAATTTCAGGACGGCCTGTTGACATTTGGACACGGCTGTGCTCATATCGGTCGCAACAGGTAAACGTTCACGGGTCCATGTGGAGGTAGACCGTGACGGCTCCTGCAGCGATGATTCTGAGGAACTGGAGTAGGAGGAGGAATCAATGTGTACAGACTTGATTCCTGCAATCCTTGGAGTTGGCAGAACACGTACAGCGCCACTCGCAAGATCAGTACCCGGCTGCACAACATTGACCCAATGGGCAGTGAGGGAAAGGTATTGTCCCTGGCCATGGGTGTTAGAACCCTCTTGTTAGGTTTTGTTTCAGTTTGCTGGTCACATGACCTTTTTTCCCTATTTAGTCTGGCTCCGCCCTTCTGGCTTTGCTTGACTTCATTGTATTATCTACTGTTAAGCTAGCCGGGTGCTTAGGTGCCTTAATCTGTCAGTTTTGCTTGATGTTAGGATCACAAAGTATTTATTTTTCTGTTTAATTATCCATGCTACAATTTATGTTAGGAGGTGTCCACCTTTTTCCCAGTCCCTAGATCTTGTAGGGATTACTCCCTCGCAACTATAGGTCTTCGTTCACACTAGATGAGGACTTTAGCGGGTCTGGTCGCAGGATCAGGTTCCCCGTTACATCGTAGGGATTCAGCTTAGTTGTATTGTAGGGACAGAATTCCCTTCTTTCCTTACTGGTTGTAGCAGATCATAACAATGGGTACTGGTCCACGCATCGGTGGTCAGGTGGACCTTGCTACTGAGGGCTTTTAGTAGCGCATGTTTAATTTTTCCCTCAACATGCTTTTGCAGACCAGGGACGGCTTGCCTGCTGAAATGAAATCGGCTTGGCACATTGTATTGTGGGACTGACAATGATATTCAGTTACGGAAACTGTCTGTCTCCACCAGCCTGAATCACAGCATTTCAAGGGACAGGAGTTTTGCAATGCCAGCATTCAGAGCCTGTGCTCGTGCATGGTTTGCGGAGTATGGCCGTCTTTTATCCCATGCCTGTGCTACCGATGGCTGTTTTGTGGCCTGGGAGTGTGAGGATGACAGGGAACTTGCTGCTGTGTGTGGAATAACAGTTTGTCTCTGCACAACAGTGGCCGAGGTTCTTCCATGGCGATCCTGTGAGGAAGCAGAACCAGCTGTGTGTGAGCTCGATGAAGAGGCTTCAACACAACCTGAAGATGTAGGTGCTGCTGTAGGTTGGCCTACATCTCCAGTGTGTCTTTGTAACTCAACTACGTGCTTTGTCCGCACATGTTTCCACATATTTGTGGTATTGAGGTGACTGACACTTTTAGCTATTTTTAATTTTTGATTACACAGCTTGCATTTCACATAGCAAATATCATGTGCAAGTGTGTGAAAAAAGGACCACGCAGTGCAAGTCCTGGGAGCGCACGTTTTGACTTTTGGAAGACAACTGCTCCGAACAGGTGCCAAACTGGAGGCTACAGGCAACCGAGTCTGCAGCCTAACTCTCCCTCCTGTTTGTACCGTTGGGGCAATGTCTTCCTCTATCTTCCTTCTATCACTAACCATTTCTCTAGGCCTCTCCCAGCTTTCAACCAAAGTACTGGTTCTCAGCCACAAAGCTATCCACAGTGCAGCACCCCTCCTACATCTCCTCCCTCATTTCTATCTATCGGCCTAACCGACTGCTGCGCTCTGCAAACGACTTTCGACTAACCTCTGCACTAATACGTACCTCCCACTCCCGACTCCAAGACTTCTCCTGCTCTACGCCAATCCTCTGGAATGCTGTACCCCAAGAAACACGGATTTTGGTAAGAACTTACCGGTAAAATCCTTTTCAGCGAAGGAAGGGAGGGAGACACAGGAATTCATTACTGATGGGTAGGCGGAGCCCCAGATCAGGATGTTACCTCAGATCAAAAGAGTGATGACTGGCTGGCCCCTCCAGCTCGGGCTCCTCCTACTCAGCTCCAGTCGTACCAAAGCTTTTAGGAAAAAGAGCCAAGATCACCAGCGGAGCAACATAACCCCTTCTGAAGGAACTTCAGAGAAAAAACACAAGGATACAGGTTATGCATGCAAAGAAAGCCAAAAACCACAGAGTTCCAGGTACTACTCACGGAACCTGACTACTGCGATGAGCTGGCGATGCTGGAACAGAGCCTTAGCGCGCTGACCTCAGCCCAGATAATCGCTATCAGATAAGGGTCGCGCTGCATCTGAAAACATCAACACACTTCTGCCTTGGGAGGGTGCTGTGTCTCCCTCCCTTCCTTCGCTGAAAAGGATTTTACCGGTAAGTTCTTACCAAAATCCGTGTTTCAGCTGCAGAATGGAAGGGAGGAGACACAGGAATTCATTACTGATGGGACGTCCCAAAGCAGTTCAAAAATAAGGGTGGGAAAAACCAACAAGAGGCAGAAACCCAACAACCTTAACAACAAAGCGCAACCAGCGCTAAACACAAGTTCATCCAGAACTTTAAACTACAGCTGCCTGCAGGACCCTACGTCCGAGGGCTGCATCAGCGGAAGCACTGACGTCCACTTTATAAAACTTTGTAAACGTGTGGACAGAGCGCCAAGTTGCCGCTCGGCAGAGCTGCACTGCCGAGGCACCTTGATGAAAAGCCCACGATGAGGCCACAGCTCTCGTAGAATGGGCTCGAATCTTAATCGGGCAAGATTCACCCCGAAGACGGTAAGCTTCCAAAATAGCTGACCGGATCCAACGAGCTATAGAATCCTTGGAAGCTCGTTGACCACGCCGACGACCTGCTGGAACCACAAACAGGGAGTCCGTCTTACGAAAACCTTGAGTAATAGATAGATAAAACTTCAAGGCCCGCACTAAATCCAATGTGTGTAAAGCTCGCTCTTTCACATTCTTCGGATCCGGGCAGAATGAAGGCAACACAATATCCTGGTTGACATGAAATTGTGACACCACTTTAGGCAAAAAATCACCCCGAGTGCGAAGCACTACACGATCCGGAAAAAACTCCAGAAAAGGAGGCGAACAAGAAAGAGCTGCCAACTCAGAAACTCTCCTCAAGGAAGTGACTGCAACAAGGAAAGCCACCTTCCAAGAAAGTAAAGAAAGGCTAGCAGAAACCATAGGCTCAAAAGGTTTATGCTGAAGAGCCTCCAAAACAAGGTTGAGCCGCCAAGGAGACACGGGTGCCTTCCGCGGCGGAAACTTACGAGATATACCTCGGAAAAAGGAAAGCACGTCTCTATTTGAAGCAATGGTTCTCCGAAACAATAAGGACAGAGCAGAAATCTGACCTTTCAGAGTGCTTACTGCCAAACCCTTGTCTAGCCCATGCTGTAGAAAAGCCAACAGGTTGGGAATGGAAAATTTTCTCGGGTTCCGAGAGGACCCCAAACACCACGAAAAGAAGGTTTCCCAAATCTTGTGGTAAATCCTAGTAGTAGCCGGACATCTTGCAGCACGAAGGGTAGCAATGACCTCGGCTGAGAAACCTCTACGGGTCAAGATTTCGGTCTCAAGAGCCCACGCCGTCAAACGCAGGGACATCAAGTCCGGATGACAAACGGGCCCCTGAGTCAACAAGTCCGGTTTGAAGAGGGAGTGGAAAAGGAGGTGCCGCCAACAGCGACATTATTGTCGAGAACCACACCCTTCTTGGCCAGTCTGGAGCTATCAAAATAGCTGGAATTCTCTCTAGTCTGATCCGACGCAGTACTAGAGGAAGTAAGGATATCGGCGGGAATACATAGATCAGCTCGAACTGATCCCACTGAGCCACTAGAGCATCCACCGCCACCGCCTTCGGATCCTTGTACCTGGACATGAATGTCGGTAACTTGGCATTGAACTTGGATGCCATCAAATCCACTTGGGGGGTTCCCCAGCGAGAGCACAGTAGTGCAAACACATCCGGATGGAGGCTCCATTCCCCGGAATCCATCCTTCTGCGACTGAGAAAGTCCGCTGTAACATTCCGAACCCCTGGAATGTGAATCGCCGAAATGGCTGGTACATTGGCCTCTGCCCAAATCAGAATTCGGGACACCTCTACCATGAGTCTGGAACTCCTTGTCCCACCTTGGTGATTGATATACGCGACAGCCGTCGCATTGTCTGTCTGCACACGGACTGGCAGACCGCTCAAAGGGACCGTCCAATGTTGGAGGCAAAGGAAAATCGCCCTCAATTCCAGGATGTTGATCGGAAGCACAGACTCTTCCGATGACCATACCCCCTGAATCCAGAGATTGTTCCAAACACCCCCCCAGCCCGTCAGGCTGGCATCGGTGGTTATGACTGACCACTTTGGAGGGAGGAAAGACTTCCCCAGGGAGAATGCCCCTGGACGTAACCACCATTCTAGAGAATCCCGCACCGCGCGAGAAATGGTGACACTGCAATCCAGCGATTGCGACTGATTCCATCGACTCAAGATGAACCTTTGAAGAGTCCTGGAGTGGAACTGGGCAAAAGGAATTGCCTCCATGGACGCCACCATCAGTCCTAGAAGACGCATACACTTCCGTAGAGACATTGCCGTTGAGGATCTCATAATCTGCACATGTCGAAGAAGACATGACTGTTTGTCTGGTGGTAGGGAAACTACCGACCGAAACGTGTCGAGATGCATTCCCAAAAAGAGGATTGTCCTCGATGGTTCCAGGACGACTTCTCCCAATTGACCAGCCAACCGAAGTCCTTCAGAAACTGAAGGGACAAATCCCGAGCCGTCAACGCCTCCTCCTCCGAGGAAGCCATGATCAAAAGATCGTCCAGATAAGGGAGAATCGTAATCCCCTGTTTTCGAAGGATTGCCATGAGAGGCGCCAGAATTTTTGTAAAGACCCTTGGCGCTGAGGCTAAGCCGAACGGCAGAGCCACGAACTGGTAATGATTCTGACCTATGGCAAATCGAAGAAAGCGCTGATGAGCCTTTCCGATGGGAATATGCAAATAGGCGTCGCGAATGTCGATTGACACCAGAAAATCGTTCTGTGACAGAGCTGCCACAACGGAACGAAGCGACTCCATGCGAAATTTCCGGGCATGGACATGCCGGTTTAATCGCTTGAGGTCCAGAATCGGGCGAAATTTGTTCTCCTTTTTGGGAACTATAAAAAGGTTGGAATAAAAACCTTTCCCTCGGTCCTCTGACGGAACCGGTATCACTACACCCTTTTGTAGTAGCGATTCGACCTCTCGCTGTAGAGCGACAACAAGCTCGGGTTCCGACGGAACGCGAGATTGACAAAAAACATTTGGGGGTTGAGAAGCAAACTCTATGAAATAGCCTGCCGACACTATCCGCGTTACCCAGGAATCTGGAACGCGAGCCATCCAAGTCTCCTTGAAAAGAAGCAGGCGACCCCCCACTCGAGAATCCTCGAGTGGACCCCTGGCGTCAATCCGACTTTGCGGGTTTCTTGTCAAGTTCCCGCTTGTTCTGGCGGAAACTCTGCTTCCAGGGAGTACGAGTTTTCTGAGAGGATTTCTTTCCTGAGAAAGAAGGACGACCCGATCCCCACGAGGAGTGACTAGATCGTCCTCGGCCCCGAAAGGACCGCCGACCACTATAAACACCAGGCTTACTGGACACCGAGGCCATGGCCCTTCGCTGTGGTAATGCTGATTCCTTCGCCTTAGCCTTGGAAATCAGCTCTGTGAGGTCGGATCCAAAAAGATGGCCACCCTTGTAAGGTAAGGCCAACAACCCTTGTTTGGAAACTGCGTCCCCGGCCCACTGTCTGAGCCATAAAGCTCTTCTGACTGTGACCGCTGAAGCTTGCGCTTTGGCCAGCAGAGATGCCGTATCCAGACCGGCATCAAAGATATAACAGGCTGCCGTTTCTAACCATTCACAAGTTTCCCGTATCTCAGATAACGGAGATTCATTTTGCAACTCCGTCTTCAGACGTGCCAACCAGCTTAGAGAAGCTCTAGCAGCACACATGGATCCTAGCACTGCTCGAAATCCATGACCCGCAGCCTCATAGCTTGCTTTTGCCGCCAATTCTGCCTTTCTATCCAAAGGCTCCTGTAAGCTCGCTTTTCCCTTAATAGGGAGTAGAGAGGATTTACTAAGCTGAGACAAAGACACATCCACTTCAGGAGCAGAAGTCCAATTAGCCTTTAACTCCGTAGAGCAAGGATAAAGTGTATCAAAGAAATGCGTTCCATGAAAACGCTTATCTGGACATAGACGTTCCTCCTCTATTACACCATTAAGCTCATCCAGAGCTGGCAATGTTGTGCGCGAAGCACGGGACTCCTGGAACATGCGTGCTGATTTACCAGGACGACTAGTTACCTCCTCCGGTAACTGTAGTATATCTCTCATGGCTTCAATTAATGCCTCCGTACGCTTCGTCATAGAGGAACGCCCCTGCGGCTCGTCCGCATCTGAATCGGATATTTCTCCATCCGAATTTAAAGGGGAACTCTGCCCAATATCAGATACATCTGACTCGCTCCGTGTAGAGGCCGGTAACGGCCTGCGTCGCTTCCTCTGAGAGGAATTAGCAGACACATATTGACCTAAAAGGTCAGACAAGTTATATTAATCGATCGAGCGATATCATCCAATTTTCCACCGCTGTCGACCGCAGCGCTAGACGCTGTGGAGGTCTGCGTATCTGATTGCCGCAATGGCACTGGGACGTGATCCGCGGCATCTGAACTCTGTTCAGACATGTCTCACCTGTATGAGCAGGTCAAAGCGGTAATACCAGCAAAAAACTATGCGGTTTTTTTTTTTTTTTCAAACGCTGAAGGGTTAACGCTCCACCAAGCAGGGTTACCCCAGCGGTATTCAGTCAGCAAATTTAGCTGGTAGAAATAACCCTCAGAGGGGTTAATAATGCAAACTCACCAAAATATATATATATATTTGTGAGCCCCAGCCAATTTTTATGTCTCTGATGAGACTGCAGCTGCAGTATAGCGATCGCTGCGCTGCGGGGTGAGGAATCCGCACTCACCCAGCTGGCCGTGGTGTCTTATGAGGAGAGGAGCGGTCCGAGGAGCCCAGGAGCCTGAGTAATGGCCGCCACAGTGAGGGGGTCGCAGGAGAAACGCCAGAGCGCGCGTCTTCCTGCTCAAAAGACCGGGATAGATAGGCCACGCCCCCCGCCAGCTCAAATAATGAGCGCGAACTCTCCCCGCTCCTGCTCCCTCTCTGTCCTGCAGCTATCTGCCTGCGGACAAAAAATCACCACATCTCCTTGTAACAGCGCTGTCACAGCAGCGCTGAAGCATACTGACATTACATGTAGTAGCGCTGTCACAGCAGCGCTGAAGCATACTGACATACATGTAGTAGCGCTGTCACAGCAGCGCTGAAGCATACTGACATACATGTAGTAGCGCTGTCACAGCAGCGTTGAAGCATACTGACATTACATGTAGTAGCGCTGTCACAGCAGCGCTGAAGCATACTGACATACATGTAGTAGCGCTGTCACAGCAGCGCTGAAGCATACTGACATACATGTAGTAGCGCTGTCACAGCAGCGCTGAAGCATACTGACATTACATGTAGTAGCGCTGTCACAGCAGCGCTGAAGCATACTGACATTACATGTAGTAGCGCTGTCACAGCAGCGCTGAAGCATACTGACATTACATGTAGTAACGCTGTCACAGCAGCGCTGAAGCATACTGACATTAGTAATAGCGCTGCTCATTCAGACGCTAAAGCACTCACACATAATTATTATTAAAATTTGTGTGGAGTACTCACCAGCCAAGGCGCCACAGGGACCCTCAGGGGTTTCTGGCGCAGTGCCCATGCTTCCCCCCAGGGCGAAGAACGCAGTGACCGCACGTGTGGTTTGCGTTCCCGCCAGAGAAGCTCTCCTCATCCCCCAGGGCCGGCAAGGATTCTGCAGGGACTTTGAGTAAATACAGATCCGCCAAGGGAGAGGTTGGGGTACAGCAGCGCTGGTACCCCTGAGACCTCTAGACCAACTAGTGATCCAAGTCTCCTGTCCGAATATTAAAATAATAAAATCTTCTGAGGAGCTGCATTAGCAGCGACCATCCTCTGGACCTCAAATCTTAGACTGGAGCTGAGTAGGAGGAGCCCGAGCTGGAGGGGCCAGCCAGTCAGCACTCTTTTGATCTGAGGTAACATCCTGATCTGGGCTCCGCCTACCCATCAGTAATGAATTCCTGTGTCTCCCTCCCTTCCATTCTGCAGCTGAAATTAGGACTATCCACAATTTGCATGGTTTCAGGCGCTCCCTCAAAACACATTTGTTCAGAGCGGCCTATCACATTCACTAATCAAAGTCATTCTATGTATTCTGTGTAACTGTGTGTGTGTCTCTAGCCCATTCACTATCTCCATCCCTCAGTCCCTTAAGATGGCTGGAACATCATTGTAAATGCACCATTGTATATAAACACCTATACTTTGTATCTCCCCCATCTCATTGTACATTGTAAGCTGTCACGAGCAGGGGCGACTTATTTAGCTTAAATTATTGTATTGTTAACGTTGTTACTTATGACTTGTGTTCTGAAACTGCTAAACTGTAAAGCGCTGCGGAATATGATGGCGCTATATAAATAAATATTATTATTATTCCTCTGAGCTGCTCCCACCACCTTCCTGTTCCTCATGCCATGTTGGGTCTTGGACCTCATCATCTCCACTACCCTCTTCCAACACCTGTTGTTGGGTGGTCTGGCCAGCACCATGCTCAACAGAAACTGGCACCTGGGTCTCATCATCATCAGATGCGTTCTGCGGTGTGCTGACCATCGGCACTGTCTCACCCGCCTCTTCAGATTCAGAGAGCCACAGCTGTTGCGCATCACTGCATACTCCCTCTTCACATTACAGAATGCTGCTTGGCTGGGCCCCTGTTTGCAAGCCAATAGATTCTGAGAACAGAAGCAGACACTCAGCTGGCTCCTGTACAGAACTCTCTGACTGCCTGGGCAATTTGCCAGGCGGTGAAGAGACAGATGGTTGCCCAACAGTGCTGTGGTCCTGAGAGGAGGTGGAAGCAATTGAAGTCGATGCATTGGCTGACATCCAAACAACAACGGCTTCAATTTGTTCTTCCCGCAGCAGGGGGGTACTCCGAGCTCCTACAAAAGTGCGCATAAAGGAACGCTCACGGAGAAAACTGGTGGATGCTGTGTCACTGGGGGCCGCAGCAGCCACAGAATCCCCACGTCCTCTCCCTGAAGAAACTCCACGACCACGTGCCTTACTCCCTGCCTTCTTCATCTTGGTAGATTGATAAAGAAAGTCTGAAAAGTTATAAGGTCTAAGTGTGGTTATTCCGCAGAGACTGCAGTGAACACTGCACACAACTGTTCACTACCCAATGCGTCTCAGCAGGAAGGCAGTCTGTGCGTCAAAACAAAGGCACAAGCATACATCCATGTACCCAGTTTATAAAGCTATATAAAAAAAATTATGTAGTAGTGACGCACACTTTATTGAGGTACAGTATTACATCGCCATTCACCATCTGTGGCTATGCAGTCTCATCTATATATACCTTATCTATCTGTTGTCATGCTTCCAAGTCGACAGTCAGCCATAAATAGCAATTTTCACTATGCACTATGCACTTTTTAAAGGTTATGTTTGTTAATAAAAATGATTATTGCCACATATTATGAGTATTACATGATGGAAATTGTATAATTTTGTATAAAATATTTAGTGACATTATTCAGCAAATGGAACATTTTAGTAATATCACAGATAACTTGTAATGCTGATGATGTTTTGAAGTCAGACATTCATTGTCTATACAATAAAAATGGTGTACATACTGTTACTTATCCATCATTAATGGATTCAGATATGTACTTGTATGCTTTTATGTACAACCGTATAGCAGATTCCTTAACTAATTTATTTTGTGGTTTGCATTGCTGTTCAACATGTTAATGTATGTGTTTATGTTTGTCAATTCTTTATTTATCTAGATATTAGTTTAAATGAAATCATCATCTTATGGTAGTAAAGGTTATCTTTCTCTTGTTTGAAGTATAGACATTTAAAATTGACAGGTAACAAGGAAATTACTTGATCTAGTATTTAAACATCCTCCTTGACCCTGGGCTCCAACACCGCCAGTTGTTGCTCGGAAGTGCTGTTAGCACAGTCAACACTTGCTCCTGTGTTACTGGGGTTCAGTAACGTCAGCTGGTCCTCGGTTGTGCCATTGGCTCTTTTCCTTCTGCTGCCCCTCCGGGTTCCAGTACCGTCAGCTGGTTCTCCGCAGTGCCTTTGGCCTAGGTGCCTCCATCTCGGTATCCGAGTTCCAGCAACGTCTGCTGGTCCTTGGTAGTGCTTTGGAGCACAGGTACCTCCTGCTTAGTAACCGTGTCCCAGTAACGTCAGCTGGTCCTCGGTTGTGCCATTGGCTCTTTTCCTTCTGCTGCCCCTCCGGGTTCCAGTACCGTCAGCTGGTTCTCCACAGTGCCTTTGGCCTAGGTGCCTCCATCTCGGTATCCGAGTTCCAGCAACGTCTGCTGGTCCTTGGTAGTGCTTTGGAGCACAGGTACCTCCTGCTTAGTAACCGTGTCCCAGTAACATCAGCTGGTACAAGATTGTGCTACAAATACAAGATACGGAACAAGAGACACAAGAACAATAAGCAGAAGATCTAAAAGCAGAAGAACATGAAGTATAAGACCAAAATGAAGAGCAAAATATATGCTCTAAATTCTAAGCAGAAGAAGACTAAGCAGTGTATGGGGGTGAGTCCGTTCCTCCTCGTGGTGCCCCTGGAAAATGCCTGCTGCTGCAGGCTAAACTGAACACGGACAAATACTGTTGTAATTTAAATCTTTTGTGACAGCAAGAACGGAAGGATGAAAAATTCATACTTTGACAGATTACAAGTACAGGATTCTCTGTCACAAATAAGAATATGATGAAGAAGATGAAGCAGAATATGAATAAGAATAATAGTTTAATAAGAAGAATATGAGTAATGTTAACAAAGATGAATAGCAAGAAGTTTAAGAAGAAGATAAAGAAGGTGAAGATGAAGAATAATTTGATGAAAAAGATGATGCTGCAGAAGATTATGAAGGAGAAAGTGTGTGAAAAGTTAAAAAGGTGAAGATGAAGAGCATGGAAGTTGTGTAATATACATATTTGCCAAAATAGAAAAAACGTTAACAACATTGTCAATTTCTTCGTCAATCCGAACATCTTTAAAAAAAAAAATATTTATGCTATTCCATTTGATTGGGTTAAACATCTATGCCTTTAATGTCTCCTCAACCTTCCCCAATACATTCTACATTACTCTTTCTTGTTTTCCTTCATGTACAATTAACCAACAAGGCAAGAATGGGGTTTTTTTAATTTCGATATTTTGTTCCCATAGACTTACATGGGACTTCCGGTATCGGGTATCGCCGATATTTTAATGTTATCGGCGATACCATTCCGATTCCGATACTTTTGGATATCGGAAAGTATCGCTCAACTCTACTGCAGACACAATGTTTCAGGGTGTTGCCCCTCATCAGTACAAAGTATGAGATCTGATTTGCCTAGGCGAGAGTCTCCTCACTCCGACATGCCAGATTTGGCACAGTCTACAAAAAGAAAAGTTACCCCTTAGTCCCAAGTCCGGAGCCTCTCCCCTAGCCAAATCAGATCTCACACTTTGCAATGATGAGGGGCAGTAGCCTGAAACATGTGTCTGCAAATTGAGATTCTGGTTTGGCTTTTATCCTAAGTGATATGGCAAAGCTTGTTAAAGAGTCGATGTTGACTTTTCGGACAGCTGCGTCTACTAGATGGCATTAGAGTTCTAGTCTTCCATCTCTGAAGGGACACGCACGGCAAGTAGTATTGTAATTAAAAATTGTTTTGTTTGTCCCAATCAAACAATGAGAATATTGACACATTATCTTTTAATGGAATTTTGAATATACCATGAAATATTGTACATTCTCATTGCGAATACAAATCTTGAAATTCTTTAGACGCACGATCAGAAATATATATATTTATGGGCTCATTTTTTTAGGGCAGGCAACTAAAGGGCTTGTCCCCTTTCAGAAAAAAAGTCAGGTACAGCACTGTGTTTTTGGCGCTCTCCCGGTCTGTGCTGTCTGGCCGAAGCGTTGATGTCAATCAGCTTTACTTGCTGGTATAAGTGGTCATCAGATACCGCAAGTATGCGACTTGCATAAATGCGATCATGTGCCGCGGGCTGCTCATCCTCTTCTCTCAAAAAAATATTGGACTTTGAGGGACGTAATCCTTCTTGTAGTCATTTGATGACCGTCCAAACTGGCAAGTGAAGCCGAATACTAAAAGTGTGTGTATTATGCACTCTTGATGTTTGACAATCTGCTGCGCTCACTGAACATTTCCTCAGGCCTGGACAACTCCTTTAAGTTATTCAAGGAATGAATGAACTGCAGTTCCAAGGCAGGGTGTCAAACTTGGGGTTATTCAGTTTGGAAAGCGACACCTTATTGCAATGTACAAATATATATGAATGGACAGTACAGAGATCTGTGTAATGATCTTTCTACCCCTGTAATGATGACAAAAGGTCATCCTCTACATCTATAGGAAAGAAGGGTAGATAATTACAGATGGCAATTCTCTACTGTACAAGCAGTGAGACTACAGTACCTTGCAAAAGTATTCGGCCCCCTGGAACTTTTCAACCTTTTCCCACATATCATGCTTCAAACATAAAGATACCAAATGTAAATTTTTGGTGAAGAATCAACAACGGTGGGACACAATTGTGAAGTTGAACGAAATGTATTGGTTATTTAAAATTTTTGTGGAAATACAAAAACTGAAAAGTGGGGCGTGCAACATTATTCAGCCCCTTTAACTTAATACTTTGTTGCGCCACCTTTTGCTGTGATTACACCTGCAGTCGCTTGGGTTGCGTCTCTATCAGTTTTGTACATCGAGAGACTGAAATTCTTGCCCATTCTTCCTTGGCAAACAGCTCGAGCTCAGTGAGGTTGGATGGAGATCGTTTGTGAACAGCAGTTTTCAGCTCTTTCCACAGATTCTCGATTGGATTCAGGTCTGGACTTTGACTTGGCCATTCTAACACCTGGATACGTTTATTTGTGAACCATTCCATTGTAGATTTTGCTTTATGTTTGGGATCATTGTCTTGTTGGAAGACAAACCTCCGTCCCTGTCTCAGGTCTTTTGCAGACTCCAACAGGTTTTCTTCAAGAATGTTCCTGTATTTGGCTCCATCCACCTTCTCATCAATTTTAACCATCTTCCCTGTCCCTGCTGAAGAAAAGCAGGCCCAAACAATGATGCTGCCACCACCATGTTTGACAGTGGGGATGGTGTGTTCAGGGTGATGAGCTGTGTTGCCTTTACGCCAAACATATCGTTTGGCATTGTTGCCAAAAAGTTCAATTTTGGTTTCATCTGACCAGAGCACCTTCTTCCACATGTTTGGTGTGTCTCTCAGGTGGCTTGTTGTAAACATTAAACGACACTTTTTATGGATATCTTTGAGAAATGGCTTTCTTCTTGCCACTCTTCCATAAAGGTCAGATTTGTGCAGTGTACGACTGATTGTTGTCCTATGGACAGACTGTCCCACCTCAGCTGTAAATCTCTGCAGTTCATCCAGAGTGATCATGGGCCTCTTGGCTGCATCTCTGATCAGTCTTCTCCTTGTTTGAGATGAAAGTTTAGAGGGACGGCCGGGTCTTGGTAGATATGCAGTGTTGATCGCTTGCACAGTGCTCCTTGGGATGTTTAAAGTTATGGAAATCATTTTGTATCCAAATCCAGATTCAAACTTCTCCACAACAGTATCACGGACCTGCCTGTTGTGTTCCTTGGTCTTCATGATGCTCTCTGTGCTTCAAACAGAACCCTGAGACTATCACAGAGCAGGTGCATTTATACGGAGACTTGATTACACACAGGTGGATTATATTTATCATCAGTTGTAATTTAGGACAACATTGGATCATTCAGAGATCCACAATGAACTTCTGGAGTGAGTTTGCTGCACTGAAAGTAAAGGGGCCGAATAATATTGCACGCCCCACTATTCAGTTTTTGCATTTCCACAAAAATTTAAAATAACCAATAAATTTCGCTCAACTTCACAATTGTGTCCCACTTGTTGTTGATTCTTCACCAAAAATTTACATTTGGTATCTTTATGTTTGAAGCATGATATGTGGGAAAAGTTCCAAGGAGCCGAATACTTTCGCAAGGCACTGTACATATTCTCTACTGTACAAGATTACTAAATATTTTTAGTGTACAAAAAGTGAGACTACATATTCTCTACTGTACGAGCAGTGAAACTACATATTCTTCACTGTACGAGTAGTGAGACTACAAATTTACTGTACGAGCAGCGAAACAACCCATTCTTTACTATACAAGCATTGAGACTACATATTCTTTACTGTACGAGTAGTGAGACTACATATTCTTTACTGTACAAGCGTTGAGACTACATATTCTTTACTGTGCAAGCAGTGAGACTACATATTTTTTTTACTGTATGAGCAGTAAGACTACATATTCTCTACTGTATGAGCAGTGAAACTATATTCTCTACTGTACGAGCAGCTATACTATATATTCTTTACTGTACAAGCAGTGAAACTACATATTCTTTGGTGTACAAGCAGTGAGACTACATTCTTTACTAAACGAGCAGCGAGACTACATGTTCAGTACTGAAATGAGCAGGAAGAATATATATTCTTTACTGTACGAGCAGTGACTACATAGTCTTTCTTGTATAAGCAGTGAGACTACATATTCTCTACTGTACAATTAATGAGATTACAATGTGTATGTACATAAAATAGGTTGTATACATCACCTGGCTATACACGTATCTCAGCATGAAGTCGAGCAGGAAGGATTTCCCTTTTCGGAATGCACCGGCCACGGAAACAACGACAACATCCAAATCCCGAATATGGTCCTGGAGCAGCACAGAGGCGAGAGCCTCCTCATCCAGCTGGAAGGAGTGATCATCCTTTTGCACTATTACTACCTGGACAGGACCAGGAGTTGACGGGGCCATGTCTGCAGACAAAAACAGACGGAGGGATGACTATCAAAATGAACACACAAGACAAGTATTTTATGCAAACTTCTCGGTGCCATCGTACAGGCAGGCTCCGATTCCCGATTCATGATGCCCATAATTTGGGCAGCATGAATGAGTTGACAGGTTCCCTTTGAAAGGAATATCAGCAGGTTCTTGCAAAGTAATCTGACAGCAGCATGATGTAGGGTCAGAGACCCTGATTCCAGCGATGTATCACGTAATTTACTGGGTGCAGTAGTTTGGATAAAATCACTGTTCTCTCTGCTGCTTATCTAGCAGAGCCCTTTATAACCCCACAGCACTGATTGGCAGCTTTATGTGTATACTGACAGATTCTAATCAGTGGTTGGAGTGGGGATGGACCGGGAAGCACGTAGTTCGGTAGTGATAATCTCCTGCTGATAAAACACAGATTTTATTGAAACAGGATAACACAGCCGAGTAAGTGACACATCGCTGGAATCAGGGTCTCTCAGATTACATAGCAAAAATCTGATGCCAGATTCTCTTTCAATAATAATCATGACAAATCCAAAGTCTCTAAACTGTACGAACAACATGATGAATGAGATCTAGATGCTTATTATACAGCAGATTCTGTATATGTGGAGAGCCTGAATATAGTAAATGAATGCAGAGCTACAGAATATGTTGGCGCTATAGAAATAAAATTATTATTACTGTAATATCGATCAAATGTAACTTCAAAGAAAACAGGTAAAGAGAAAACAAAAATTTGTCGGCTAAAGAAACAGTGCCAAACTTATGGGCGTAGGAGCAGCAATACCAAGGAGAGGAAATGTAGAGTCCGCGGCCAACACATGACTCAGAGGACGCACGGCTATATAATGCTTACACATTTTTTAACCATGAATTGGCATAAAAAATGAGTGGGATGACACAGATTTGCTAGGTATGAAGGAGAAAATGTAGGGAAGGAATAAGTGATGCACAAAACAGAAAACGACTACTACAGAAACGAAGACTAAAGCTGGCCGAGCGGTAATACTTTACCCATTTGCCAGTGCTGGCCCTCTGCCAGATGACTTTATGCTGGGCAGCACGGTGGCTCAGTGGTTAGCACTGTATGGTGGCTCAGTGGTTAGCACTGCAGCCTTGCAGCACTGGGGTCTTGGGATCAAATCCCACCAAGGACAACATCTGCAAGGAGCTTGTATGTTCTCCCCGTGTTTGCGTGGATTTTCCTCCCACACTCCAAAGACATACAGATAGGGAATCTAGATTGTGAGCCCCGATGGGGACAGGGATGATAATGTGTGTCAAGCGCTGCAGAATAGGATGGCGCTATAGAAGCGAGTAAAATACAGTCTGTTCCTGACTTTGGTGGCACCTGCAACTATCTGAGATAGGCTTGGATTTGTATTTCACAAGTAGAAGAATTATAGCAGCTCCCTGTAAAGGCAATTGTTTTCTCTGGGTGCACAGAAAAAGCATCCCATAAAAATGAAGAGAGGTGGTCAGATGAGAACAAAATACAACTTTTTGGTATCAACGCCACTCGCTGTGTTAGGAGGTAGAAGAAGGATGAGTACAACCTCAAGAACACCATCCCAACCGTGAAGCATGGTGGGGGAAATATCATTCTTTGAAGGTGCTTCTCTGCAAAGGGGACAGGACAAATGCGCCATATTGAAGGGAGGATGGATGGGTCATGTATCGCAGGATTTGGCCAACAACCTCCTTCCCTCAGTAAGAACATTGAAGATGGGTCATGGCTGGGTCTTCCAGCATGACAATGACCTAAAACACACAGCCAGGGCAACTAAAGAGTAGCTCCGAAAAAAGCATTTCAACATCCTGGAGTGGCCTAGCCAGTCTACACACCTGACCCCAATAGAAAGTCTTTGGAGGGAGCTGAAACTCAATGTTGCCCAGTGACAGCCCCGAAACCTGAAAGATCTGGAGAAGATCTGTATGGAGGAGTGAGCCAAAATCCCTGCTGCAGTGCCTGCAAACCTGGTCAAGAACTACAGGAAACATCTGACCTCTGTAACTGCAAACAAAGGTTTCTGTACCAAATATCAAGTTCTGTTTTTCTATTGTATCAAATACTTATTGCATGCAATAAAATGCAAATTAATTATGTAAAAATCAATGTGATTTTTTTGGGGTTATTTTTAAGATTCTGTCTCTCACAGTTACGATAAAAATTACAGACCTCTCCATTCTTTGCAGGTGGGAAAAAGTGCCAAATTGCCAGTGTATCAAATACTTATTTTCTCCACTGTACTTGATCTATTTATGACCCAAAATGCTAGTCCAGGTGCAGAGAAATTGCTTTTTGAAGTTTTGTATTTATGTGTCTGGAAGTGCATTTGGGCATGACGATGCACTTACAGCTTCTCAGCCTCATGCTGTATTTCTCACCTAGCAGCACCCTCAACTGACTGATGGACGGGCTGGTTGCCGGGTACCAAAGTAAATGACCTGTCAATCAGGTGAGATTGCTGCTAGGTAAAAAAATATAGAGTGCGAAGCTGTAAGTGCATCATCGCGTCCTAATGCACTTCCAGACTGATGTATAACAGAACTTCAAAACCCAAATTTTTCACTGCTGGAGAATGGTATGGGGGTCAGAAAGGGATCAACTGGCTTATCATTTAAAGGGCTACACAGTCATATTAATGGTTTGGGGAGATGGGGGAGTAATAGTTTGACATTCTTTCTTTAAAAAAAAAAGAGCTTTTTTTAATCAACAGAAAGGATGTAATGGACTTTAAGGCTGATGATTGAATAAAGATGGTTTTAATCTGGAGAGCTGGATCCCTTTCTCCATTTGGATGCTTTGATTTTAACATGCCCAATCCTGGGGCAAGACTCCACCGGAGTTGTCTGGTAGAGGCTTATTCTCCGCTCTCTGCTTAGCCCAACTGAGCGAGTTGGGATCAGTAGTGGCCAGCCGCAGCTAGCTAAGGCTACCCGCCACCTAATTTTGGGACATGAAAAAAGGGAAAAACTGCACTCAGAATTGTGGCCTGCCGACAGCTAGCTAAGCCTACCCGCCACCTTAATTTTGGGACATGAAAAAAGGGAAAAACTACACTCAGAATGGGCGAGGTCAGATTCGTGTTTTCATTTTTTTTCCGCCTGAGGAATGTTGGCAGGTATAAGAAATAACAGACAGAGGACTACTGTGATCCCATGAGAAACCTTCAGTCGCTCCCTCATAAATACCAGACTGGATGGGTGAGGGATCAACAATACTAATGTACACGGCTGTCAATGTGACATCAGTTTAGATAAGAAAACTAAAAATTCATTTTGACAAAACTCAAAATGTTAAGAGCTTGTAATGCTAAAGAAATCTTATGTTCTGCAGATGCTGCGGTAATGTGACTGCATGAGACGTGGTCATTTATCCTATTAGTGGCAAGGGACCCGGTTTTAATTATTTACGGGATTTCGCCGACATGATAAGGATGTTGCGTTTACTTTCATGACCTGTGTCAGAATGGCTGTATAATCCTTCATGAACTTTTAACAATCTCTGTCAGTTTCTATATTTGCCCAGCTAGCCTAATCCACGGCTCCTCAGTGTCCCTCCTCCCTGCTGAGAACTCACACTGCTCAGTACAAGCTGCAGCTGTCAGTCAGGATTGTACGGCCATTCGGAGATGGATTTTCAGTGGTAAATAATGGCCAGTATTAATGATCCGATCTGCGAATGGACAAGCATTTGGCTCATTTGTTGGATGATCACTGACATGCTAACATTTACACTGGATAATAATCAATGCGGCAGCTCTAGAACGATTATTGACTAGAGTAAACCGCCTAAGACCCAAGTAACACGAGCCTGCAACAGACTATACTCGCTTTCACCATGGCAGTACTTGTCAAGTGAGTACATACTTGTGTCTCGGCAGCGACATGTGCGAGTCATGCCCTTACTCATCGCCAATAACTGAAATTCTTTTCCATCGTGAAAAAAAAATTAAGAATGTTTTCTGCAACAACTCACAAATGTAAAAACTAAGCACTTCTGTTACAGAAATGGTCAAAGCTGCCAGCTACAGTAATAGAGCGCTACATCTATAAAACCAGTGTGTCTTCTGCATGCATGACCACCTTTCCATTCTTTCCCATAGGCTAGGTTCAGACAAGAATTGGAAAAAAAAAAAAAACTTTATTTTTTTTTTAATCATTTTTCATGCCGCACGATGTTCCGTTTCCCGGGTCAATTTTTTAAAGTCACAAAAAAATAAAATAAAAAGGCTCAATTCATTTCCCAATGTAATCTTTGCAGTGGGTCGGGGGTTATTTTAGATGTACTTAGTGACTTTTTTTTCCCAACACGGTAAAAATGGAAACCTCATGTGAACTAGCACAGTGATAGACCCAGGACCACGTGCTGTCCATTTTTTACACGGGCAGAAAAAAGTTTAGAAAAGTTTACAAGAACGCAGTCTTCGGCTGGGAAAATACATCTGTTTTTTTTGGAGTTTGCAAAATCTATATAAAATCTAATAAGAGTTTTTTTTCTTTGTACATTGGCCAATGACCGTGGAAGGAGTATTCTTACAAATGCTAGTTCGGCAGGTTATAAGTCTTCATAAATGGGCCGTGACCATCACCATCTGGTTTTTCCCGATAAGCCCTACATCTTCTTAAAATCAGGATTACATTTCTTCTTAACAAAAGCCCAGAATATGATTCCCTGAAATATTTGCACTAAGCTAGTGTTATCCCTCGGGTTACACAATATTGCTGCTATTTAATATGCAATGGTAGAAAGTTCAATCAATCATTATACCAGGGTTGGATATGCCATTGGTTCAACCTCTGCAGCTGCATGGGGGTCCAAGTGGTAAAGGGACCTCTTCAACCTCCGAAACTGCAAGCAGCTACTGTCACATTTTGCATTGTGATGAATGATCGGACTGCAAAGGGCCCATATACTCTCCTTGTACAGGGACCCGCTTATCTGGGTCTGCCCCTCTATTTTATATCTTATTTTAATAAACCTCGAAATTCCCTGGATCCAGTAAAAGGGTAGACGGGGACGGAGTCACACACCCAACATTCACGTCCTTGAATACGGACCGGCCACTGATCTCTTGAACCGAACTCCACACCCTCACACAGTGAAGGAAATAATTATTTGATCCCTTGCTGATTTTGTAAGTTTGCCTACTGACAAAGACATGAAGGGTATGTTTCCACGGTCCGGATTGCCGGCACTTTGGACGCAGCAGAAAGCCCGTACCGTCCAAAGCGCCGCCCTCTACACGTGGTGATTCCGCAAGTGTTCATTGAACGTAGGCCATAAAGGTTTAAAATCCTGCAGAGCTCACAATGTCCCCCTGCTCAAGAAGGCACATGTGCAGGGCGTCTGAAGTTTGCAAATGAACACCTGGATGATTCTGTGAGTGATTAGGAGAAGATACTGTGGTCAGAGGAGACAAAAATTGAGCTCTTTGGCATTAACTAAACTAGCCGTATTTGGAGGAAGAGAAATACTGCCTATGACCCAAAGAACACCATCCCCACTGTCAAGCATGGAGGAGGAAACATTATGTTTTGGTGGTGTTTCTCTGCTAAGGGCATAGGACTACTTCACGGCATCAATGGGAGAATGGATGGAGCCATGTACCGTAAAATCCAGAATGACAACCTCCTCCCCTCCGCTAGGACACTAAAAATGGGTCGTGGCTGTGTCTTACAGCAAGACAATGACCCAAAACATACAGCCAAGGCAACAAAGGATCAAAAAGAAGCACATTAAGGTCATGTAGTGGCCCAGCCAGTCTCCAGACCTTAATCCCATGGAAAACTTATGGAGGGAGTTGAAGCTCCGAGTTGTCAAGTGACAGCCTCAAAATCTTAATGATTTAGAGATGATCTGCAAAGAGGAGTGGAGCAAAATTCCTCCTGACGTGTGCGCAAACCTCATCATCAACTACAAAAAACATCTGACTGCTGTGCTGCCAACAAGGGTTTTGCCACCAAGTATTAAGTCTTGTTTGCCAGAGGGATCAAATACTTATTTCTCACTGCAAAATGCAAATAAATTTATATAATTTATACAATGTGATTTTCTGGATTTTATTTTTGATATTCTATCTATAAATGTTATTATTATTAACCTACCCTTAAAATTATAGACTGTTCATGTCTTTGTCAGTTGGCAAACTTATAAAATCAGCCAGGGATCAAATACTTCTTTCCTTCACTGTATATGCCGATGAGACTTGTTCAGTTCGGGTTAGGTGACACATAGCCGGGGTCCAGACATGGCGATCAGTACTCAGAAGGAAGATGTCGGACGCGTGAAGTTGACCTTACCCAAGCTGAATTCTGCTCTCCTACCAGACTAGGGTGACCTAGTCTACAAACTATGATCATGTGCAAGATCGGTCAGGAATCTGACTTAGAACCCAAGGGGCCAATGCGCATGTTACGATTTTCTGCATGGAGAAAATCACAGCATGTGCCAATATGATCTAAACCCCCATTTAAAGTCAATAGGTTTCCAAAATCGGAACGCACAGACACAAAACCGATTTGATTCGGATGGAAAAATCGTCCGTTTTTCACTAGTTCCACATCGATCATCTGAACAGAGGCTGATACATTACTTGAAAGCTGCTATAACATGTGCAACAGTTTCCCAATACAGAGCGTTACAGTGCGTTGTCACTAATTAGATGAGGACTACCCAAACCAGGACAGTAAAACCGGCCGGGCAAGTAAGCAACAATTTTTTTTTTTTTTTTACAGACAAGATCTGGAAGCTAGCATGGCCTGAACGTGACGCCCAGTGTGTGCAATGGAAACGGCAATGCTGCAATTACATTAATGACAGGTATATTCACTGCTGTACAACTACTTGTTCTGGGAAAACCTGTTTTTAATCTCAATGAGGGCAAGATAAGCATGCACGGGCGAATACCGGTATGCACCATCACTATAGAGTACAGTTGTGGTCCCAATACAAATGAGATAAAAGTTAGCTGAATCCGCTAAGGTCCGTCCATATAATATCTAGGGGCTTCAATACACACAAGGATGCCGATCACCTGTTCATCGGGTGAAACGATCTTTTCTGCTGAATAAAACATCACCGTTCTCGGCAGCACAACATGCTGTGTAAACAGGATCTATTTGTCATGATCCAGGACGGGGCTTTCTCTTTGTCCCGTCCTGGTTAGACAGGGGTTAATTGTTTCGGCCTCTCTCTGGCAGAGGGCGGCTATTTAGTTGCCAATTGACCAAGGTCTGGTGTCAGTTATACTCCTGCCCTCCGCTGAGTTAGTTGACCTCCTTCGTGCCTGTGCCTGATATCTTGTTGCTTGTTTGGTTTTGACCCGGTCCGTCTCTTCGTTGTGAGTTTGTCTACTGTCTTGGTACTGTGTATTTGCCCGTTCTGGTTTTCTGATCCCTTGGCTACGTCCTGACTACCCTCTGCCTGCTTCTCTTGTACTGCGCCGCTCTCTCTGTGTATGACCCCTTGGCTACGTCCTAACTATCCGTTCTGTTTAATCCCTTGGTAACTCTGTCCCGTAGTTACCCTTCTAGAAGTTTTCCTTCTGCTCCTAGCTCTCGGAGCTTAGGCCACGCCGCCAGCAGTCAGGTGCTTCAGGTCCTATTTGGCCTGAAACAATCTCTCTCTGCTCCTGCTTCCTCTGAGAGACCTGTGGCTGGCTCCGCCCTTTGGCAGTCACATGCTTCAGGTCCTGTTTGTCTGAAGCACGCATCTTCACCGCTGCTGTCCCGCTCCACAGGTATCTTTGAGTACAGTCTGTCTTACTCAGGACACGCGCACTGGCTCAGTGAGCAAGTGCAGTGCGGTGTTCAAGATACTATCACAGATCGCACAGTGCACATCATTAATCTTGGTTTAATGTTGTGTAAAAAAAACCTTAATATGTATGGTGGTCTTCTGACTCTACCCCTATAATGACGGAATGGATTCGGAATCGGGTTGGATTCAGAACGTCGGATTTCGGACTGTAGACCCTTTTGTTTCCCCAGAGATAAACCGTTGCCATAAGAGTCTGGTAGTCAGTCGAGCGAGTGCTCCTGTGTATGGAGGAATCAGGAGAGGCAGCCGCTGGCCCAATGATTGCTTGGCTGACAGCTAGCTGTTGTGTGTGGGGCCCTAGGACCTGATGAGGCTGGAGCACTGACTCTGAAGATCCATGTCAGAAAGGTTGTCCAATATTAGGATTACAGCTAAAGATGTACTCATGCATTAAACGCCTGCAGATATTTTTCAGACTAGCCAATGAAGGTATAACTCCTTTTTTTTGACAGCATGTACACAAATTAACACTGGCTAACAAAGAAATTTTACAGCCATAGTTACAGTCATGGCCAAAAGTTTTGAGAATGACACAAATATTATATTTTCACATGATCTGCTGCCCTCTGGTTTTTATGTGTGTTTGACAGATGTTTTTATCACAGACAGAAATATAATAATTGCAAACATATGAGTAACAAAAGCTTATATTGACAGTTAGAATGAGTTAATGCAGCAAGTCAATATTTTCAGTGTTGACCCTTCTTCTTCAGGACCTCTGCAATTCTCCCTGGCATGCTCTCAAGCAACTTCTGGACCAAATCCTGACTGATAGCAGTCCATTCTTGCACAATCAATGCTTTCATTTTGTCAGAATTTTTAGGTTTTTGTTTGTCCACCCGTCTCTTGATGATTGACCACAAGTTCTCAATGGGATTAAGATCTGAGGAGTTTCCAGGCCATGGACCCAAAATCTCTATGTTTTGTTCCCTGAGCCATTTAGTTATCACCTTTGCTTTATGGCAAGGTGCTCCATCATGCTGGAAAAGGCATTGTTGATCGCCAAACTGCTCTTGGAGGGTTGGGAAGTTGCTCTTGGAGGACATTCTGGTACCATTCTTTATTCATGGCTGTGTTTTTAGGCAAGACTGTGAGAGAGCCGATTCCCTTGGCTGAGAAGCAACCCCACACATGAATGGTTTCAGGATGCTTAACAGTTGGCATGAGACAAGATTGGTGGTAGCGCTCACCTTGTCTTCTCCGAATGAGGCGTTTTCCTGATGTCCCAAACAATCGAAAAGGGGATTCATCAGAGAAAATAACTTTACCCCAGTCCTCAGCAGTCCACTGCCTGTACCTTTTGCAGAATATCAGTCTGTCAATGATGTTTTTTCTGGAGAGAAGTGGCTTCTTTGCTGCCCTCCTTGAGACCAGGCCTTGCTCCAAGAGTCTCCGCCTCACAGTGCGTGCAGATGCACTCACACCTGCCTGCTGCCATTCCTGAGCAAGCTCTGCACTGCTGGTAGCCCCATCCCGCAGCTGAAACACTTTTAAGAGACGCTCCTGGCGCTTGCTGGTCTTTCTTGGGCGCCCTGAAGCCTTTTTGGCAACAATGGAACCTCTCTCCTTGAAGTTCTTGATGATGTGATAGATTGTTGACTGAGGTGCAATCTTTCTAGCTGCGATACTCTTCCCTGTTAGGCCATTTTTGTGCATTGCAATGATGACTGCACGTGTTTCTTTAGAGATAACCATGGTTAACAGAAGAGAAACAATGATGCCAAGCACCAGCCTCCTTTTAAAGTGTCCAGTGGTGTCATTCTTACTTAACCCCTTCCCGACCCATGACGCCACGTAGGCGTCATGAAAATCAGTGCCAATCCGACCCATGACGCCTATGTGGCGTCATGAAAGGATCGCGTCCCTGCGGGTCGGGTGACCGGGGTCACTGAAAGGTCACCCGACCCGCCGGCACAGGACCCTTTGTGCTTCACCACAGGGGGGTTGGCTTAACCCCCCCGTGGCCACGATCGCTCTGATTGGCTGTTAAAAGTGAAACAGCCAATCAGAGCAATCTGTAATATTTCACCAATATAATTGGTGAAATATTACAATCCAGCCATGGCCGATGCTGCAATAGCATCTGCCATGGCTGGACACCGAGCCCTGACCCCCCCACACGGATTCACGGCGGCGATCGGCCGCTGCCACCGAAAGATGGCAGCGGTCGGTCACCGCCGTCACTAAAAGCTCCCTCGTCCTGGCCTCCGCTGCCCCCACCTTCCGATCCCCCCCCTCACTTCCGACCCCCATACTCACCTCTCCCGGTCCACCGATGTCCCTGGATCCTTCCCGGCGGCTGCCCGGGATTCTTCATGGGCGCCGCCATCTTGGAAAATGGCGGGCGCATGCGCAGTGCGCCCGCCGGCCGGCGCATGCGCAGTGCGCCCTGCATAGTCAAAAAATGTATTTTGATCACTGTGATAAACTGTCACAGTGATCAAAATAAAAAAAGTAAGTGAACCCCCCCTGTCATAGGTAGGGAAAAATAATAAAGAATTTTTTTTTTTTCCCTATTAGGCCCTGTGCACACGTTGCGGATTTTGCTGCGGATCCGCAGCTGATTTCTCTGCTGATCCGCAGCTGATTTCTCTGCTGATCCGCAGCTGATTTCGCTGCTGATCCGCAGCGGATTTCGCTGCTGATCCGCAGCGGATTTCGCTGCTGATCCGCAGCTGATTTCGCTGCTGATCCGCAGCTGATTTCGCTGCTGATCCGCAGCTGATTTCGCTGCTGATCCGCAGCTGATTTCGCTGCTGATCCGCAGCTGATTTCGCTGCTGATCCGCAGCTGATTTCGCTGCTGATCCGCAGCTGATTTCGCTGCTGATCCGCAGCGGATTTCGCTGCTAATCCGCAGCGGATTTTGCTGCGGATCAGCAGCGGATTTTGCTGCGGATCCGCAGCGGATTTGGCGCTGCGGATCCACAGCAGATCCAGAAACCATGTACAGTACAATGCAAATAAATGGTAAAAAAAAAAACGCTGTGCACATGCTGCAGATTTTTCAGCGCGGATTTGCTGCGGTTTTAAATCCGCAGCATGTCAATTCTTTGTGCGGATTCCGCAGCGATTTTACACCTATTCCATTATAGGCGTAAAACCGCAGAGAAAAACCGCAGCAAATCCGCGCTAAATACGCAGGTAAAAGGCAGGTCGTTTTACCTGCGGATTTTAGAAAAATCCGCAAGTGAATCCGCAACGTGTGCACGGGGCCTTAGGGTCAGGCTGGGTTCATATTGCATTATGGCAGTCCGTTAGATGGACTGCGTTTCACCGCGGTATAACGCGGTGTAACGCAGTCCGTTAACGCTGCCATTCACCCCATTTGTGTGCGCATCGCAACGCATGCCATGAAGTGGCATGCGTTCGCGACGTGTCGTCATTCAGTGACGGAGCCTTGGACGCAGGCTGCAGCGTCTGGGCTCCATCACCGCTAGCACAGATGAATCATCGCTGATTCCTCTGCACTAGCGGGTATAGCATAACGCGATCGCGTTATGCTATACCGTTACCAGCCCGTCAACGCTACGTGTTGAACGGGCTGGTAAAACGCAATATGAACCCAGCCTTAGGGTTAGAACTAGAGTTAGGGTTAGAACTAGGGTAAGGGTTAGAACTAGGGTAAGGGTTAGAACTAGGGTAAGGGTTGGAATTAGGGTTAGGGTTGGAATTAGGGTTAAGGTTGGGATTAGGGTTAGGGTTGGGATTAGGGTTAGGGTTGGGATAAGCGTTAGGGGTGTTTTGGGGTTAGGCTTGTGGTTAGGTTTATGGTTAGAGTTGGGATTAGGGTTAGGGGTGTGTTGGGGTTAGGGTTATGGTTAGGGTTTGTATTAGGGTTAGGGGTGTGTAGGGGTTAGGGGTGTGTTGGGGTTAGGGTTGGAGTTAGAATTGAGGGGTTTCCACTATTTAGGTACATCAGGGGATCTCCACACGCGACATGGCGCCACCATTGATTCCTGCAAATTTTGCGTTCAAAAAGTCAAACAGTGCTCCCTTTATTCCAAGCCCCGACGTGTGCCCAAACAGTGGTTTACCCCCACATATGGGGTATCAGCGTACTCGGGAAAAATTGCACAACAACTTTGGGGGTCTAATTTCTCCTGTTACTGTTGGGAAAAAAAATTGGGGACTAAAAAAGTTATTTTTGTGGAAAAAAAATGATTTTTTATTTCACGGCTCTGCGTTATAAACTTCTGTGAAGAACTTGGGGGTTCAAAGCGCTCACCACACATCTAGATAAGTTCCTTGCGGGGTCTAGTTTCCAAAATGGGGTCACTTGTGGGAGTTTATACTGTTTAGGCACATCAGGGACTCTGCAAACGTAACATGACGCCCGCAGACCATTCCATCAAGTCGGCAATTCAAAACGTCACTACTTCCCTTCCGAGCCCCGAAGTGTGCCCATACAGTAGTTTTCTCCCACATATGGGATATCAGCGTACTCAGGACAAATTGGACAACAACTTTTGAGGTCTAATTTCTCCTGTTACCCTTGGGAAAACAAAAAAATTGGGGACTAAAAGATCATGTTTGTGGAAAAAAATATGATTTTTTTATTTTCATGGCCCGGCGTTATAAACTTCTGTGTAGCCCTTGGGGGTTCAAAGTGCTCACTACACATCTAGATAAGCTACTTGGGGGGTCTAGTTTCCAAAATGGGGTCACTTGTGGGGGGTTTCTACTGTTTAGGCACATCAGGGGCTCTGCAAAGGCAACATGACGCCCACAGAACATTCCATCAAGTCTGCATTCCAAAATGGCGCTCCTTCCCTTCTGTGCTCTCCCATGCGCCAAAACAGTGGTTCCCCCCCACATATGGGGTACCAGTGTACTCAGGACAAACTGTACAACAACTTTTGTGGTCCAATTTCTCCTGTTACCCTTGTGAAAATAAAAAATTGCGGGTTAAAAAAATCAGTTTTTGAGGAAAAAAATGATTTTTTATTTTCACGGCTCTGCATTACAAACTTCTGTGAAGCACGTGGGGGTTCAAGGTGCTCACCACACATCTAGTTAAGTTCCTTGAGGGGTCTAGTTTACAAAATGTGGTCACTTGTGGGGGGTTTCTACTGTTTAGGCACATCGGGGGCTCTGCCCGCCCGCAGACCATTCCATCAAGTCGGCATTTCAAAGCGTCACTACATCCCTTCCAAGCCCTGACGTGTGCCCAAACAGTGGTTCTCCCCCACATGTGAGGTACTAGCGTACTTAGGACAAATTAGACAACAACTTTTGGGGTCCAATTTCTCCTGTAACCATTGTGAAAATAAAAAATATGGGGCTAAATAATAATTTTTTGAGAAAAAAAAATGATTTTTTATTTTCACGGCTCTGCGTTATAAAGTTTTGTGAAGCACCTGGGGGTTCAAAGTGCTCACTGTGCATCTGCATAAGTTTCTTAGGGGGTCTAGTTTCCAAAATGGGGTCATTTGTGGGGGAGCTCCAAAGTTTAGGCATACAGGGGCTCTCCAAACATGACATGGTGTCCGCTAACGACTGGAGCTAATTTTCCATTCAAAAAGTCAAATGGCGCTCCTTCCCTTCTGAGCCCTGCCGTGCGCCCAAACAGTGGTTTATGACCACATATGAGGTATCTGTGTACTCAGGAGAAATTGCCCAACAAATTTTAGGATCCAATTTATACTGTTGCCCATGTGAAAATGAAAAAACTGAGGCTAAAAGAAAATTTTTGTGAAAAAAAAGTACTTTCTTTTTTTTACGGATCAATTTGTGAAGCACTTGGGGGTTCAAAGTGCTCACTCTGCATCTAGATAAGTTCCTTGGGGGGTCTAGTTTCCAAAATGGGGTCACTTGTGGGGGAGCTCCAATGTTTAGGCACACAGGGACTCTCCAAATGCGACATGGCATCCGCTAAATATTCCAGCATATTTTCCATTCAAAAAGTCAAATGGCGCTCCTTCCCTTCTGAGCCCTGCCGTGCGCCCAAACAGTGGTTTATGACCACATATGAGGTATTGGTGTACTCAGGAGAAATTGCCCAACAAATTTTAGGATCCATTTTATCCTGTTGCCCATGTGAAAATGAAAAAACTGAGGCTAAAAGAAAATTTTTGTGAAAAAAAAAGTACTTTCTTTTTTTTACGGATCAATTTGTGAAGCACCTGGGGGTTCAAAGTGCTCACTTTGCATCTAGATAAGTTCCTTAGGGCGTCTTGTTTCCAAAATGGGGTCACTTGTGGGGGAGCTCCAATGTTTAGCCACACAGGGACTCTCCAAATGCGACATGGCAACCGCTAAATATTCCAGCATATTTTCCATTCAAAAAGTCAAATGGCGCTCCTTCCCTTCTGAGCCCTGCCGTGCGCCCAAACAGTGGTTTATGACCACATATGAGGTATCTGTATACTCAGGAGAAATTGCCCAACAAATTTTAGGGTCCATTTTATCCTGATGCCCATGCAAAAATGAAAAAATTGATGCTAAAAGAAAAATTTTGTTGGAAAAATTAAAATGTCCATTTTTTCCTTCCACGTTGCTTTAGTTCCTGTGAAGCACCTGAAGGGTTAATAATCTTCTTGAATATAGTTTTGAGTAGCTTGAGGGGTGCAGTTTTTATAATGGTGTCACTTTTGGGTATTTTCTGCCATATAGACCCCTCAAAGTGACTTCAAATTTGAGGTGGTCCCTAAAAAAAATGGTTTTGTAAATTTTGCTGTAAAAATGAGAAATCGCTGGTCAACTTTTAACCCTTATAACTTCCTAACAAAAAAAAATGTTGTTCCCAAAATTGTGCTGATGTAAAGTAGACATGTGGGAAATGTTATTTATTAACTATTTTGTGTCACATAACTCTCTGGTTTAACAGAATAAAAATTCAAAATTTAAAAATTGCGAAATTTTCAAAATTTTGGCCAAAGTTCCATTTTTTTCACAAATAAACGCAAAAATTATCGACCTAAATTTACCACTAACATGAAGCCCAATATGTCACGAAAAAACAATCTCAGAATCGCTAGGATCCGTTGAAGCGTTCCTGAGTTATTACCTCATAAAGGGACACTGGTCAGAATTGCAAAAAAATGGCCAGGTCATTTAGGTCAAAATAGGCTGGGTCATGAAGGGGTTAATCATGACAGATTGGTCTCCAGCCATGTCCTCAGACATCAACACCCACACCTGTGTTAATGGAGCAATCACTGAAAAGAGGTTAGCTGGTCCTTTTAAGGCAGGGCTGCAATGATGTTGAAATGTGTTTTGGGGGATAAAGTTCATTTTCTAGCCAAATATTGACTTTGCAAGTAATTGCTGTTAAGCTGATCACTCTTTATAACATTCTGGAGTATATGCAAATTGCCATTAGAAAAAGTGAAGCAGTAGACTTTGTAAAAATTAATATTTGTGTCATTCTCAAAACTTTTGGCCATGACTGTACATGGATTTTCAAAGTACGGCAGGGTCATCAGGTGCAAGATCTATTTAATAGATGGTTTGTCTTGATGAAGATGTCCTGCGTCACTTCGAAATGCGTTGACTTTTAACCTTTTCCAATAAATTTTTTCATTCTAAGTATATTTCATTTCAACAGCACATAAGTGATACCTCCATTCGTTTTTCTTTCATACCTGTGATCGTCCTCTCGACCGGTATCTGTGCAGCAGCTGTGACATGCCGTTTGTGTGTTGCTAATCAGCAACTCAGCAAGGTGAGTGTCTCCCCCTTTTTTCCTGACACCCCATTGTCATTGGATAAGACCCTATTGTGCTTTCTTTTTCCCTGTTTTTATTCGTATTCTAAAGCCCCGTCTCACATAGCGATATCGCTACCGAGATCGGTGCTGAGTCACTAGTTTTGTGACACAGCAGCGAGCTCACCAGCGATATCGCTGTGTGTGACATTCAGCGACGATCAGCCCCCCTGCTGGGTATCGCTGATCGGAGCTGAAATGCCCTGGACATTTTTTTGACCGCTGGTCTCCCGTTGACAGGCACGCATCGCTGCGTGTGACAGGCGGAGACCAGCGATCCGCTGGTAACCAAGGTACACAGCGGGTTTCCAGGCGCGGGGCTGTGCCTAGAAACCCGCTGTGTACCTTGGATACCAGCGCCTGATGCAGGGAGCTGGTAACCAAGGTACACAGCGGGTTTCCAGGCACCGCACAGCGCCTGGAAACCCGCTGTGTACCTTGGTTACCATCTCCCTGCATCAGGGCGCTGGTATCCAAGGTACACTGCGGGTAACTAAGCGATGTTTACCCGCAGTGTCCTTGAGCTGATCGCTGCCTGAGCTGCCTGTTTGGCAGCTCAGCAGCGATAATGTATCGATACACCAGCGATCCTGATCGTTGTCGGGATCGCTGGTGTATCGCTATGTGAGACCCAGCCTTAAGATCTATTTAATAACATGAAATGTATTAAATATTAAATATGCTGACAGAATCTATTTAATTTCGGTTATGAAAACTTTTAAGGATTACACATGGATTGTGAAAGTAAGTACAATAGGGTCATCAGGTCTTCAAGATCTATGTATATATTATTGCAGTTTTATAATCTGGTGACAAATCTGGTTTAATAGGACGTAATTTGGATGTCACCAGTTTGGTGCCTCTAACCGTGCAGTACTGTAAAGAGGGGCGTGCGCTCTCCCTATATTTACAATTGTGGGTCCGCTCCTCCCTCCATTGAGTTACGGTATATTTCTGTTAGGTCCCGTGACTTCTTCTGCTGTACGGTATTATTAGTATGACTGACGAGGTAGTAATTGTGGAAACATTGGCGAAGTTAAAATTTTCGGGGATCGGCTATCGCTAACCTTTGTGTGCGCCGGTGAATGCCCTGCGGGGCTGCTGGAACAACACAACTCGGTAGGTAAGAGTTGTGGAATATTTTAGTGAATGGGTCAGGGTGTGACTGCCTCTGAGGACTATTGATAACATGAGAAGTGTCACAGAAAACAATTACATGTCAGCCCCCTCTAACATCAATGACAGCTTGAAGTCTTTTGTGGTAGTTGTGGATGAGGTTCTTTATTTTCTCAGATGGTAAAGCTGCCAAATGTTCTTGGCAAAAAACCTTCAGTTCTTGTAAATTCCTGGGCTGTCTAGTATGAACTGCACGCTTGAGATTTCCCCAGAGTGGCTCAATGATATTGAGGTCAGGAGACTGAGATGGCCACTCCAGAACCTTCTTGTTCTGCTGTAGCCCATGACATGTCGACTTGGCCTTGTGTTTTGGATCGTTGTCATGTTGGAACGTCCAAGTACGTCCCATGTGCAGCTTCCGGGCTGATGATTGCAAATTTGCCTCCAGTATTTGCAGATAACGTGCTGCATTCATCTTATCTTCAACTTTGACCAAGTTTCCTGTGCGTTTGTAGCTTACACATCCCCAAAACATCAGCGATCCACCTCCGTGCTTTACAGTAGGAATGGTGTTCCTTTCATTATAGGCCTTGTTGACCTCTCTCCAAATGTAATGTTTATGATTGTGGCCAAAAAGTTAAATTTTGGCCTCATCAATCCAAATTACCTTGTTACAGAAGTTTTGAGGCTTGTCTCTGTGCAGTTTTGCATACTGTAGGTGAGATACTTTGTGGTATTTGTGCAGTAATGGCATTCTTCTGGCGACTCGACCTTGCAGCCTATTTTTCTTCAAGTGCCTCCTTATTGTACATCTTGAAACAGCCACACCGCTAGTTTTCAGAGAGTCCAGTATTTCAGCTGATGTTATTTGTGAGTTTTTCTTTGCATCCCGAACAATTTTCCTGGCAGTTGTGGATGACATTTTTGTTGGTCTACCTGACCCTGGTTTTCTTTTTACAGAGCCCCTGATTTTCCATTTGTTAATCACAGTCTGAGCGCTGCTGACTGGCATTATCAATTCCTTGGATCTTTTTGTATCCCTTTCCTGTTTTATACAGTTCAAAAACCTTTTCCCGTAGATCCGTTGACAATTCTTTTGATTTCCCCTTGACTCACAATCCTGAAACGTCAGTGGCTGGATGAAAGATGCAAGAGTCTGTCTGGATCCCAGAAACTCACTCAGCTTTTATACACACACACTGATTACAAGCAAACAGGTCACAGGTGAGGATGTTACCTTTAGTAGCCATTCAATCCCATTTGGTGTTATCATTCATATTCTCTGAAAAATGGCCAAGAAAGCAAAAATTCTGCCGAGGTATGTAAACTTTTGAGCACAACTGTATGTACTGTGACACATAAAGGCTGCAGAATTCAAGCTAAGCAACAAAAAAATTCTAAAAAAAAAAAAAAACATTTTAAAAGACTAAAATGCATGTATTTAATTAGAACCAAATGACCATAGCCTTAAACAGTATGTGCAGGATTAGAAAGATATAGCTGCTTTCACCCAAAAACGGTATATGTTACTACTCCCTACTAAATGGTCTTTCACAAAACTCTCACCTCCCCATCCATCGTAAATGCAGAAACCAGGCGCATATTTCTGTGCAGCCGATACACCCATGCCTGCACACCGTGCAGCCAGCACAACCATGCCTGCGCGCTGTATAGCCAAAACACCCATGCCTGCGCGCTGTGCAGCCGACACACCCATGCCTGCGAGCCGTGCAGCAGACACACCCATGCCTGCGTGCTGTGCAGCCGACACACCTATGGCTGCGCGTTGTGCTGCCGATACACCCATGCCTGCGCGCCGTGCAGCAGACACACCCATGCCTGCGCGCTGTGCAGCCGATACACCCATGCCTGCACGCTGTGCAGCCGATACACCCATGCATTCTAAAGCCAAACACATCTGTAGTGAGGAGGGAACCTAACAATGTCCATTATAGCCTATAGATTAAAATGACGGGGTTATAGTACACATACCTTAAAATGTGCCAAAAAAAGGGGAGTTTAATAAAAATAGGGAAGAATATCTGTCCACATCTGAAAATAAAAGAAAGCCGACAGTGGATACACGCTGCCTGATCTGCAAGCAGCATGTATCAGGCACTGGCTGTGTGATCTCGGTCAGGTATGTGTGCCTCTGAAATGCTGTCTTAAAAAGCCGATGTGGACAGAGCAGCTTGGAAGACTAGTTGGACAGGAGGTCCTCTGCGACTATTTTGCTGCCAGTGACTGACAGGTCTGTGCCTATACATGTACGAAAGGTAGAAACCTGCCACTCCACTGGAGCGAGGAGGAAGAAGCCACAGGGGACTGAGCAGCGCTGGAGACTAGTCAGACTGGCAGCCCCCAGAAGCCTCTCCATGCCTGCTGGCAGTGACTGACAGGTCTCTCCCCATACGCACATATAGGGAGAGACCTGTCACTCCAGAGCAGCAGGCCATCGGATACTGGGCCGCATTGGAGACTAGCTGGACAGGTGGACCCCGAGCAGCTTCTCCCCACCCGATGCCTGGGAGTGACAGGTCTCCCCTATATGCATGAACAGGGTGAGACCTGTCAGTCACTGGCATCAGGTGACTTTAAAAGTATGCCTTTCTCTGAAATGCTGCAGCGGCTGAGATCATACAGGCAGTGACTGATACATGCAGACTGTGGATCGGGCAGCAGGCATCGGCTGTCCGTGGATCGGGCAGCACCTTTCAGCTATCCGTGGATCGGGCAGCACATATCAGGTTCACTTTAATTACAGATGTGTTTCCCTATTTTGTATCTGCTGTCAGGTTCCTTTAAGTCACAAAAAAGCATGTACTCATCTAATGTTAAATTGATCACACAAAGCCATAATTATCAAATTACGATCACAAAACAAAATACCTGCCCGTTCTAGACATGCACAAGGATCGGTTCTAAAATCAGGATGCAATTTCATAACCAAAAGAGGAAAATCTGAGGGCAACATGATATCATCCAGCTTATATATTTCACATCCTTACCATACACAGAATACTCCGGTTACAGCATGTTTTGTTTTTATTTTGTTCTTTTTAATGTCGTAGATTGAGGTGCAGTTTATGTAAATATGTAAAACAAAAATAACAAAAAAAGTGTTTTTCATCATCTCATAATACCAAACAATGCAACCGTAAACATCTTATTAAGTGCAGCGCAATGCATGCTGTCTTTGTTGCAGAATAAAGTAAAGCAGCAGCTGTTATGTCACGACAACGAGTGACCACTGCAGCCAATCGATGCCCCAGTGATGGGCTGTGGCAGTCATGTGATAGTTGTTGTGAATGGGTTTGAGATGAGTTCTGAGCAGAGGCTCCCTCTGGTGGTTACAAGCGGTACTAGTGAGGATTGTGAGGACTGGGAATCAGGTGTTACTGATTGGTCTTATGTAAGGGAGTCATTTTTCCATCAGGGTTGCCGGTGATCAATTGTTCTGGTCTGAGTCCTTCTTTCCAGTTTCCCTTGTAGCCTGCTGTGTCGTGTCTGCATCTCCTGCTTTCAGATAAGACAATTTCTTGTTTTGTGTTTTTGCTATATTTTTGCATTTTGTCCTGCACTTCTGTGGGGGCCTTCAGGGTCCCCTCCGGGGGCTTTTGCCCTCTCAGTTTAGTCCAGCCACTGTGTTTTGTACTTTTGCTTTTTCCAGTTTTTTTTTCAGTGGCTGCTGTTTTGTTTTTGTTACACCAGAGAACTAATTTAGGTGGTAGAGGTCGTGTGATCTCAGGTGATTTTGAAATTAGTAGAGTTGGTGTTTTTTCAGGGTTTTCTGAGATTGCAGTAAGTACCCTTCCTATCCTTTTCTATTTAGATAGTTTGGGCCCCAGCGTTTGCTCATACTATTTTCTTTCTGTGTCAGTATTTCCTCTTGTCTAACCGCCATTACATGTTTGGGGGCTTTCTATTATCTTTGGGGTTCTGCTCCGGGGCAGATAGCTTTCCTATTTCTATCTTTAGGTGTAGTTAGTTTCTCAGGCTGTGACGAGGCGTCTAGGACCAACGTAGGAACGCTCCACGGCTGCCTCTAGTTGCGGTGGTTAGTCAGGGTACTGCAATCTCATAGATTCCAACTGCTCTGGTGTATTTCCTTTTTTACTTGCACTCCTCAGCTACCGTAACATAACAGTATCACCGGCCTTGAGCCTTGCTCTCGCTCTAGTGGTTTGTTGATGCCATTGCCTGTGCCCAAGAGACCATGGACCCATATCTCTATGGATTTCATTTCCGATCTTCCTGTTTCTCAGAGAATGACCACCATCTGGGTAATTTGTGATAGGTTTTCCAAAATGATACATCTTGTGCCATTACCTAAGTTGCCTTCCTCCTCTGAATTGGTGCCGTTGTTCCTTCAGCACGTGGTTCGTTTACACGGCATTCCTGAGAACATTGTGTCTGACAGAGGAGTCCAGTTTGTTTCCAGATTTTGGAGGACTTTTTGTTCTAAACTGGGTGTTCAATTGTCTTTCTCCTCGGCATTTCATCCTCAGATCAATGGTCAAACTGAGAGAACAAACCAGACATTGGAGACTTATCTAAGATGCTTTGTGTCTGCTGATCAGGATGACTGGGTCTCTTTTTTGCCTTTGGCTGAGTTTGCTCTTAATAATAGGGCTAGCTCTGCCACTTTGATGTCTCCGTTTTTCTGTAATTCTGGGTTTCACCCTCGATTTTCTTCAGGACAGACGGAGGCTTCTGTCTGTCCAGGTGTTGACTCTGTTGTTGAGCGTATGCAGCAGATTTGGGACCAGGTAGTGGAGAGGTTGTCCCTCTCTCAGGAGAAAGCCCAGCGGTTTGCTAACCGGCATAGGACTGATGGTCCTCGGTTTAAAGTGGGGGACTTGGTCTGGTTGTCCTCAAAGAATATTCCTATGAGAGTAGCATCTCCTAAATTTAAGCCTAGGTTCATTGGACCTTATAAGATCATGGAGATTATTAATCCTGTTTCTTTTCGTTTGCTTCTTCCAGGGACATTTAAGATCCATAACGTGTTCCACAAGTCCTTGTTGAAGAGGTTTGTTGAGCCAGTGGTTCCTGCTGCTGTGCCTCCTGACCCTGTTTTGGTTGAGGGCAATCTGGAGTATGTGGTTGAGAAAATATTAGATTCTCGTTTTTCTAGACGGAAACTCCAGTATTTGGTTAAATGGAGAGGTTATGGTCAGGAAGACAATTCTTGGGTGTTTGCTTCGGACATCCATGCTAGGAGACTTATCCGTGCGTATCATAGAACTCATCCTGACCGACCTGGTTGCTCAAATGAGGGTTCGGTGACCCCTCCTCAAGGGGGGGGTACTGTTGTGAATGGGTTTGAGATGAGTTCTGAGCAGAGGCTCCCTCTGGTGGTTACAAGCGGTACTAGTGAGGATTGTGAGGACTGGGAATCAGGTGTTACTGATTGGTCTTATGTAAGGGAGTCATTTTCCCATCAGGGTTGCCGGTGATCAATTGTTCTGGTCTGAGTCCTTCTTTCCAGTTTCCCTTGTAGCCTGCTGTGTCGTGTCTGCATCTCCTGCTTTCAGATAAGACAATTTCTTGTTTTGTGTTTTTGCTATATTTTTGCATTTTGTCCTGCACTTCTGTGGGGGCCTTCAGGGTCCCCTCCGGGGGCTTTTGCCCTCTCAGTTTAGTCCAGCCACTGTGTTTTGTACTTTTGCTTTTTCCAGTTTTTTTTCAGTGGCTGCTGTTTTGTTTTTGTTACACCAGAGAACTAATTTAGGTGGTAGAGGTCGTGTGATCTCAGGTGATTTTGAAATTAGTAGAGTTGGTGTTTTTTCAGGGTTTTCTGAGATTGCAGTAAGTACCCTTCCTATCCTTTTCTATTTAGATAGTTTGGGCCCCAGCGTTTGCTCATACTATTTTCTTTCTGTGTCAGTATTTCCTCTTGTCTAACCGCCATTACATGTTTGGGGGCTTTCTATTATCTTTGGGGTCTGCTCCGGGGCAGATAGCTTTCCTATTTCTATCTTTAGGTGTAGTTAGTTTCTCAGGCTGTGACGAGGCGTCTAGGACCAACGTAGGAACGCTCCACGGCTGCCTCTAGTTGCGGTGGTTAGTCAGGGTACTGCAATCTCATAGATTCCAACTGCTCTGGTGTATTGCCTTTTTACTTGCACTCCTCAGCTACCGTAACATAACAGATAGTCGTGACACAAAGGCTGCAGATGTCCTCAGAAAGATTGAGGGCAGCTGAAGTGAGGCTGGCAAGTCCTGGAAAATTTATACTTTTTTATTTTTCCGTCAATATGGCCATGTGAGGGCTTGGTTTTTGCGGGACGAGTTGTACTTTTGAACAACACCATTGTTTTACCATATCGTGTACTGAAAACAGGAAAAAAATTCCAAATGCAATGAAATTGCAAAAAAAAGGGCAATTCCACAGTTTTTTTTTTTTCACCATGTTCACTAAATACTAAAACTAACCTGCCATTATGATTCTCCAGGTCATTTTCTGATGCCCGAAGCGTCTCAATTTTTCGTGATCTCCGGGTCGGGTGAGAGCTTATTTTTTGCGCACCGAGCTGATGTTTTTTAATCATACCATTTTGGTACAGATACGATCTTTTGATCGCCTTTTATTGCATTTTAATGCAACGTTGTGTTAAACCAAAAAAAACGCAATTCTGGCGTTTTGAATTTTTTTTTCTTGCTACACCGTTTAGTGATCGGGTGAATTTTTTATATTGATAGATCGGGCGATTCCATGCGGAGATACCCAATATGTGTAGGTTTGATTTTTTTTATTGTTTTATCTTGAATGGGGCGAAAAGAAGGGTGATTTGAACTTTAAAAAATATAAAAAAAATTAACTTTTTTTTTTTCCTTTTTGCATGCTTCAATAGTATCCATGAGAGACTAGAAGCTTCACTTGTCTGATCGTTCTGCTACATAGAGGTGATGATCAGATCGCCTGTATGTAGCAGAATTACTCACTGGCTATGAGCACCGACCACTGAGCGGCGCTCATAGCCATCAAGCAGTGACAACCATAGAGGTCTGCAGGAGACCTCTGGCTGTCATGCCAACCCATCGGTGACCCACGATCATGTGACATGGGTCACCAATGGGCGGATTTCCAGTGCGATTGCCGGAAGCGCATGTTAAATGCCGCTGTCAGAGTTTGACAGCGGCGATTCCGGGCACATGTCAGCTGTTCAAAACAGCTGACATGTGCCAGAAAAGATGTGGGCTCACCGCCGAGCCCATACAAAGGGACAGAGTCCGATATCGTGTACATTTATGCCCGTTGTCGGAAAGGGGTTAAAGAAGCTCTCACATCAAAGTTTTTATCCTCTTAATATATTGCCGTCATATTATACAGCACTGTGTACTTACAATTCCTCATTTTGCCTTTCTACCCAGGTAATTATTCTCTTTTCCATTAGGTCTATGACATCATGTGAGTACAAACTGACTCCTTCTAAGCTGTATGTAGAAACAGGAGGTCAATTTTCCCTGCATGAGTCAGCATAGACCTCAATTCTAATGATGACTCATGCAGGGATGAGACTTCTGTTTCTACATACAGCTTAGAAGGCCAACAATAAGGCCGGGGTCACACTTGTGTGTGTGATGCGAGAAACTTGCACGAGTCTCTCGCATCAATACCGGTAACTCTGGACCGAAGCGTTCAGCTGCAGAGAAATACATGTAGCCGCACGCTCCGGTCCCGAGTGCCGGCGGCAGTGCCGGGTATGATGCGAGAGACTCGTGCAAGTTTCTCGCATCACACACACAAGTGTGACCCCGGCCTTACACCTGCACCCAATAGAAACGCCTCTGCGCATAGAAATACATGTAGCCGCACGCTCAGGTCCCGAGTGCCGGCGGTAGTGCCGGGTATTGATGCGAGAGACTCGTGCAAGTTTCTCGCATCACACACACAAGTGTGACCCCGGCCTACACCTGCACCCAATAGTTGCGCCTCTGCTGCATAGAAATACATGTAGCCGCACGCTCCGGTCCCGAGTGCCGGCGGTAGTGCCTTGTATTGAATGCAAGAGACTCGTGCAAGTTTCTCACATCACACACACAAGTGTGACCCCGGCCTACACCTGCACCCAATAGTTTGCGCCTCTGCTGCATAGAAATACATGTAGCCGCACGCTCCGGTCCCGAGTGCCGCGGTAGTGCCTTGTATTGATGCGAGAGACTCGTGCAAGTTTCTCACATCACACACACAAGTGTGACCCTGGCCTTACACCTGCACCCAATAGTTGCGCCTCTGCTGCATAGAAATACATGTAGCCGCACGCTCCGTCCCAAGTGCCGGCGGCAGTGCCGGGTATTGATGCAGAGACTCGTGCAAGTTTCTCGCATCACACACACAAGTGTGACCCCGGCCTTAACACCTGCACCCAATAGTTGCGCCTCTGCTGCATAGAAATACATGTAGCCGCACGCTCAGGTCCCAGTGCCGGCGGTAGTGCCGGGTATTGATGCAAGAGACTCGTGCAAGTTTCTCACATCACACACACAAGTGTGACCCCGGCCTTACACCTGCACCCAATAGTTGCGCCTCTGCTGCATAGAAATACATGTAGCCGCACGCTCAGGTCCCGAGTGCCGGCGTAGTGCCGGGTATTGAAAGCAAGAGACCGTGCAAGTTTCTCACATCACCACACACAAGTGTGACCCCGGCCTAAAACCTGCACCCAATAGTTGCGCCTCTGCTGCATAGAAATACATGTAGCCACACCTCAGTCCCGAGTGCCGCGGTAGTGCCGGGTATGATGCGAAGAACTCGTGCAAGTTTCTCACATCACACACACAAGTGTGACCCCGGCCTTACACCTGCACCCAATAGTTTTCGCCTCTGCTGCATAGAAATACAGTAGCCG
>JARQOD010000010.1:73865354-73899770 GCA_033576555.1 Oophaga sylvatica
GTTTTTGCTATATTTTGCATTTTGTCCTGCACTTCTGTGGGGGCCTTCAGGGTCCCCTCCGGGGCTTTTGCCCTCTCAGTTTAGTCCAGCCACTGTGTTTTGTACTTTTGCTTTTCCAGTTTTTTTTCAGTGGCTGCTGTTTTGTTTTTGTTACACCAGAGAACTAATTTAGGTGGTAGAGGTCGTGTGATCTCAGGTGATTTTGAAATTAGTAGAGTTGGTGTTTTTTCAGGGTTTTCTGAGATTGCAGTAAGTACCCTTCCTATCCTTTTCTATTTAGATAGTTTGGGCCCCAGCGTTTGCTCATACTATTTTCTTTCTGTGTCAGTATTTCCTCTTGTCTAACCGCCATTACATGTTTGGGGGCTTTCTATTATCTTTGGGTCTGCTCCGGGGCAGATAGCTTTCCTATTTCTATCTTTAGGTGTAGTTAGTTTCTCAGGCTGTGACGAGGCGTCTAGGACCAACGTAGGAACGCTCCACGGCTGCCTCTAGTTGCGGTGGTTAGTCAGGGTACTGCAATCTCATAGATTCCAACTGCTCTGGTGTATTGCCTTTTTTACTTGCACTCCTCAGCTACCGTAACATAACAGATAGTCGTGACACAAAGGCTGCAGATGTCTCAGAAAGATTGAGGGCAGCTGAAGTGAGGCTGGCAAGTCCTGGAAAATTTATACTTTTTTATTTTTCCGTCAATATGGCCATGTGAGGGCTTGGTTTTTGCGGGACGAGTTGTACTTTTGAACAACACCATTGGTTTTACCATATCGTGTACTGGAAAACAGGAAAAAAATTCCAAATGCAATGAAATTGCAAAAAAAAGGGCAATTCCACAGTTGTTTTTTTTCACCATGTTCACTAAATACTAAAACTAACCTGCCATTATGATTCTCCAGGTCATTTCTCTGATGCCCGAAGCGTCTCAATTTTTCGTGATCTCGGGTCGGGTGAGAGCTTATTTTTGCGCACCGAGCTGATGTTTTTAATCATACCATTTTGGTACAGATACGATCTTTTGATCGCCTTTTATTGCATTTTAATGCAACGTTGTGTTAACCAAAAAAACGCAATTCTGGCGTTTTGAATTTTTTTTCTTGCTACAACCGTTTAGTGATCGGGTGAATTTTTTATATTGATAGATCGGGCGATTCCATGCGGAGATACCCAATATGTGTAGGTTTGATTTTTTTTATTGTTTTATCTTGAATGGGGCGAAAAGAAGGGTGATTTGAACTTTTAAAAAATATAAAAAAAATTAACTTTTTTTTTTCCTTTTTGCATGCTTCAATAGTATCCATGAGAGACTAGAAGCTTCACTTGTCTGATCGGTTCTGCTACATAGAGGTGATGATCAGATCGCCTGTATGTAGCAGAATTACTCACTGCTATGAGCACCGACCACTGAGCGGCGCTCATAGCCATCAAGCAGTGACAACCATAGAGGTCTGCAGGAGACCTCTGGCTGTCATGCCAACCCATCGGTGACCCACGATCATGTGACATGGGTCACCAATGGGCGGATTTCCAGTGCGATTGCCGGAAGCGCATGTTAAATGCCGCTGTCAGAGTTTGACAGCGGCGATTCCGGGCACATGTCAGCTGTTCAAAACAGCTGACATGTGCCAGAAAAGATGTGGGCTCACCGCCGGAGCCCATATCAAAGGGACAGAGTCCGATATCGGTGTACATTTATGCCCGTTGTCGGAAAGGGGTTAAAGAAGCTCTCACATCAAAGTTTTTATCCTCTTAATATATTGCCGTCATATTATACAGCACTGTGTACTTACAATTCCTCATTTTGCCTTTCTACCCAGGTAATTATTCTCTTTTCCATTAGGTCTATGACATCATGTGAGTACAAACTGACTCCTTCTAAGCTGTATGTAGAAACAGGAGGTCAATTTTCCCTGCATGAGTCAGCATTAGACCTACAATTCTAATGATGACTCATGCAGGGATGAGACTTCCTGTTTCTACATACAGCTTAGAAGGCCAACAATAAGGCCGGGTCACACTTGTGTGTGTGATGCGAGAAACTTGCACGAGTCTCTCGCATCAATACCGGTACTCTGGACCGAAGCGTTCAGCTGCAGAGAAATACATGTAGCCGCACGCTCCGGTCCCGAGTGCCGGCGGCAGTGCCGGGTATTGATGCGAGAGACTCGTGCAAGTTTCTCGCATCACACACACAAGTGTGACCCCGCCTTACACCTGCACCCAATAGAAACGCCTCTGCTGCATAGAAATACATGTAGCCGCACGCTCAGGTCCCGAGTGCCGGCGGTAGTGCCGGGTATTGATGCGAGAGACTCGTGCAAGTTTCTCGCATCACACACACAAGTGTGACCCCGGCCTTACACCTGCACCCAATAGTTGCGCCTCTGCTGCATAGAAATACATGTAGCCGCACGCTCCGGTCCCGAGTGCCGGCGGTAGTGCCTTGTATTGATGCAAGAGACTCGTGCAAGTTTCTCACATCACACACACAAGTGTGACCCCGGCCTTACACCTGCACCCAATAGTTGCGCCTCTGCTGCATAGAAATACATGTAGCCGCACGCTCCGGTCCCGAGTGCCGGCGGTAGTGCCTTGTATTGATGCGAGAGACTCGTGCAAGTTTCTCACATCACACACACAAGTGTGACCCTGGCCTTACACCTGCACCCAATAGTTGCGCCTCTGCTGCATAGAAATACATGTAGCCGCACGCTCCGGTCCAGAGTGCCGGCGGCAGTGCCGGGTATTGATGCGAGAGACTCGTGCAAGTTTCTCGCATCACACACACAAGTGTGACCCCGGCCTTACACCTGCACCCAATAGTTGCGCCTCTGCTGCATAGAAATACATGTAGCCGCACGCTCAGGTCCCGAGTGCCGGCGGTAGTGCCGGGTATTGATGCAAGAGACTCGTGCAAGTTTCTCACATCACACACACAAGTGTGACCCCGGCCTTACACCTGCACCCAATAGTTGCGCCTCTGCTGCATAGAAATACATGTAGCCGCACGCTCAGGTCCGAGTGCCGCGGTAGTGCCGGGTATTGATGCAAGAGACTCGTGCAAGTTTCTCACATCACACACACAAGTGTGACCCCGGCCTTACACCTGCACCCAATAGTTGCGCCTCTGCTGCATAGAAATACATGTAGCCACACGCTCAGGTCCCGAGTGCCGGCGGTAGTGCCGGGTATTGATGCGAGAGACTCGTGCAAGTTTCTCACATCACACACACAAGTGTGACCCCGGCCTTACACCTGCACCCAATAGTTGCGCCTCTGCTGCATAGAATACATGTAGCCCACGCTCGGTCCCGAGTGCCGGCGGTAGTGCCGGGTATTGATGCGAAGAGACTCGTGCAAGTTTCTCACATCACACACACAAGTGTGACCCCGGCCTTACACCTGCACCCAAATTGCGCCTCTGCTGCATAGAAATACATGTAGCCACACGCTCGGTCCCGAGTGCCGGCGGTAGTGCCGGGTATTGATGCAGAGACTCGTGCAAGTTTCTCCCATCACACACACAAGTGTGACCCCGGCCTTACACCTGCACCCAATAGTTGCGCCTCTGCTGCATAGAAATACATGTAGCCGCACGCTCCGGTCCGAGTGCCGGCGGTAGTGCCGGGTATTGATGCAAGAGACTCGTGCAAGTTTCTCCATCATACACACAAGTGTGACCCCGGCCTTACACCTGCACCCAATAGTTGCGCCTCTGCTGCATAGAAATACATGTAGCCGCACGCTCCGGTCCCGAGTGCCGGCGGTAGTGCCGGGTATTGATGCAAGAGACTCGTGCAAGTTTCTCACATCACACACACAAGTGTGACCCCGGCCTTACACCTGCACCCAATAGTTGCGCCTCTGCTGCATAGAAATACATGTAGCCGCACGCTCCGGTCCCGAGTGCCGGCGGTAGTGCCGGGTATTGATGCAAGAGACTCGTGCAAGTTTCTCACATCAACACACAAGTGTGACCCGGCCTTACACCTGCACCCAATAGTTGCGCCTCTGCTGCATAAAGTAACAAACAAGGTGGTTGCAAAATGCACAATTCAACTTTTGAAAATATATATTTTTTGTGAATTTTGTATCCCGTTGTGTTATACAACAAATGAAAACAATTTACAAAACATAAAAAAACTAGTAAAACATCCGGTGGTGACCACACAGCGACAGGTATAAAACTGGAGCAAGCAGCTACAGGAGGCGACCAATCAGGAGACAGATTTCATTTTATAAACTGCCCTGCTAATATGAAAGCTGCAATCTGATTGGTTACTTTTATGCCACATTGTTTTTTTACTAAACAGAAAACCCCAGGCTCCCGACAAGAGCCAGTTAATGACGCTCCAGCCCTCAGTAACAGGGAAAGAAGCAACTCATGACTCCCTGTAGCCTCAATTACACTCCATATAGAGGCTCCTAACGTCACCACAAAAACTTTCACCCACCTAACTACTGCAAAAGCAGCAAGCAATCAGCACTTCTGACAACCAACCTGATGCCGTCCGGGAGCTCTGCAAACGCAACGGGAGAAGAACAAGGCGGGGCAGACGAAATATTCTATGGGGTTTCGGGAATTGTAGTCCCCAACGGCTATTTTCCTCAGTAACGCTCGCTACAGAACTACACTTCCCGAGTAACTCCGCGCGCATTTAAAATCGCACAGCTTTATTGAAACCACCGTGTTTTCGATACACTCCTTTCAAAAGTTGCTTTTTTCCCCTCCATTGTCATATTGTAAAATCTGATATAAATTAGAATAGTAAACATAGGTGTTGTCCGCAGATGTTAGATTTCAGTCTGTTTTAAAAAATAATAGTGTGAATGTTATAACATTAAGCCCAGTCCAGTGTTAATAAAGTTTGTTATATACAAAAAAAAGAGGAACATACCAGAAAGGCGAAGTGCGCATGCTCATTAGGAGTTCCTCACAGCAACGCCCGAACGTTATAATTTCTGCTGGGAAAAAGCCCCGCCTTCCTCTAACGTCGCCCGTACGCTGCGTCATTGTGTCGGTGTCGCGCCTGTTCGCTCCGTGATAGAAGGACGGGATAACGCACGTATATATCGTCTCATTACTGTATTTCTATTGCGCTGGTGTGGATGCGAATGTGTTATCTGTGTGAGGTGACCCGGGCATGTCGGACTGTAGCATTCTGCCTGGGCTCATCTTCCCCCGCGTTGTCGTGAGGCGTTAGGTGCGTCCTGAGGGGCTTGTGTGACTGCGGCAGCATAAAGGGTGTGGATGGATGTATAGTGTGTATGTGGCTGTATATAGAATGGAAAATACGTCCATTTATAACGTATATGGTGTGTGTGTGTGATATATATATTATATATATATATATACACACACCCCTAAGCTCCCTTTACATTGCCAGATAATATATATATATGTGTGCATGGATGGATGGATGTATACTAGGTGTATGTGTGTGTGTGTATATATATATATATAGATATTATATATGTTATTATATTGTATATATATATATATATACACACACAACTAAGCTCCCTTTACATTGCCAGATATATATATATGATGTACCGTATGTGTGTGTGTATGTATATATATATATTTTAATACAATACATACACCCTAGTATACATCCATCCATGCACACACATTATATATATATCTGGCAATGTAAAGGGAGCTTAGGTCTGTGTGTGTGTGTTATATATTATATATATATATATATATATATATATATATATATACCTAAGCACCCTTTACATTGCCAGTACATAAAATGTATATGTGTGGGTATGGATGTGTGTATGACACAAATACTATGAGGTCTCGCATTCTGCATATGTTGCAATATCTTCAATGGATTGCACATCATGATCACTATAGGCTAGGCCCAATTGTGTGGAGTAAATGCCATGATGGGAATCTGTGTGTATATATATATATATATATATATAAAATATATAAAATTGCCAGTTATATATACCGTATATATATATGCATATGCAGAATCTTTATATTTTTGAGCTTGTATAATTTTTTTGCCATCTTTCTGGATGTCCTCCCTTCCATATTCATCTTCTGAGGACCAGATTGCTTCATGTTAATTTGAGGTGGAGATAGTGGACAGAGTAGTCCTGGTGGTGGGACATTTTGTTGATGAATCATGCCCCACCTAGTCCCAGGAGTCTTATCTACATGCATATATAATGTACAGACTAAAGGCTCACACATCAGATTGTTTTTTCTTTTTTGACAAATACTAGAAAAACAGACCAATTATTCTGATTAGTTTGATCAGCGGGTGATCCAATTTTCTTGAGTGGAGAAATTTTTTTTAAAAAAAAAAGCAAAATAAATTCTCCACTATCCCCATTCTGATATTACATGAAAATGTCATCCGATTGCGGTGCTGTTTTTCCCACTGAGCCATAGACTTCTGTTGTCAATTTTGATCCGACTCTTGGGTCAAAATGGGAGATCTCTGATATTTTCCACTAATCACTCAATTCGAGGAAAAAATCGGATATGTGAATGGCCTCATAGAATATCATGGATATGTGCGATCTGTGAAAACCACAGGTAACACTCGCACGTGAATGAGCCCTAAGATCAGAAAGTCTCAATCTCTCATCCCTGATTTTTGGACATGGCAGGACTTACTAATTAGAAGGGTGCAGTCATATTTTAATGGACAGGATGAAGAAGCTGCACGTACATATTGAAATTAACATGCGTGTGTACGAGGCGCAATTCATCTGAACATTCATGTGTTTTTAGTGGGAGGGGCGTATAGGCGACCCCCAGCCACTGCTTATCTCCACTGAGACCAAAAATATTGGACATGGAAATCGAGCTCTTCCGATCATTCCTCCAATATCATTTGCAGAAACCTCATTTATTTGTGCTGGATTCACATTTTCTTCTGATTTGATGCAGATTTCTGTAAAAATTCCTCACTGAAATGCATGTCAAATCCAAAATGTGAAATCAATGTGTTTGAATTGTTTTGCATTTGGAGATGTAGGATTTTTTTTGGTTTGTTTCTAAAATCTAATTAAATAAAGCCCATTTGAATATTAATTGCTATGTTTTGCATAGATCTCCAGCACAGCAAAATCTGCACCAAATTGCATGCATTTTGTTGTGGAAAATACTGCTGATATGAAAGGGTGGAAAAGCTGAAGCAAAAAAAAAAAAAAGTTTGCTGTGTATTTCAGATCCAAATTTTGTAAAATCTCCACTTTACTACTGCTGGAATGTGCTGTAGTTTTTCCTCCCGGGCAAGTCCCAACTGCAGAAAATGTGCAGCATCTGCACCATGTGGGTACAAACCCTTAAAGCCCTGGTACACATTATGTAAAAGTTTTCCGACCCTGCCGAGTTTGACAAGATCGGGGAATCCTATAATGTGTATGAGAGACTCAAGGATTGTGTGGTTGGAATAGCTTCACCCAATCCTTTTCTTCTGCAGGGAGATACAGTAGGCAGATGATTCTGGCTCAGCTCTCTCATAGAGAACGCAGGAACACTGGACTGAGCTGAGCGCTGCTGTGTATGGCCATTGTAGGAGTTTCAAGTCTGCAGTCACTCTGCGTAACTGCAGACTTGGGAATCCGCACAGTGCGCGCTGTCAGGATTTCTCCGTGTGCAGTCAGCCAGTCCTGTGACTTGTATTCTTCTGGACACAATCCGACTAGATGTGTCCAACATTACTCAATTCACTTGTATTGAGCAAGGCTGTACACGTCTAGTTGGCACATGACCACATATTAAAATTGCAAAGTCGTGGTCACACACCTGCCTGCCGCCGAACAATCCTGACAGCGTGCACTGTGCGGATTCCCAAGTCTGCAGTTACATAGCGTGACAGCAGAGTTGAACCCCATGTCTGGACAACCCCTTTAAGGCTGTGTTCATAGATGCACTGTTAGGTTCATTGGATTAAATTTGGGGTTGTTGGAATGAATCATGTGACAGGAAAATGCCCTAAGAGCTATGTTCACCCCCTACCCTTGGCCCAGCTTGTTCATAGTACTTTTTTTTTTTTTTTATGAAAGCTATTCCTTTTATTGTATTTTCTGATGTACTCGTGCTCTCTCAAACATCCATATGTTGTCTACATGCAGTGATTGCCAGCAACAATGGCCGAAACTGGTGGACATCAGTCTTCACATATTTCTTCCTCATCGGTTGGCGAGAAGGGCGGCAGCTGTGCAGGTAGACCCAATCTGTATACTCATACGTTACCGTGACATGTGCTTTTCTTCTTTTATATGTATGCAGATGTATGGAATAGCTTAGGCACGCCTTATGACTCAGTGGTGATGTTTCCTCTCTGATGGATTCCTAGAATGTATTACATGCCAAATATTTCAATTTAAAGTGTATTTAATGCAGCTGATGCAACCTTTAGGCCCTGATCTCATGTGCTATATGTAGTATTTCTGTTTGCATCACTATTATTGCCGTAAAAAATGCTGGAAACCTGACGGACTCTGCCAGATCCTGTCCCCCATGTAAAAATTTGATCCAGTTCAATGTGATGAAAGGTCCAGGGATGAAAGGTATCCTATTAAATTTCAGAAATTAAAGACAATGCACATGAATTGCCTTCTGTTTATGTGATGGTGACAGGTTCCCATGTAGTGAATAGTGAAAATGCAGCAGATTTCCTAAAACCAAATTCAGATAAAAATCTGCAATGGGTGAAATGGGCGGCTCACTACATTGAGGTGCTATGGGGGAATGTACCCTTAATGAGTTTTCAGAGATTAGTAGAGCATGTCTATTGGCTTATCTATCTGCAGATGTAATAATGTATAACTGTCTAGTATTACTTAATAAAGGGTATTTCCTATTAATAACATTCTCTAAAAGAAACAGTAAACTTAGAAAAGACACTAAAACAATCTCCCAGCTATTGCTTTCTTAACCTAAAGCTTTCCTTTTATCTTACTTTGCATTAAATTAAAATTGACAGGAAATATGCAAATAATTTTACTGTATGTATCCCCAGTAGTGTTGAGCGATACTGCTCGATATCTAAAAATATCGGATCGGAATGGTATCGCCGATATCACTAAATATCGTCGATATCCGATACCGGAAGTCCCATGTAAGTCTATGGGAACAAAATATTGCAACTAAAAAAAACACTTTCTTTCCTTGTAAACACAAAATATACACACTTAGAATACATATATATATATATATATATATATATATATATATACATGTCATTGTGACATATATATATATACATATATTTATAGTTTATTCACTTCTACATAGTAAAATAGCCTCTGATTCAATTGCCGGGTAAAGCCGGCATTTGTGAAAAGACAGAAGCACCCGAGGGTCCAGTCGCCACAGAGATGTTGCATCGACCCAGCGAACAGGATTCAGAAGCTCGCTATAAGCGAGTCCTGTGTGCCTTAATTGAACTGTTTTTTTGCTTGAGAATTGCAAAAATCATCATAGACTGTATTTGCCATTTTTCCGTCATATCTGCGCCACGAGGCACAGGTGAAGAATAAGGGGTGCTCTCGTGGGCGTACACTCACTCCGTGGCGCGAAAACGATGTCCGCACACTCTAAATGTTACTGCAATGTAAGATCGTGCCCCACAGCTCTGGAGTTCCGCCTCCTCATCCTCCTCAGTGGGCGTAAACGAACGCGAAGGTCCCGCCTCCCTACAAAAGATGTCGCCTCTCCTGATGCTAATGACACATGTGACTTTGCTGAGATGGCGAATGGACGTGAGCAGAAGTGGGAAGGGATGGAGGAGTCAGAGCTCTCCCCCCACGGAAGCGACCCGATCGCCACGGAGCCACCGTTTGGCACCCGGCCTGGAAACCCTCCTACGCTGGAAGAAGCGGAGGATACCCTGAGAGACCTGGCCCGGCACCGGGAGGAGGTCGCCAGGATGGAAGCGAGCTGGCGGGCCCTAAAACTACAATTGGAGCGGCGCCAATCCCTCTTACCCCCTGAAGTGTCTGTACCGGAAGGTGAGGCACCCGTTCCAGTAGAGGAGGCCGTGCGGGCATCCCAGCCCTTGCAATCTGAACCGGTTGCCAGTATCTCAGTGGAGGCACCCGTTCCAGTACAGAAGGCCGTGCGGGCATCCCAGCCCTTGCAATCTGAACCGGTTGCCAGTATCTCAGTGGAGGCACCCGTTCCAGTACAGAAGGCCGTGCGGGCATCCCAGCCCTTGCAATCTGAACCGGTTGCCAGTATCTCAGTGGAGGCACCCGTTCCAGTACAGAAGGCCGTGCGGGCATCCCAGCCCTTGCAATCTGAACCGGTTGCCAGTATCACAGTGGAGGCACCCGTTCCTGCAGAAAACGCCGCACCAGCACCCCAGATCCCGCTGTCTGCCCCCGTCGCTGAGGCAGAAGAATTGACACCCGTCCTCATGGAGGAGGCCGCGCAGGCACCAGAGCACTACCTGCCTGTACCGGAGCCCCGACCGTCATCCGTTCCAGAGCCGGCTGCTTCCGCCACAGGTGAGCGCCGCCAGGACTGGCGGGCGCCAGGAGAGCTGCCGCAAACCGGACATCGTAAGCTGGCATTTGATGGTGGAGACATGGAGCAGCTGGTGGAGGAGAATTACAACCGGCGTCAGAAGGAAGAGTGGAGACGTCGGGAGCGGGAAGCAGAGCGACAAAGGGAGCAGCGAGAATCCCAAAAGCTTCGGCAACGTCACCTGGAGAAGGACCTGGCAGAGAAGGCACGTATGAGAAAGGATAAAAGTACGGTGAGGGAGCCGCGGCGTAAGGGTGCAGTACGGAACTTTAAGTTAAAAGGTGGTTGGGGCTTCATCCAGGAGCCTGGACTTTATTTAGAAGTTTTGTAACCCGACGGGACGTGGAGGCTCACCTCCCAGAAGGACACCCGGGGAGGACCTGTTGCCAGGAGACTTGGTGACTTGCACCCGACACTGGGGTTACAATGGATGGTACGCCCTAAATGTTACCAGGTGCGACCCCTACTCCCCAGAGTGTCAGGAAACTGACAGACCCTACGAGCCTTCAGCCTCCCCCAACCAGGCCTCTGCACAAGTGCCCACCCCACGCCGTAAATCTCCCCAGCCTCCCTCAGTGGTCTCCTCAGCAGCCCCAGCTATGGACATGATAATGATAGCTGGCCCGTACCCGGCGCCTGTTAGGCCCCCTGGGGTTCGTACAGTCCGGGACATAGGGTTCCAGACCCGGAGGGAGACGAAAGAGGTGGCCACACAGACCCAGATAGCGGGTCACGACGTCACTGTACACGCCACACGACGTCATCAGGTCTGGGTGGACCCTCCTGTCACGGATGTTTGGCAAGCTCCACAACAGTACCAGGTGGTACCTGGAAGAGGCCAGCCAAAGAAGTCTAAATAACCCGGACAGGGTCTCTGTATGTAAATAGTTAAATTATTGATGTACCCGGACGGGTGAATGTTCATAAAAAGAAATTTATTGTTGCCTTAATATACCCATGTTGGGTAATGGTTTGATGTACCCGGACGGGTGAATGTTCAGAAGAACAAGTTTATTTTTGCCTTAATATACCCATGTTGGGTAATGGTTTGATGTACCCGGACGGGTGAATGTTCAGAAGAACAAGTTTATTGTTGCCTTAATATACCCAGGTTGGGTAATGGTGTTTCACTGTAATGAAAATGTTGAACTTTGAAGCCATGAACTGTACTGGCTCACAAATTTTTCTGTAAATAGTTGGCACTTCGGTGCTCCATTTTCGTTTTACAAAAACTTTACTGTGCACTATTGTCAACTACCTCAGAAACTAAAAACCCGTTTGGTGTGGCCGAAAGTGAGGTCTGCTCAAGGAAAGTCTTGCAGCCCACCCAAGACCACAGTTGGAGGTTTGGAGCGGGTCCTCCACAAGCACAAGTAAAGGACACTGTGAAGTTACCCCGGTGGGGTTGTAGTCCTAAGAAGTCTCCACGATTTTCGGCACTAATGCTATTTGCACTTTTGTTGAATATGTATTTATTAACACACATGTATAACACATATCAAGGGTATGAACAGTAACAAAACATTTCACATAATATAAGCCATTTGCACTTTTGTAATGTTATTATTAAAAATTTTATTATGCAACGTTTAACTTGAAGTGTTTCCTGCTTTCTTACTACGTCGCATAGTCCACTCTGCTACATCACTTTGCACCATTGCTCTATCTCACATCTATCTGCCCTGGAAGGATAGCGTGTTACCTGTAGAAGACTTTTCACCTACCTGCACTACACCATCCCTTCCAGAGGACCTGCACAGCAGCGCTGGACACCCTGACCAGGTACTACAGGTGGCGTCACGACAAAGTACACGAACATTCTATCATCCCCTGGAAATATCCCACATTCCAGTGATCGCCCAGGTCACGGACCGAGCTGTGCTACTCGTGACATCCCCCATAGAAGTCAACGTGATCGGTGCCGAGTACCCCCAAAACCCCTGTCTCTGTGCGACTCAACTTCCCTCACTGTGCTCTCACTTTACATTTACAATGCCTCTGGGTTTTTTTTTGGGGGGGGGTGGGGAACATTCAGACTTTTGCTATGGGGCCCCATGATTTATATGTACGCCCCTGCTGCTGAGGAATGGTATTTAAGGCTGTTAAGGAGCCAACATACATGGACCTTGCCAGCCTGATAATACCAGGCCACAGCAGTTTGCTTAGCTTGGTTGGTTAACAAAAATAGGGGATCCCCTCGAAAAAAAAAAAGGCGTAGGGGTCCCCCTATTTGTGTTAACCAGCCAAGTAAAATGCAGACTGCTGCGGCCTGGTATTAAAAGACTGTCAAGGCCCATGGATTTTGGCCCTCAACAGCCTGATAATACCAGGCTACAGCAGCCCCACATTTGGCGCATCAAAAGATGTGCCAATTGTGGCACTTTACCCGGCTCTTCCCACTGCCCTGTAGCGGTGGCAAGTGGGGTAATAAGGGGTTAATGTCACCGTTGATTGCACGGTGACAATAAGCCCGGTTAATAATGGAGAGGTGTCAATAAGACACCGATCCATTATTAATCCCAAAGTTTTTAAATGTATAAAAAAAAGACACAGCAAGAAAAAAGTCTTTTAATGAAATAAGAGACAACACAGTTTTCATTTCTTTTATTACTCTCTCATTCCTGTGACGCCATCGATCTCCTGTAAAAGAAAAAAAAAAAAAAACAACAGTATACCACCTGTCCGACGCAGTCCATAGTAACGACTGTCCCACGGCGATCCAGCTCTGCTACATCGCAATGACATGCAGAGCCTGTCATCTCGACGCAGCACAGCTGATTACCTGCTTCCCCGGCGGTGACGTCATCGGACTGACTGCTTTACGGCCGGGATTACCCAGCAGTCACTGCAGTTATCGCGAGAAACTGCATGTGACCGCCGGGGAAAGATGATGGCGGCCATGAAGCAGTCCAGCCCGTGACCGCCGGAGATCTTCTGCCAGGTAAGTGCCGCTGACTCCTGACAGACCCGACCGACGGACACTGACAGTGACAGTGACAATCCCGATTCCGGTACCCGATAAGACGAAAATATCGGAACTAAGTATCGAAAGGCCGATAGAGCTAATATCGGCCGATACCCGATACTTGCGGTATCGTATCGCTCAACACTAATCCCCAGTGATTGTTACACCCCCCCCTAACTATTCTGTGTCTGGCTGTTAAGAGTAGCTGTAGCAGGAGCCTCTCCCCTTTGTCCTGATTTCAATATGACACAACTTTAATAAATCACTCCCGCATAACTAAGCACTGCTCCCTCAAACCTATATACCCACTGACATTGGCAATATCAGACAACTTTAATGTGTATATGACATTAAGACTCAAGTTAACAGGAATCTGTCACCCCATTTTTCATATATAAGCTGAAGCCACCGCCATAAGGGGCTTATCTACAGCATTCTGGAATGCTGTAGATAAGCCCCCGATGTAAGCTGAAAGATAAGAAAAACAAGTTATATTATACTCACCCCGGGGGTCCGGTCCGATGGGTGTCGCGGTCCGGGTATGGCGCCTCACATCTTCTAGCGATGACGTCCTCCTCCTTCTGTCGCGCTCCTGCGCAGGTGTATTTTATCTGCCCTGTTGAGGGCAGAGCAGAGTACTGCAGTGCGCAGGCGCCGGGAAAGGTCAGAGAGGCCCAGCGCCTGCTCACTGCAGTACTTTGCTCTGCCCTCAACAGGGCAGATAAAGTAAGCCTGCGCAGGAGCGCGACAGAAGCAAGGAGGAGGACGTCATCGCTAGAAGATGGGAGGCTCCGGACCTGTGACACCCATCGGACTGGACCGCCCCCGGGTGAGTATAATATAACTCGTTTTTCTTATCTTTCAGGTTACGTCGGGGGCTTATCTACAGCATTCCAGAATGCTGTAGATAAGCCCCTAATGGCGGTGGCCTCAGCTTATAAACAAGAATGCACCAGATAGCTAAAAATACATTCTTCTGGTTAGCTATATTACAGTATATAGTTAGGGATGACTTTATGTACTGGCTTCATTGCTATTCTGTACAGCCGCTTTTCTCAGACACTTAAGGGGCTGATTAGGGTTCTTATAAAGTTCTAACATTGACACATGTCTGTGAGCTTGCGGCCTCCACCATTTCCTCAAAAGAGGACATGAGTCTGTGTAAAAGTTCCCAATGTAATTTTCTTTTATGTCTTTATTAACTTGGGAATTCTGCTGCTTGTTAAATATTAAGAACTTGACGTCCTCATTTTTTTTAAACGGGTCAAGTCCTGCTGGTGGTCCAAGTATTGGGGAGCAGCATTACCCATCCTCCTGAAGGCCAGATTTGTGTTTTAACTGTAGTCGTACTCCCTGTGTTTAAAGAGGTATTCCCATCTCCAAGATCCTATCCCAATATGTAGTAGAGGTAATAATAGCAAATGCCTCCAATTAGAAATTTTCTATAGTTCTTTTGATTAGCTATGTCGCTTACCCCATGTGCAGGGCATAGCAGTAGCTTAGGTATCCATGGTTCTGACCACCAGCAAATAACTGTTACTATGAGTGGTCATAACCATGGATACCTATGCTACTGCAATGTCCTGCACATGAAGTAAGCAACATAGCTAATCAGAAGAACTGTACTACTTTTCTAACTGGAGCTTTTTGCTAATATTATTATAAGATCTTGGAGATGGGAATACCGCTCTAAGGGTGCAGTCAGAAGGTCATATAAATCGGACCACAATGTACGGACTGGCCGGTGGCTCTTAAAATCTGAGTGTGACAGATTCATATATTTCTATGCAGCTGTTATGCTCAGGTCGGGATCACTTACTGTGGCCAGTACGGATATTGCGGTCCAATCTCTGTCCAATTTATACAGCTGTCTGTGTCCTAAAGGGATTTTTCAGTCGGAAATAAATGAGTGGCTACCAACGATTCCAATCTCCAGTGGTGGCTGAATGTAAACACATGGAAATAAGTTCCACTGTGCAGCTTCATATATTGTGTAGCGTTCTCTGCTGAGTGCTGAAGATCTATCCTTTTGAACAGGCGCTGATCTGCAGTACCCGGGAGTAGCCAACACTGTGTAGTGCAGCTCTATTCCATGAGTTTACCTCCAGCTCCCATCTGAGCGTGCAACAGCTGATTAGTGGGGGTGCTGGGTGCCGGACTCTCACCTACTTTATATTGATGACCTATTGCATGGACAGGTAATCAATATTATGACGAGACAACTCCTTTAAGCCATCAATGCTTAATGTAAAGAATTGGAAATGGAGATGCCAAGTTTGGAAAACGTGGGGTTAATGTAAGGTAGACTGTACAGATAAAACAGTTCTGTCTTATATAGAACTTTAGTATATTGCCACACATTGTATTAAAATTGGACCTGTATTACTATTTGCCTTTATTGTATTACTAGCTGAAGAGCCCGGCGCTGTCCGGGCATAGTAACTAACTACGGTTAGTTATAACAAAGTGTAATGATTTTATATACCGTATATACTCGTGTATAAGCCGACCCGTGTATAAGCCGACCCCCCTAATTTTGCCACAAAAAACTGGGAAAACTTATTGACTCGTGTATAAGCCAGGTGTATAAACTGCCCTCCTGCTCTGTGCTGCCCCTGTCCTGCTCCTTGCTCCCCCATCCAGGTCTGTGCTCCCCCATTCTCTGTACTCCCCCCTCCTGCTCCGTCCTCCGCTGTGCTCCCCCATTCCTTCTCCATTCTCCTGTGCCCCCCCCGTCCTGCTCGTGCTCCTCTGTGCCCTCCATCCTGCTCCGTGCTCCTCTGTGCCCTCCATCCTCCCCCCGTCCTGCTCCGTGCTCATTGTCCTCCTCCATGCCTCCCCCGTTCTCCATTCTCCTCCCCCCGTCCTCCTCCATGCTTCCCCTGTCCTCCGTTCTCCCCCCGTCCTGCTCCGTGCTCCTTGTCCTCTCCTCCATCATACTCACCCCTCCCCGTGCCATCGCTGAATGTCCCTGCAATCCTGCGTTCTCCCCGGCTTCCTGCAGCTCTCCAGCACTGAGCGGTGATGTAATACCGCTCATTAAGGCCATGAATATGGAGGCCACGCCCATGGGAGTGGCATCACGTCCATATTACATGACCTTAATGAGCGGGTATTACATCACCGCTCAGTGCTGAAGAGCTGCAGGAAGCCGGGGAGAACGCAGGATTGCAGGGACGTTCAGCGATGGCACGGGGAGGGGTAAGTATGATGTCCCAGCCACCGGCTCCTGCCGCGTCATCCCCTCCCCCGCTGGTTTCTGCCCTATGACTCGTGTATAAGCCGAGGGGGCATTTTCAGCACGAAAAAAAGGTGCTGAAAATCTCGGCTTATACACGAGTATATACGGTGTGTATATATATATATATATATATATATATATATATATATATATATATATATATATATATGTATATCTATAATATAACGGTGGGAGCGTCACTCTGTCTGAAGCCTTTATAGACTGCGCAAACGCGACACGCCTGCGCAGTCTGGCTCCAGACAGAGTGAGGCATCCAGAGCGGTGAGTACTCTGTATGGCGCCAGAGATCGCAGTATGCGTACTGGATGTATACCGCGATCTCCGGCGCCATACTCGCATTCTTACCTGACCAGGAGGAGCGTTGCCAAGGCGCTTCTCTTCTCCCGGGGCAGGAGACCAGGAGTGCGCGTCGGATCGCGCATGCGCAATAGCGCTATCCGGCGCCATTTTGCTGAAGACACATTTACAGTGTGTCTTCAGCAATATGGCGCCGGACCGCGCGGTATGGGCATGCGCGTACTCCGGCGCCGCTCTCCTCCCCCGGCGTCCAGCTGAACGGAACAGCGCTGGAGCACAGGGATGAAAGGTGAGTATAAATGTTTTTTTTTTTTGGGTATCTGTGCAGTTTAATAGCGGTGAGGGACCATGCACATCAGATTGGGGGTGAGGGGACCATGCACATCAGGATTGGGGGGGTGAGGGGACCATGCACATCAGGTTGGGGTGAGGGACCATGCACATCAGGTTGGGGGGGGTGAGGGGACCATGCATACCAGATTGGGGGGTGAGGGGCCATGCATATCAGGATTGGGGGTGAGGGGACCATGCACATCAGGATTGGGGTGAGGGGACCATGCACATCAGGGTTGGGGGGTGAGGGGACCATGCACATCAGGGTTGGGGGGGTGAGGGGACCATGCATACCAGGATTGGGGGGGTGAGGGGGCCATGCATATCAGGATTGGGGGTGAGGGGACCATGCACATCAGGATTGGGGGTGAGCGGACCATGCACATCAGGATTGGGGGGTGAGAGGACCATGCACATCAGGATTGGGGGGGTGAGGGGACCATGCACATCAGGATTGGGGGGTGAGGGGACCATGCACATCAGGATTGGGGGGTGAGCGGACCATGCACATCAGGATTGGGGGGTAAGCGGACCATGCACATCAGGATTGGGCGATGAGGGGACCATTCATACCAGGATTGGGGGTGAGGGGACCATTCATACCAGAATTGGGGGTGAGGGGACCATGCATTCCAGGATTGGGCGAGAGGTGACCATGCATACCAGGATTGGTGGGTGAGGGGACCGTGCATACCGGGATTGGTGGTGAGGGGACCGTGCATACCGGGATTGGTGGTGAGGGGACCGTGCATACCGGGATTGGTGGGTGAGGGGACCGTGCATACCGGGATTGGGGGGTGAGGGGACCATGCATATCAGGATTGGGGGGGGTGAGGGGGCCATGCACATCAGGATTGGGGATGAGGGGACCATGCACATCAGGATTGGGGGTGAGAGTACCATGCACATCAGGGTTGGGGGTGAGAGGACCAAGCACATCAGGGTTGGGGGGTGAGGGGACCATGCACATCAGGATTGGGGGGTGAGGGGACCATGCACATCAGGATTGGGGGGTGAGGGGACCATGCACATCAGGATTAGGGGGTGAGGGGACCATGCACATCAGGATTGGAGGGTGAGCGGACCATGCACATCAGGATTGGGCGATGAGGGGACCATTCATACCAGGATTGGGGGTGAGGGGACCATTCATACCAGGATTGGGGGGTGAGGGGACCATTCATACCAGAATTGGGGGTGACGGGACCATTCATACCAGAATTGGGGGGTGAGGGGACCATGCATTCCAGGATTGGGCAGGAGGTGACCTTGCATACCAGGATGAGGAATGGGGTGCCATGCATAGTAGATTTGGGTGGGGTGAGGGGACCATACATACAGTTAGGTCCATATATATTTGGACAGAGACAACATTTATCTAATTTTGGTTCTAAACATTACCACAATGAATTTTAAACAAAACAATTCAGATGCAGTTGAAGTTCAGACTTTCAGCTTTCATTTGAGGGTAGCCACATTAAAATTGGATGAAGGGTTTAGGAGTTTCAGCTCCTTAACATGTGCCACCCTGTTTTTAAAGGGACCAAAAGTAATTGGACAATTGACTCCAAGGCTATTTCATGGACAGGTGTGGGCAATCCCTTCGTTATGTCATTCTCAATTAAGCAGATAAAAGGGCTGGAGTTGATTTGAGGAGTGGTGTTTGCATTTGGAAGGTTTTGCTGTGAAGGAAACATGCGTTCAAAGGAGCTCTCCATGCAGGTGAAACAAGCCATCCTTAAGCTGCAAAAACAGAAAAAAAACATCTGAGAAATTGCTACAACATTAGGAGTGGCAAAATCTACAGTTTGGTACATCCTGAGAAAGAAAGAAAGCACTGGTGAACTCATCAATGCAAAAAGACCTGGGCGCCCACGGAAGACAACAGTGGTGGATGATCGCAGAATACTCTCCATGGTGAAGAGAAACCCCTTCACAACAGCCAACCAAGTAAACAACACTCTCCAGGAGGTAGACATATCAATATCCAAATCTACCATAAAGAGAAGACTGCATGAAAGTTAATACAGAGGGTACACTGCACGGTGCAAGCCACTCATAAGCATCAAGAATAAAAAGGCTAGGCTGGACTTTGCTAAAAAACATCTAAAAAAGCCAACACAGTTCTGGAAGAACATTCTTTGGACAGATGAAACCAAGATCAACCTCTACTAGAATGATGGAAAGAGAAAAGTAAGGTGAAGGCGTGGTACAGCTCATGATCCAAAGCATACCACATCATCTGTAAAACACGACGGAGGCAGTGTGATGGCTTGGGCATGCATGATTGGCAGTGGCACTGGGTCACTAGTGTTTATTGATGATGTGACACAGGACAGAAGCAGCCAAATGAATTCTGATGTATTCAGAGCCATACTGTGTGCTCAGATCCAGCCAAATGCAGCCAAACTGATTGGTCGTCGTTTCATACTACAGATGGACAATGACCCAAAACATAAAGCCAAAGCAACCCAGGAGTTTATTAAAGCAAAGAAGTGGAATATTCTTGAATGGCCAAGTCAGTCACCTGATCTCAACCCAATTGAGCATGCATTTCACTTGTTAAAGACTAAACTTCAGACAGAAAGGCCCACAAACAAACAGCAACTGAAAACCACCGCAGTGAAGGCCTGGCAGAGCATCAAAAAGGAGAAAACACAGCGTCTGGTGATGTCCATGAGTTCAAGACTTCAGGCAGTCATTGCCAACAAAGGGTTTTCAACCAAGTACTAGAAATGATCATTTTATTTACAATTATTTAATCTGTCCAATTACTTTTGGTTCCTTTAAAAACAGGGTGGCACATGTTAAGGGGCTGAAACTCCTAAACCCTTCATCCAATTTTAATGTGGATACCCTCAAATGAAAGCTGAAAGTCTGAACTTCAACTGCATCTGAATTGTTTTGTTTAAAATTCATTGTGGTAAAGTCTAGAACCAAAATTACATAAATGTTGTCTCTGTCCAAATATATATGGACCTAACTGTACCAGGATAGGGATGAGGGGTGCCATGCATACCAGAATAGGAGGGGGGAAGCACATACCAGAATGGGAGACCATGTACCTATAAAAATGCTTGCCACCCGGGCGTAGAACGGGTTCATCACTAGTATATATATATAAAGCTGAGTGTATAGCCCCGCCCACTCCGCATAGCCACATTCACTATAATATCCCAAACAATCCCGTCAGCCAGAGCTACCGGACTACTACCCCTAATATCCCTCATCGTCCTGTCAGCCAGAGCTACCGGACTACTACCCCTAATATCCCACATCGTCCTGTCAGCCAGAGCCACCGGACCAGTACCCCTAATATCCCACATCATCCCGTCAGCCAGAGCCACTGGACTACTACCCCTAATATCCCACATCATCCCGTCACAGCTGCCAGACTACTACCCCTAATATCCCACATCATCCCGTCAGCCAGAGCCACCGGACTACTCCCCCTAAAATCCCACATCATCCCGTCAGCCTGGGGTTAGAACCACAGTGCTGAGTGGAATTGCCCTAACTTCCATGCCAATGATCCCTTTAAGAGACCCTGGGTCAGAACCACAGAGCTGAGTGGAATGGCCCTAACTTCCATACCGGCGATCCCTTTAAGAGAGGCCTGGGGTCAGTACCAAAGCGCAGAGTGGATTTGCCCTCACTTCCATACCGGGGATCCCTTTAAGAGAGGCCTGGAGTCAGAACCAGAGCGCTTAGTGGAATTGCCCTAACTTACATACCGGGATCCCTTTAAGAGAGGCCTGGGTCAGAACCAAAGCGCAGGATGGATTTGCCCTGACTTCCATATCGGAAATCCCTTTAAGAGGGAAGATGTGCCTATGGGATGGAGGATGTGTGATGGGGATATGGGCACGAGAGGGGGGGGGATTCATTTCTGTCATGTGCTCTCTGCTTCTGTCTGGGGGCAGACAATGGCTGGGAGCTTATGTTCCCAGGGATGCTAGATTTCTCCCAATTGGTCAGTGTCAGCTGAGGTGTTGTCATGGAGTGAGAAAACTGTTGCTCATAGCAACCAATCACAGCTCAGCTTCTATTAAACAGCTCTGGTGAAATAAAAGATGCTTAGGGATTGGTTGCAAGGAAAACTGTTGCTCATAGCAACCAATCACAGCTCAGCTTCTTTTAAACAGCTCTGGTTAAATGTAAGATACTCCGTGATTGGTTGGTGATACCCACACACACACATACACACATTCAATTATATATATATACTGTAGATGTCATGTATCTACCTGAGCTGCGTGGGGGGGTCAGGTCTATGCCCTTGCTGACTGCAATACTGCAGCCCTACATTGCCACTCAGGCACATTTATATTATAGCCCTTTGGCTGTCCATGTCCAACAGCTGGGTCACGGCAGCCGAAGGGCTGAATGTGGCCTGCAGGCCGTAATTACACAGGTCTGCTCTGGAGGTCACCTAAAATTGCTTCTTACAGAAGTTAAAGGGGTTATGTACATCTTCAGATAAGTATTGGGACAAAGTTAAGTAAGAAAATGGTATTACTTAAATATCTAGCTGCTGCCTGTGTTTATAGGGCTGCATCGATGGCATCTAATTTACAGCATGTGACAGCAGCAGCCAATGGCTGTCTCAGTGGTCATACACGGGTAGAGGGGTGGGACACCACTAAGCCCAGTAATTGGCTGCAGCTATCACATGTTGTAGACGGGCAGCCCTGTAATCAGAGCAGCGGCCAGGTGATGCTGAAACTGCAGGTGCGTACACAGATAAGTAATGCTTATTCAGTTACCTTAAAGCATTTCCTTCCATACCTAAATATGGACAACCCCTTTAATGTATTACATTTATTACAGAAGCTATGTATAGTTACTCCGTAAAGTGGAAAAAGTCCATCTATTTCTGATTGTCAGGCTTCGAGAAAATTGAATTCAGTATTGATAGATAATGGAATATTCTCTTCCCTCCGACAGAGGCCACTCAGGGCACTATTTCAGTGATCCCTTTTTTAATGTATTCACGTTGTGCCAGTTCAGTGCATTGGTTGAAATTTGTAGCAGTGGCTTTACTTAACAATATGCCTTGTGTATTGGTTGAGGTCTGCCAAACTAACAAGGTGGTGTAATCTGTGACTGCGTGTCCGGCTTCTGCTAGGCACAGTGTGCTCTGATTATGGTATCGATAGTATAGCTGAACATATGGCAGTCGTGTGCACTTGTACTACCCATATATGTTGTTAGTTCAGTTAGGTTTCACTGTACGATTCCACAAATGGATAAGCTACAACTTCTGCATTAGTCATAGGTTACAAAGTGTTGTCAGATTGCCTTTATTAGAACGATGTCCGAAAGTGGAAGGAAATTAAGTAGCACGACTTAGAAGCTCTGAAATGTGCTGTTGTTGTCCAAATTTTTCACTGTTAGGCTATGTTCACACGTTGCATTTTTTAAGCTGCGTTTTACAGTACCATCAAAAGATATGAGATTTCAGAAATCTCATGCACACGTTGTTTTTTTTTTCCTGACTGATTAGGAAAACTGCTGCGTGTTTGCTGCTGTTTGTTAGGCCTGTTTCACACTTCCGTTTTGTGTCATCAGTCAAAATCCATCAAACTGATATAAATGGATCCGTTTGAGATTTCAAAAAACTGATGCACTTGATCTGTTTTTTTTTTTTTGACGGATCCGTCTCAGCCACCAGGATATGAAATTTAAAGGAATAGAACTCTGGGGAAGAGAGAGAGCTCCGTTACTGGATTCCGTCATGTGACGGAACCGTCGCCCATAGGCGTCCATTGTGGTCGAGGACGGACGCAAACGGATCCGTCATCGTCCGTCTTTTTGACGCAGATAAAAACGTTCCTATGGACGTTTTTTCCGCCCGATGGAACGTCAATTTATGACAGATCCGTCGCACGACGGACGAAACGGAAGGCCATTCTTCATAATCCGTCACTAATATAAGTCTATGGGGGAAAAAACGGATCCGCCAGGCAAATCCGTCGGATCCGTTTTTTTCTGCTAACGACAGATTTTGACTGATGACACAAAACTGAAGTGTGAAACAGGCCTTAGACAATCCCTGCATGTTTTGAGGCTGTCAAACAGCCATGAGACATGAAAGTGCTGGGACTCCCAACATATTTTTTGAGCACACCGAAGACCCTCTGTTAGCACCTGAGCATGCACTGATAAGTTGTTCGCTCATCACTAGTAGTCATCTGTCTTTTGGCCTATACTGAGTTATCAGGGTTGTCCGGTGCGGCTCGCTTCCGCATCAGGAGGCAAATAGTACTGACATCAGGGGACAAGTGCACCTGTGTTATTCATTGGTATAGGTCATGTGCACACATCCCAGCAGGTGTGTAGACAAGACATCAGTGCCACTTACCTGCAGGTGTGCAAGTGAGCACTGCCAAACAACCCACTTTAAATCTGTTGACTGTAACTTCTGCATATCATGATGAATTGTTCATTATTTGGAGGTAGCCAGGTAAGTTACACTTCTGTGTCTTCTTTATTTTGCAGTGTTTTTATTGTATTCTTTGTAAAAGTGGCTCCTTTTTACAGTAGATACCAACCAATGGCTGTTGATCTGCAGTGATTTTTTGATGATTTTTAAGTTGGGGTCAGGTCCTGTAGTTAAAATGTTGCTCATGCAGAAACACAAATCTGCACTCCATCAGTGGAAACCCAGACTGGACCACAGCAAAGATTGACTAGTTATTTGTCATTTTATCTTAAGCCATTTTAAAGAGAATCTGTCAGAAGGTTTTTGCTAAAGGTACTGTCACACTAAGCGAGATCGCTAACGAGATCGCTAAAGCGTCAGCGATTTTATGACGCAGCAGCGATCTCGTTAGCGACGTCGCTGTGTGTGACATGTAGCGCCGATGTGGCCCCCGCTGCGATGTCGTTGAACGTTCTGAGCCTTTTTTTGGTCGTTGGTGTCCCGCTGGTGAGCCTGAATCGCTGAGTGTGACACCCTTTATGAACGACTTTACCAGCGTCACAGGTGGGACTAGGTTTTCCCAACGACCGCAGAGGTCGTTATACAGATCGCTGATCTCTGATGAGATCTTTGTGTTTGGAAGCTAACTAGCGACCACATAGCGATCGCACCAACGATCTCGCCAGGTCGTGTCGTTGTCGTGATCGCTGGTGCGATCGCTAATTGTGACAGTGCCTTAAGTAACCTGAGGACAGCATGAGGTAGGGATTAAATCACTGAATTCAATAATGTGTCACACATCAAGCTGTTTTTGTGTTGTTTACTTACACTAAGGGTATGTTTCCACGGTCAGGAAACACTCAGGATTTGCTGCGGTATGGACGCTGCGTACAGCCACATTGTTCAATTCGCAGCGTCCAGATGTTATAGCATAGCGGAAATCCCGTCTCCACTATGTGTGCAGGGCTGCATGCGGCGCCCCTGCGTATCCGGACATGCAGTGCGTCTTTCCAGACGGCAGCATGTTTATTTATCTTGCGGAGACTCTCAGTCTCTGCTAGATAAATAACCCTGTCTATGGATAGGATGCGGTGATTCCACCTGTGTTCAATGAACACAGGTGGAATCACTGCGTGTAAAAAAAGGGGGCAGTGCTTTGGGCGGAGCGGGGTTTCCGCTGCGTCCAAAGCGCTGCCAGTACACAGCGTGGACATATACCCTGAAGGTTTAATCACCTTGTGATTAAATATTGCTGTGACTAGCTGGCACACCGTGCAGCCATCCAACTCCGCCCCCTCTGAGATAAGCAGCTCACTGTCTATATAGATAGGGCGACTGGTTGAGGGCGGCATTAGCTTTTCTCTGTTCTGCTGCATTACTAAATCAAAAAACTGTGTTAGAACGGCTGCACCCAGTAAACAGTAAATGTTACATATTTGGATTCAAGGTCTCTCTACCTACATCATGCTCCCTTCAGATGATGTAGCAAAAACCTGCTGACAGATTCCCCCTAAAAAAGATATTAGAAAGTTAGTTGGTTCAAAGGCGCGCAACTAAATTATTACACACAGTGGAAAGTTTCTCTTGTAACTGGAGGTTAGAAATGTTGGGATTGTTTCACTTAGAAAAAAAAGATACCTCGTTGATGATCCCATTTACATGTATAAACATATGTGTGGTGAATGCAAAGGTCTGGCACGTAATTTATTCCTTCTAAAGACCTTTCAAAGAATCGGGAGACATTCATTACGTGTGGAGGAAAGGGCTCTTTACAGTTAAAGCTGTCAGACTGTGGAATTCCCAAACTCAAGAGGTAGTAATTGAAGATACTGTATCAGCATTTAAACAAAGGGCTGGATGCTTTTCTCACCACGAAAGGCATTGTGAGTAGAGAATGTACTTGATGGACTTATTTCTTTTTTTTTAAACTATGTAACATTGTCATCCAAGACAACAACCTTCACAGACCAACTATGAATGACAAGTCTTTGAGAAAACAGACGAAAACTGTACATTCAGACATGGGAAATGAAGGCAAGAGATGTGGGGTTGGTTACTTAATGGGTTTTCATTACCGAGAGTTTCCTAGATTGAAATTCAGACATCTCATTTGTACATGGAAAATTACATATAATTCAGCAGCTAAAATCTTTGAGGGATCAATAATTACAATGGGACTTTTGGGAAAACAGCTGTAGATCTTCCAAATTTTGAATATGTTAGGTCTCAATAGCAATTTGGTAACCGATGGGTCACATTAAAATTGCGTGACTTGGAAAAAAGCCCAAATTCTTGAATTACTATAGTGAAACATTGGGGTTGTAAAAGTCAAAATGAACACTGCTTGCATTTGTCGGGGAGATCTAGGCTTTAGTTGTAACTTCAGATTTAGGTGACTTAGAGGACCTGTCACTTTCTCAAAAACAATGAGTTAAATATCTACGAAAAATCCCTGCACTCCCCTGATTCTGCGTTTTTTTTCCCACTTTGTGCTGCGTCGCTCCATTGCAGAGGTATTCACATTTGTTTCTTCTGGAGAGCACAATGTGGTCCAACTGGGCGTTTCTTCAGTCTGCTCTGGGTGCACACCCAGTTGGCTGTAGAGCAGAGATTTCACGCAATAATTTCCAGAAGAAACCGATGTGAATAGCTCTGCTCAGGAGCGACGCAGTGCTAAAAGGAAAGGAGCGATGGAATCAGGGAGCTTTGGGATTTTTAATGTATTTAGCACAATTTTTATGGACCAATTGATAGGTCCTATTTAATAGAATAAGAAAGATTGTGCTCATGAGGAATAACATGTATGGCCATTGTATGACTGGTCTCCTGCATTATTAGAAGTTATTCCCTGTAAACTAGATACATCGGCAGTTTCTCTTTCTGCTTCTCTCCCTTGTCGTTAGGCTTTTATTGCTCCAAATCTAATTTGATTCTTTACTGAAGACAGATCTGTAGACAGATTAGAACAGTTTTTGAGGGTGAATAATTGAGGAAAAAATGTTTTTTTTTCTTTGATCTATTACAAACTTTCTTCACTAGTATTGTTCATAAAAAAAAATGATTAAAACACAAGTATGTGCACACGTTGCGGAATTGCCGTGGAAATTTCCGCGGCAATTCCGCACCTCCCTGCCGCGGGAAATACGCATATTATAGGTATGCGTATTCCCGCCAGAAACTGGCGTTTTGCAAGCGTAATCTTAGCTTGCAGAATGCTAGCGTTTTCCAAGCGATCTGTAGCATCGCTTGGAAAACTGATTGACAGGTTGGTCACACGAGTCAGACATGGTGTTTGACAAGTGTGACCAACTTTTTACTATTGATGCTGCCTATGCCGCATCAATAGTAACAAGATCTAATGTTAAAAATAATAAAAAAAATTTAAAAAAATCGTGATATTCTCACTTTCCGGCGGCCCCCGCAGCCTTCCCGCCTCTCAGCGACGCTCCTGGCCAATCCCGTTCTTAGTCGTCCTTTGCGACAATGACCCCAGATGACGTAGCATCACGCGAGACCGCTACGTCATCTGGGGTGATTCTCGCAATGCATTACTGGGAACGGGATTGGCCGGGAGCGTCGCTGAGAGACTGGAAAGCTGCGGGGGCCACAGGAAGGTAAGAGTATCATTATTTTTTATTTTAATTATTGTTTTAACAGGGATATGGTACCCAGGGCCTGGAGGAGAGTTTCCTCTCCTCCAGACCCTGGGTACCATCCGCACATGAACCGCTTACTTTGCGCATGGTGGGCATAGCCACATGCAGAAAGTAAGCGGTTCAATGCATTCCTATGGAGGCAGAACCGCTGCGATTCCGCAAAAAAGAATGAGCATGCTGCGGATTCTTCCGCAATGCGATTCTGCCCCGGAAAAACACGCAGCATGTGCACAGCATTGCGGAATCCCATAGGCTATAATGAGTTGTGTTGTGTAAGCGTTTTTGCCGCGGTTTTGCGGCGTTTCCGCCGTGAAAAACCGCGGCAAAAATGCTAAGAATCCCCAACGTGTGCACATAGCCTCAGAATAAATGTATATACCTCTTCTGTCATGTGCAGGAAAAGTGACATGCCCAAATTTACAGTTGAGTTAATCCTAAAATTCCAAGTGCTAGTAACCAAAGCTTAGTGTTTGATTGGTTAGCAAAGCCAAATAAAATGCTATAAATTTTCCATTTCTCATTGTCTTTCGAGTGTTGCGTGTTTTTGAGGTGTGTTTTGGAAATATTGGCCTGTTGACCCGTCTTTCTGTTGGTTTCCAAAGTTGTAGCTTCTCTAAACTATGTGCTGCTTCCTCCCTTCCTCCTATTTCTGGCATGGATTGTGCTGGCGTAACAAAGCATGCTTTTGTTTCTATTAATCATCTGGAGCCTAAGGAGCCATAATCGCAATGTGACACTATGGCATGCATGCAGCCGTTACAATAATAGACTGTAAGTGCTAATGGGGTTATTGTTTCACCAACGCAAATTGATTCACAGAAACTGTCTGGTACGTTTTGACTCATGACACTTAAAGGGAATCTGTCACCAGATTTCTTCTTTACCCTAGAATGAGAAAAAAATTACTTTTGTTCTCGTGGGGGAGAGGAAGGCTTGACTACTGGATAAACAGGGAGGATAAGCTGAAATGGAGGCACTTTTTACTGCCTTGAAAATGGTTAGACAACAGGCTGCAGTGACAAAAAAAAATCATCTCTGCAGCAGGGAGAAAAATATTACTGGCATTATAACCTACAGCGCTATGAGGATGTAGGAAGGACTATATCTAGCTGAAATAACCCAAGAAATGCAATATTGTAAAACTGAACCTTCTTTATAATGTATACAGCAAACATGGCAAGGTCATATTCAGAGTCTAGAGTAAAAGCCCCCGTCTCACATAGCGAGATCGCTAGCGAGATCGCTGCTGAGTCACAAGTTTTATCACTGTGTGACACGCAGCGACGATCAGCCCCCCTGCTGGGTATCGCTGAATGTCCTGGAAATTTTTTTCGATCGTTGGTCTCCCGCTGGCCAGCACGCATCGCTGCGTGTGACAGGTGGGATACCAGCGAGCTGAAGCTGGTAACCAAGGTAAACATCGGGTTTCTAGGCGCCGCGCGGCACCTAGAAACCCGATGTGTACGTTAGATACCAGCGCGCTGGTGCAGGGGAGCTGGTAACCAAGGTAAACAGCGGGTTTCTAAGAGCCGGGCGGCGCTTAGAAACCCGCTGCTTACCTTGGTTACCAGCTCCCTGCACCAGCGCGCTGGTATCTAACGTACACTTCAGGTAAACTAAGCGACGTGCATCACTTGTTATCCGCATAGTCGCTGTCCTGATCGCTGCTGATATCTGCCTGTTGGAAGCTCACCAGCGATCATGTAGCGACACACCAGCAATCCTGACAAGTTCATATCGTTGTCGGGATCGCTGGTGAGTCGCTATGTGTGACGGGGCCCTAAGACGTGCTAGTGACATGAGTTGAAAGCTCATCAATTTTGCACTTTTCCCTAAACATACAACCGTCTCCTTTTCTCTCATTTTCAACTGCTTTTTCTTTTTGCATAATTTACTTTGCACAATTTTCACACCTCTCCTCCTTCTGCAGCACTACCACCTTCCCATGAAAACCACTCAGATTTCTGTCACTTATTTCTTATGTTAACCATTATTTGCTTATATTTCGGTGTTCAAAAGTGTTTTCCCCAAACATTTCCTTTAATGTGTAGGCCAAATATGCTTTTATTTTCTTAAAAAAAGAACACAAATACCCTCCTTTGGAGAGCTGCTCCTCCTTCTCTTCCTGCTGGCAGGGTACTCTGACTGTCTCCTCATTTTCTTCTTGCCTGGTTGATGCCTAACCGCTCCAGCCAATCAGTGAAAAGTTGAATAAAATACCTTGATATATGCAAACCAATGTCTTATTCCAGTGATAGCCATGTTTTTCTTAACATGTAAATTGTTAAGATCTATGGGCCAGTCACAGAGATCCCTGAGAATCTGCCTTCAGAGCCTGTCCTAAATGAAAAGGGCCGTTACCAGTGTGAAACCCGTAATAACTGACAGGCTGACCTCACTGCAGTGTTGTGTGGGATTACAACTAACACAGTACAGCAAAGTTGAACTTTACCTTATTACAAACACAAATCAAAAATGAAAAAAAAAAAAAAAATGAGCCAGAATTTAAGTTGGCATGCATGCAACATATAGGAGCATGTTCACCTTGGCTATTAAACAGACAGAACCTAAGATGGAAACAAAATGAGCAAATACCTACTGTAAATAAAATCTAATAGTTAAGCACTGTTTTTGATTTAAATAAAGCATAAATGACATCCCACCAGTTCAAGGTGTACCCAAAATGGGATGGTCCTATTACGGTTTCTAATATCAAAACCTTACCATGTGTCAAAAATTACCTCAATGTGAATAAGGGCAGAGCAGGACTGAGTCCAGACTGTGAACACTCTGCTTAAGGTTTTACTATTAGAGACAGTATAGAACCGGCCTGATTTGGGTACACGTTGACGCGGTGGGATGACTTTTTTTTACTTTATTTTGATTTAAAAAAAAAAGTGTTTACACAGTTCCCCATGTCATTTATATGTACTATTACATTTTACTTACAGTAGGGTATTTCAGCTGCAGATGAAGGAAGAGAGCCACAGTATTCATTACTGATGGGTAGGCGGAGCCCCAGATCAGGATGTTACCTCAGATCAAAAGAGTGATGACTGGCTGGCCCCTCCAGCTCGGGCTCCTCCTACTCAGCTCCAGTCTAAGATTTGAGGTCCAGAGGATGGTCGCTGCTAATGCAGCTCCTCAGAAAATTTTATTATTTTAATATTCGGACAGGAGACTTGGATCACTAGTTGGTCTAGAGGTCTCAGGGGTATCAGCGCTGCTGTACCCCAACCTCTCCCTTGGCGGATCTGTATTTACTCAAAGTCCCTGCAGAATCCTTGCCGGCCCTGGGGGATGAGGAGAGCTTCTCTGGCGGGAACGCAAACCACACGTGCGGTCACTGCGTTCTTCGCCCTGGAGGGAAGCATGGGCACTGCGCCAGAAACCCCTGAGGGTCCCTGTGGCGCCTTGGCTGGTGAGTACTCCACACAAATTTTAATAATAATTATGTGTGGAGTGCTTTAGCGTCTGAATGAGCAGCGCTATTACTAATGTCAGCGTTACTATGTCAGTATGCGTCAGCGCTGCTGTGACAGCGCTAATACATGTAATGTCAGTATGCTTCAGCGCTGCTGTGACAGCGCTACTACATGTAAATGTCAGTAAGCTTCAGCGCTGCTGTGACAGCGCTACTACATGTAATGTCAGTATGCTTCAGCGCTACTGTGACAGCGCTACTACATGAAGATGTGGTGATTTTTTGTCCGCAGGCAGATAGCTGCAGGACAGGGAGGGAGCAGGAGCGGGGAGAGTTCGCGCTCATTATTTAAGCTAGCAGGGGGCGTGGCCTATCGATCCCGGTCTTTTGAGCAGGAAGACGCCGCTCTGGCTTTTCTCCTGCGACCCCCTCACTGTGGCGGCCATTACTCAGGCTCCTGGGCTCCTCGGACCGCTCCCCTCCTCATATAGACACCACGGCCAGCTGGGTGAGTGTGGATTCCTCACCCCGCAGCGCAGCGATCGCTATCCTGCAGCTGCAGTCTCATCAGAGACATAAAAATTGGCTGGGGCTCACAAATATATATATATTTTGGTGAGTTTGCAATATTAACCCCTTTGAGGGTTATTTCTACCTGCTAAATTTTGCTGACTGAATACCGCTGGGGTAACTCTGCTTGGTGGAGCGTTAACCCTTCAGCGTTTGAAAAAAAAAAAAAAACCGCATAGTTTTTTGCTGGTATTACCGCTTTGACCTGCTCATACAGATAAGACATGTCTGAACAGAGTTCAGATGCCGCGGATCACGTCCCAGTGCCATTGCGGCAATCAGATACGCAGACCTCCACAGCGTCTAGCGCTGCGGTCGACAGCGGTGGAAAATTGGATGATATCGCTCGATCGATTAATAACTTATCTGACCTTTTAGGTCAATATGTGTCTGCTAATGCCTCTCAGAGGAAGCGACGCAGGCCGTTACCGGCCTCTACACGGAGCGAGTCAGAGGTATCTGATATTGGGCAGAGTTCCCCTTATATTCGGATGGAGAATATCCGATTCAGATGCGGACGAGCCGCAGGGGCGTTCCTCTATGGCGAGCGTACGGAGGCATTAATTGAAGCCATGAGAGATATACTACAGTTACCGGAGGAGGTAACTAGTCGTCCTGGTAAATCAGCACGCATGTTCCAGGAGTCCCGTGCTTCGCGTACAACATTGCCAGCTCTGGATGAGCTTAATGGTGTGATAGAGGAGGAACGTCTATGTCCAGATAAGCGTTTTCATGGAACGCATTTCTTTGATACACTTTATCCTTGCTCTACGGAGTTAAAGGCTAATTGGACCTCTGTTCCTGAAGTGGATGTGTCTTTATCTCAGCTTAATAAATCCTCACTACTCCCTATTAAGGGAAAAGCGAGCTTACAGGAGCCTTTGGATAGAAAGGCAGAAATTGGCGGCAAAAGCAAGCTATGAGGCTGCGGGTCATGGATTTCGAGCAGTGCTAGGATCCATGTGTGCTGCTAGAGCTTCTCTAAGCTGGTTGGCACGTCTGAAGACGGAGTTGCAAAATGAATCTCCGTTATCTGAGATACGGGAAACTTGTGAATGGTTAGAAACGGCAGCCTGTTATATCTTTGATGCCGGTCTGGATACGGCATCTTGCTGGCCAAAGCGCAAGCTTCAGCGGTCACAGTCAGAAGAGCTTTATGGCTCAGACAGTGGGCCGGGGACGCAGTTTCCAAACAAGGGTTGTTGGCCTTACCTTACAAGGGTGGCCATCTTTTTGGATCCGACCTCACAGAGCTGATTTCCAAGGCTAAGGCAAAGGAATCAGCATTACCACAGCGAAGGGCCATGGCCTCGGTGTCCAGTAAGCCTGGTGTTTATAGTGGTCGGCGGTCCTTTCGGGGCCGAGGACGATCTAGTCACTCCTCGTGGGGATCGGGTCGTCCTTCTTTCTCAGGAAAGAAATCCTCTCAGAAAACTCGTACTCCCTGGAAGCAGAGTTTCCGCCAGAACAAGCGGGAACTTGACAAGAAAACCGCAAAGTCGGATTGACGCCAGGGGTCCACTCGAGGATTCTCGAGTGGGGGTCGCCTGCTTCTTTTCAAGGAGACTTGGATGGCTCGCGTTCCAGATTCCTGGGTAACGCGGATAGTGTCGGCAGGCTATTTCATAGAGTTTGCTTCTCAACCCCCAAATGTTTTTTTGTCAATCTCGCGTTCCGTCGGAACCCGAGCTTGTTGTCGCTCTACAGCGAGAGGTCGAATCGCTACTACAAAAGGGTGTAGTGATACCGGTTCCGTCAGAGGACCGAGGGAAAGGTTTTTATTCCAACCTTTTTATAGTTCCCAAAAAGGAGAACAAATTTCGTCCGATTCTGGATCTCAAGCGATTGAACCGGCATGTCCATGCCCGGAAATTTCGCATGGAGTCGCTTCGTTCCGTTGTGGCAGCTCTGTCACAGAACGATTTTCTGGTGTCAATCGACATTCGCGACGCCTATTTGCATATTCCCATCGAAGGCTCATCAGCGCTTTCTTCGATTTGCCATAGGTCAGAATCATTACCAGTTCGTGGCTCTGCCGTTCGGCCTAGCCTCAGCGCCAAGGGTCTTTACAAAAATTCTGGCGCCCTCATGGCACTCCTTCGAAGACAGGGGATTACGATTCTCCCTTATCTGGACGATCTTTTGATCGTGGCTTCCTCGGAGGAGGAGGCATTGACGGCTCGGGATTTGTCTCTTCAGTTTCTGAAAGACTTCGGTTGGCTGGTCAATTGGGAGAAGTCGTCCCTGGAACCATCGAGGACAATTCTCTTTTTGGGAATGCATCTCGACACGTTTCGGTCGGTAGTTTCCTACCACCAGACAAACAGTCATGTCTTCTTCGACATGTACAGATTATGACATCCTCAACGGCAATGTCCCTACGGAAGTGTATGCGTCTTCTGGACTGTTGGTGGCGTCCATGGAGGCAATTCCTTTTGCCCAGTTCCACTCCAGGACTCTTCAAAGGTTCATCTTGAGTCGATGGAATCAGTCGCAATCGCTGGATTGCAGTGTCACCATTTCTCGCGCGGTGCGGGATTCTCTAGAATGGTGGTTACGTCCAGGGGCATTCTCCCTGGGGAAGTCTTTCCTCCCTCTGAATGGTCAGTCATAACCACCGATGCCAGCCTGACGGGCTGGGGGGGTGTTTGGAACAATCTCTGGATTCAGGGGGTATGGTCACCGGAAGAGTCTGTGCTTCCGATCAACATCCTGGAATTGAGGGCGATTTTTCTTTGCCTCCAACATTGGACGGTCCCTTTGAGCGGTCTGCCAGTCCGTGTGCAGACAGACAATGCGACGGCTGTCGCGTATATCAATCCCCAGGTGGGACAATTAGGTTCCAACACATGGTAAGTGTCCGACTTACTGATTTTGGGCAAGAGCAATTCACCCGCCATTTCGCGAATTCACCTTTCCAGGGGTACGATGCATATTTAAAGCGGACTTTCTCTCTCAGAGTCGCAAATGAGGGATCC
>JARQOD010000010.1:73899870-74031363 GCA_033576555.1 Oophaga sylvatica
AAAATATATATATATTTTTTATCTTTTTGTTAGGGTTACGATTATAAGGCTATGTTCATATTGCGTTATGGCAGTCCGTTAGACGGACTGCGTTACACCGCGGTGTAACGCAGTCCATTAACGCTGCCATTCACCCCCATTTGCGGGCACATCGCGACGCATGCCGTCATTCAGTGACGGAGCCTCGGACGCGGCCTGCAGCGTCTGTGCTCCGTCACTGCTAGCGCAAATTAATCATCTGCTGATTCATCTGCGCTAGCGGGTATAGCATAACGCGATCACGTAATGCTATACCGTTACCCGCCCGTCAACGCTATGTGTTGAACGGGCTGGTAAAATAACGCTAGTTGTGAAACCAGCTTATTAGGGTTAGGGTTAGAACTAGGGTTAGGGTTAGAACTAGGATTAGGGTTAGCCTTAGGGTTAGAATTAGGGTTAGGGTTAGAATTAGGGTTAGGGTTAGAATTAGGGTTAGGGTTGGGATTAGGGTTAGGTTTGTGGTTAGAGTTAGGATAAGTGTTAGGGGTGTTTTGTGGTTAGGGTTGGGATTAGGGTTATGGTTAGAGTTGGGATTAGGGTTAGGGATGTGTTGGGATTAGGGTTAGGGATGTGTTGGGGTTATGGTTAGGATTTGGGTTAGGGGTGTGTAGGGGTTGGGGTTAGAGGTGTGTTAGGGTTAGGGTTGGAGTTAGAATTGAGGGGTTTCCACTATTTAGGCACATCAGGGGTGTCCATACACGATATGGCGCCACCATTGATTCCTGCAAATTTTGCGTTCAAAAAGTCAAACAGTGCTCCCTTTATTCCGAGCCCCGACGTGTGCCCAAACACTGGTTTACCCCCACATATGGGATATCAGCGTACTCAGGACAAATTGGACAACAACTTTTGGGGTCTAATTCCTCCTGTTACCCTTGGGAAAATAAAAAAAATTGGGGACTAAAAGATCATGCTTGTGGAAAAAATATGATTTTTTTATTTTCATGCCCGGGCGTTATAAACTTCTGTGTAGCCCTTGGGGGTTCAAAGTGCTCACCACACATCTAGATAAGTTCCTTGTGGGGTCTAGTTTCCAAAATGTGGTCACTTGGGGGAGTTTCTACTGTTTAGGACATCAGGGGCTCTGCAAATGTAACATGATGCCCGCAGACCATTCCATTAAAGTCAGCATTTCAAAGCATCACTACATCCCTTCCGAGCACTGACGTGTGCCCAAACAGTGGTTACCCCCCACAAATGGGGTACCAGCGTACTCAGGACAAACTGGACAACAACTTTTGGGGTCCAATTTCTCCTGTTACCCTTGTGAAAATAAAAAATTGCGGGTTAAAAAAAATCAATTTTTGAGGAAAAAAATGATTTTTTATTTTTACGTCTCTGCATAATAAACTTCTGTGAAGCACGTGGGGGTTCAAGGTGCTCACCACACATCTGGATAAGTTCCTTGGGGGGTCTAGTTTACAAAATGGGGTCACTTGTGGGGGGTTTCTACTGTTTAGGCACATCAGGGGCTCTGCAAATGTAACAAGATGCCCGCAGACCATTCCATCAAGTCAGCATTTCAAAGCGTCACTACATCCCTTCCGAGCACTGACGTGTGCCCAAACAGTGGTTACCCCCCACATATGGGGTACCAGCGTACTCAGGACAAACTGGACAACAACTTTTGGGGTCCAATTTCTCCTGTAACCATTGTGAAAATAAAAAATAAGGGGCTAAAAAATGATTTTTTGAGAAAAAAAAATGATTTTTTATTTTCAGGGCTCTGCGTTATAAACTTCGGTATAGCACCTGGGGGTTCAAAGTGCTCACTGTGCATCTAGATAAGTTCCTTAGGGGGTCTTGTTTCCAAAATGGGGTCATTTGTGGGGGAGCTCCAAAATTTAGACACACAGGGGCTCTCCAAACACGACATGGTGTCCGCTAACGATTGGAGCTAATTTTCCATTAAAAAAGTCAAATGGCGCTCTTTCCCTTCTGAGCCCTGCCGTGTGCCCAAATAGTGGTTTCCCCCCACTTATGGGGCACCAGCGTACTCAGGAAAAACTGGACAGCAACTGTTGGCGTCCAATTTATCCTGTTACCCTTGGGAAAATAAAAAATAACGGGCTAAATGATTTTTGAGAAACAAAAATGATTTTTTTATTTTCACTGCTCTGCGTTTTATAAACTTCTGTGAAGCACTTGGGGGTTCAAAGTGCTCACTACACATCTAGATAAGCTCCTTGGGGGGTCTAGTTTCCAAAATGGGGTCACTTGTGGAGGGTTTCTACTGTTTAGGCACATCAGGGGCTCTGCAAACGCAACATGACGCCCGCAGAACATTCCATCAAGTCTGCATTCCAAAATGGCGCTCATTCCCTTCTGAGCTCTCCCATGCGCCAAAGCATGGTTCCCCCCCACATATGGGGTATTGGTGTACTCAGGACAAATTGCACAACAACTTTTGTGGTCCAATTTCTCCTGTTACCCTTGTGAAAATAAAAAATAGTGGGCTAAAAAATAATTTTTGAGGAAAAAAATGATTTTTTTTTATTTTCACTGCTCTGCGTTATAAACTTCTGTGAAGCACGATTGGAACTAATTTTCCATTCAAAAAGTCATTGGCGCTCCTTCCCTTCTGAGCCCTACCGTGTGCCCAAACAATGGTTTATGACCACATATGAGGTATGTGTACTCAGGAGAAATTGCCAAAGAAATTTTAGGAGCCATTTTATCCTGTTGCCCATGTGAAAATGAAAAAACTGAGGCTAAAATAAAATTTTTGTAAAAAAAAAGTACTTTCGTAGTTTCTTTTTTTTTTTACGGATCAATTTGTGAAGCACCTGGGGGTTCAAAGTGCTCACTATGCATCTAGATAAGTTCCCTGGGGGGTCTAGTTTCCAAAATGGGGTCACTTGTGTGGGAGCTCCAATGTTTAGGCACACAGGGACTCTCCAAATGCGACATGGCAACCGCTAAATATTCCAGCATATTTTCCATTCAAAAAGTCAAATGGCGCTCCTTCCCTTCTGAGCCCTGCCGTGCGCCCAAACAGTGGTTTATGACCACATATGAGGTATCTGTGTACTCAGGAGAAATTGCCCAACAATTTTAGGATCCATTTTATCCTGTTTCCCATGTAAAAATGAAAAAATTGATGCTAAAATAAAATTTTTGTTGGAAAAAGAAAAATGTCTATTTTTTCCTTCCACGTTGCTTTAGTTCCTGTGACGCACCTGAAGGGTTAATAATCTTCTTGAATGTAGTTTTGAGTAGCTTGAGGGGTGCAGTTTTTATAATGGTGTCACTTTTGGGTATTTTCTACCATATAGAACTCTCAAAGTGACTTCAAATGTGAGTTGGTCCCTAAAAAAAATGGTTTTGTAAATTTTGCTGTAAAAATGAGAAATCGCTGGTCAACTTTTAACCCTTATAACTTCCTAACAAAAAAAAATTTTGTTTCCAAAATTGTGCTGATGTAAAGTAGACATGTGGGAAATGTTATTTATTAACTATTTTGTGTCACATAACTCTCTGGTTTAGCAGAATAAAAATTTGAAAATTGCAAAATTTTCAAAATTTTCGCCAAATTTCAATTTTTTTTCACAAATAAACGCAAAAATGATCGACCTAAATTTACCACAAACATGAAGCCCAATATGTCACAAAAAAACAACCTCAGAATCGCTAGGATCCGTTGAAGCGTTCCTGAGTTATTACCTCATAAAGGGACACTGGTCAGAATTGCAAAAAATGGCAAGGTCATGAAGGGGTTAAACTATAGATTTGGTCTACGTGGGTGTGTTTGTTTCTTGCACCTTAATTGGCTTGGTTGTGATGGTAGTTCTGTTCCTGGAATCAATACTGTTAGATTGTTTTTCTAAAGTATTGAAATGTGTTAATCTCTTGATGAATGATTTGTTACATTACCTAGAACCACAAAGTGTAAAGAGATTATCTGGGACTTTGCTTGTTTTTCCATATGGGTTGTTGCGAACTACCTACCTGTTCTGCCTAGAGTCCGTCGCTCCTGCCGGCAGTTCCTTGACTTCTGTAGCCAAAGCAGCTTCCTCTCTTTTGCAGTGCTCTGCGGACGAGGCGCCACTGCCAATGTCATACTGCTTAACTGCAAAAGCTGGCTGTCTATTAGCATCTTGCACCATTGACAAAACAGACCGAAGGAAGAAGAGCTGCTCTGTTGACGTAAGGTCAAGAGATCCATCAAGAGCAGTCTGTGACCAGCAGCGGGCAGAACAGGCAGGTAGTTAACTACTTGCCTGTAAATTCTTAACCCCATAGAGAAAAATAAGCAAAGTCCCAGATAACTCCTGTAATCAAGACCTCCACTTTCACACGAGGCTTACAATAAATGCAAGTCCATTTACTATGAAAGGGGTTGTCCGGTCCAAATCGATAAGTCTGCAGTCACTCTGTGTGACTGCAGACTTATGAATTCCCCCAGCGCATGCACTGTGCGCTGCAGTGTTTTTCCGGTTTCTGAGCTGGTACCGAAGGCTATGCATGTGTTATACATACTCCCGGCTTGTACAGAGCGAGGCCGCGCCCTGTCTTGTGACTCAGCCGTCAAGTGTATGGAAATGAGGCCGTGCCCATTGGCAACTACCCACTGTATAACTCATACTTACCCTCCGGTTCTGGCACAGAATTCGGCGGACCCCCGTAGCGCACAGTACGTTCACTGGGGGAATTCATAAGTCTGCAGTCACACAGCGGGACTGCAGACTTATTGTTTTGGACCGGACAACCTCTCTAAGTTATTTTATTATTTGGAATGTATTATCTGCTCTGTTAGGTCATGCTTCCACGTCTACACGTATACATATTATCAATACTGACTTAAATGATTTATTGAGCGCTAAAGGTAATTGCTTCAGAAATTGTTGAAAGTAAACCTTTTTAATGACCTAGAGGTTTCTTTAAGGGTATGCCACACTAAACAATATCGCTAACGAGATCGCTAAAAAACGTCACTATTTAGCGATCCCGTTAGCGATATTGTTCAGTGCGGCAGCTTCCAGCGACGAGCTTCCTGCTGTGATCTCGCTCGTCGCTGGAATCGTTCCGGACCCTATTTTCTCGTCGGCGCTCCCGCTGGGTAAGTATATAATCGCTGTGTGGCACCTTTTCTTAGCGATTTAGCGGTACTTTTGTACCGCTAAAGTCGTTAAGAAGATCGCTAACGGCGATAGCGTCGTTAACTAATCGCTAAATGTGGCCGCATTTAGCGATATAGAAACGATCCCGCTAGCGATCTCATTAGTATGCAACGCTAACGAGATCGCTAGCGGGATTGCTTAGTGTGGCAGTACCTTAATAGAGGGCCACAGAAAGTGTAATTAAAGGACTGTGTCATCAGAAAATAACCTATTGTTTGAATCTGGTTTTTATGTTAGAATGGTTGTGCAGTAGTCAATAACACCTTTTAATGTTTTTTCATTTTATTTTTTCCATTTTAAATATATACATTTATTTAAAAAAAAACATATCTTGCAATCTTTACATTGACCCCTAGACCTAATACTAGACTCCCACTTCCTATTCTGTACTCACAGATTTTCAGCAGTCTCATTGTCATACCAGACAGGATTACAAGAGTAACGCCTCCATATTGATTATATTTAATCACAGTATCTTCCATCAACTATAGGTGATGATCACTGCTCACCCTTAAAAGCATCAAGTAAAAGGGGAAAAAAAGTATGAATCTAATATTAACAGTGTGAAAAATTGCAAGATTTCTGTTGTATGCCAGCAGTGGCTATTTTCCTAGGCAAGGAGTGCAGCACTTGCAACCTATTTTATAAAGAGATTGTAAGCTCTGCTCTGATGCTGGCCAGATCACTGGATAAGACCAGTATTAGCGCCCCTGTTCTTGCCTTGATACTGCAAAGGCAAAACTGACTCTGCTTACAAGCATCAGAGAGCAAAGTGGTGCAACAATGCTGCTGGTCCGAATAGTCACACAATCGGCAGTGCACCACTTCACCGGGAAACAAGTGCACTCCTGAAGACTGGTGATAACCCCCCCAACCCCTTATTATAGTTACCCACATGGGGAACGAGGAAGCAGAAGGAGCAGTGTTCAGCCTCGTGTTACAGCAGGACGCCCCTGGAGCTTAGGGAGGTGGGTAATCGCAGGAATTGCAGTTTCTAAGTTGAGGGACATAGGAGTAAAAACTTACAACAATATGCAACTTAATAAAAAAAATCTTCAAAATAGTGGAAAAATGGCGAGCATGTTAACTTTGTATTTAGTTATTGTACTGTGTCCTATGTGATACAGGCTTGGACAGCTCCAAAGTGCTATGAACTTCAATATTATATGATATTGCTGTCCGATATATATATTTTTTTCACTTACCCATAGACTTGTATTGTCACGTTTGATCCGTGACTTGGATCAAAATCAGTGATGTTTCCATGTTTTGGTTCAGACCACTTAATCTGCAAAAATACACAGTTGTGAACAGCCGCTAATTATAAGTCCAAGTTCTATCCGTAAAAAAAACTGGCATCCAAATTATCTCTGCAACTGCTATTCCCATCTTATTAAATGGATATTGTCAGATGGTGGATGTAAAAGATGAGCACTTGTGTAACTTTTTGCTTATTAAAAATTTTCAGATGTTCATCAAATATGAACAGTTTTCTTATGTTTACAAGCTCGTTGCCTAAGAGACCGACCATCGCTGCTCTCTAGCTTGTAAACTTTGCTTGGAAGCTGGCCCAGGACTAAGAGGTTAACTGTGCACTCCAGAGGTCAAAATAGTACATTTGCTGGAGAAAAGAGCTGGAGCACTGCGCATGCTCTGCTGTCTAGCTGCGGTTGTCGGTCTCTAAGGTAACAAGCTGTAAAGAGTTTATCTTAAAAACGGATGAAAATTTTAATAAGCAGTAAATTGAATAATCGCTTGTATTTACAGGCACTGTCTGACAATACCCATTTATGAAGGTAGGAAAAATTATTTAATGTTTAGTAGGAGAATGCTATGCCTTAACTGTTGCCAAATATGTCTTATGTGGGATTTTTTTTTTTCGTTTTCTTTACCCATAGTGCCAGTGAATTTCTTATGAAGCTAGTGCTTTGCTCTGCACACTGAGCCGAATCTGTGTTTCCACCGCTTTTGCTCCCACCCGTCAGCTGCATCCCCCTCCTCCCCTCTCATTACCGCACAGTGGAGCGTTTTTCCAGTGCAGTCCTCATATCGTGTAGTGATGATTTCGTCGGTAACGCATGGGTGCTTCTCTTAGGTTCACTAAATCAATAATAAGCACGCACATCTCTATTAGAAATCCTCAAGATGTGACATGTTGGATTTTCTTCAGGACCAGATTGAAATATTGATGTAGAAGGGTTTGATGGGGGGGTGAAAGGTTTACAGAAAGCCTGCAGGCAGGAAGAAAAATGGTCATTATAGGCCGCTAAAAAGTGTGGAATCTGCCACTTTTTAATTAGATGCGTTGTAAATGTCCATATATTCATATATATTATTGATTTTGTATACATTAACCACCGCTAACTCTTCATTCCTCTGCTCATCTCTTTTGACCAACATGGTAGTGGTGCTAAACTTCCCTCTCTATTCGCCATTCCATATTTCATTATTATTTCATGATCTGAAAACCTAATACCGTATATACTCGTGTATAAGCCGAGATTTTCAGCACCTTTTTTCGTGCTGAAAATGCCCCCTCGGCTTATACACGAGTCATAGGGCAGAAACCAGCGGGGGAGGGGATGCCGCGGCAGGAGCCGGTGGCTGGGATCATACTCACCCCTCCCCGTGCCATCGCTGAGCGTCCCTGCAATCCTGTGTTCTCCCCGGCTTCCTGCAGCTCTCCAGCACTGAGCGGTGATGTAATACCCGCTCATTAAGGTCATGTAATATGGACGCGACGCCACTCCCATGGGCGTGGCCTCCATATTCATGGCCTTAATGAGCGGTATTACATCACCGCTCAGTGCTGGAGAGCTGCAGGAAGCCGGGGAGAACGCAGGGACGCTCAGCGATGGCACGGGGAGGGGTGAGTATGATGGGGGAGAGGACAAGGAGCACGAGCAGGACGGGGAAGCATGGAGGACGGGGGAGAACGGAGGACGGGGGAAGCATGGAGCAGGACGGGGGGGGGGAGAAACGGTGGACGGGGGAAGCATGGAGGAGGACCGGGGGGGGAGAACGGTGGACGGGGGAAGCATGGAGCAGGACAGGGGGAGGATGGAGGGCACAGAGGAGCACGGAGCAGGACAGGGGGGGCACAGGAGGACGGAAGAAGTAATGGGGGAGCACAGCGGAGGACGGAACAGGAGGGGGAGCACAGAGCTGGATGGGGGAGCAAGGAGCAGGACAGGGGCAGCACAGAGCAGGAGGGCAGTTTATACACCTGGCTTATACATGAGTCAATAAGTTTTCCCAGTTTTTTTTGTGGCAAAATTAGGGGGGTCGGCTTATACACGGGTCGGCTTATACACGAGTATATACGGTATACTAAATTCCTCCATACAGGCAAACCTTTATAAACACTTATTGCCAAAGCAAAAAGAGTGTGTGCCTTTATCGTTTTTTTTTCTTCACCCAAATAGTAATTTTTTTTGCCAAAAGGTATAAGAATCATTTGTTTCAACACTGCTTATAGAAATTGCACGCTCCACCAGACGGTCCAGACATGCAGAGTAAAGCCAAGCTTTCAGTTGGCTAATGAGAACGATCAAACAATACAGTGAACTCATAACGGAGTCCACTTTAAAGCACCACTCCAGCGGTTGCTTGGTTTTTATTCCAACGCTGGAGTGGCGCTACCAAAGTTCCCTGCCCCAGGACTATACGTACCAGTCGCTGTCTTCAGGTGCTGCCGGGAACTATTATTTTTTATTTATTTTTTTATTTATTTTAACTCCTCGCAAAGACCATTTAATTTGATGAGCGAGCATTTTGCTTGTTCGTCGGGTGATAGGCAACTTGTTTACACTGCACAATAGTCAGGAAAGAGCGTTCCCAGCAGCGGCTGCTCTTGATAATCATGCTGTATAAATTCATCTTAACCCTATGTTCCCATAAAAAGTATTTGGTGCCTTTGTGCTTATACAGATTTTCGGCAGCATTTCTGCATTTTTTTAAGTTATTTGACCATTGTTTTTGTTTCTTTTTTTTTATTATTATTGCAATTTTTTTTTTTTATTATTTTTTTTTTTTTTTTGTGGTTAACATTCGTTTTTATGACATTTTTCCAGGTGCTGTCCCTTTTTGGTGTACTGTTTTAAATAAAACTGCTTAGTTTTGGAAACTTTCTGTTTACTCAGTAACCTAGCTATAATAAAACTCTCTACAAACTCCGTAACATCACGGACTAAAAATACATTTTCATTTTTTTTTATCTGCAAATTTTCCGCATATAATGCACAAAATGTAATAGAAACTTAAATATTTACTGAATTTTAAAAACACACCACACGTCAATTTCCACACAGTTTAATGCGAAAAAAATTGCCCAATGTTCTATTTTTTTATTTTTTTTTTTTTTTTAAGAAAATGTGAAATGCTGCAATTTTTTTGTGCATGAAAATACACAACAACAAAAAACGCACCAAATACTCATCACGGAAACATAGTTCAGACTGACTGTGTGATACAATACTGACTTAAGCGAAGTGTCCACATTTCTGCCATGGAATTATACGTCTCGTTTAATGCTGGTCAGTGCACACTGCATAAGGGTCTGTGTATATTGACCGACTGGCTGCACTATATGACCGCTGAACGGTCAACTTTATCCGATTGGCGATCATGTAAATGCCAGTTTACACAGGAAGACAGATGCGCACTCATTGATGTGTACTAGATCTGCCGAGAACGATGGATTTTTTTTTTTTTTTTTGCAGTGCACAAAAGATCATTTCACCCAATGAACAGGTGGTTGCAGCTTGTTTACTTGGCAAGAAAATTGTGAAATGAGCGTTTTTAACAACTCGTCCACAATTATCTTGCAGTGTAAGACTGTTTTCTGCTAATCCGTGCCTGCATTGCAGCCGTCTGAAAGAAGTCTTATGCTGCATAAACCCTTATTTGTTTTCTAAAAATCTTAATTTTGATTTATTAATGTTCACAAAGCGGTTCTATTATGGCTACACCTAACGCTGCTGAATTTCATGATGTACACAGTATTACCTTTGAGATAATGTTCTCCATTTTTTTATTCTTAGTTCATGACCTGCTTTTCTGGAGGGATGTGAAGAAATCCGGAATGGTCTTTGGCGGGACGATGGTTCTGCTCTTGTCGCTTGCAGCCTTCAGCATCATTAGTGTTATTTCCTATATGATTCTAGCCCTGCTGACCGTCACTATTAGCTTCCGCATCTATAAATCTGTTCTGCAAGCCGTCCAGAAGTCTGATGAAGGACATCCTTTCAAGTAAGAGACTTCTTTTTTTATCCTTTTTTGTTCTTTTGTCGAGATTTGTTACGTTTTTTGAGAGACCTTATGAATCCAATACTAAATGCTTTTTATAATAAGTACCATATGCTACTTTAGTCTGTTAAATGAAAGGAGTTGTCCATGACCATGACATTGATGACTTCTAGTGGATGCTTCTGGTACCTGGGACCCCCACCAATCAGATGTTGAAATGGACAACCCTTTGAGATTAACCCTTATGTATGACAACTAGGAAAGCAAAATGTACTATTGCAGACAGGTATATTATTCTTTAAAACGCTCCAGCATTTCGAAAAATGTATACTTCGGAGATCCAGCCATGGACCACAGCTGGTCTAGAACAGTCTACCACCACCCCCAGTCAACTCTTCCCAATGCTGGTGATTGACAGGTCTCTCCCTCATGTGTACATGGGTAGACACCTGGCAGTCGCCTGCAGCGGTGCTGGGAAGAGCTGGATCTTTGGAGTAATATACATGGCTGCAGTTGTGACACTTCAGGTTTGAATCACCTGACATAGTTCCCTTTAAATTTTAGATTCTGCTTCTTTTTAAAGATACACAATCCTTTTTGTAGGTTACATCAGTGCAGTAACATAATTATTTTGCAGTTATCCTGATTTAAAGTCTGTATTAAAGCTTAGATCTCGCTTTACAATTCTGCTGGGTGTTGACTTGAAGTACTCCTAAATCTGATTTGGCCGGTCAACCATCTGATGTCCAGACCCTGATGGCGTGTGTCGGGGAAGGTGGGGTGGGAAAAAATTGGATCTTCACATACCCCATCCTTTTGTTTTCAGGATTGATAAGCTGATGTCAGAGAGGTCTGGCTTCTATTTACTCCCATACCCTTGTTTCAGAGTTCACTCCATAGCGTTGGGGCTCAACAGAAAGCGTAATGTAGGGGCTTGTAGTCTTTCTATTGAGCTCATACTCCACTATTCCCTTGGTGTGGTTTACATGTACTTAAAATGCATGATTGATTACTATAAGTCCTGGTGGCCCTGCCTTGTCCGGACAGCCAGGAGTATGGAAACACGGGATTTGTTGAATTTTCAGCCATTTTATAGATAACCATTGCTTAATTTAAAGAGGTTGTCCCACCTTCTTCAGCCGGAGCACCCACTCTACAGTCTGCTGGCTTCCTGCATGCTGAATAGCGGGTGCTCTTGTTTGACAGCTTGGACTAGCAAAATCATTGCACTACTGTCCGAACTGGGCGTTTTGCAATGCTGCTATATAAGGGCCGCTTTGCCTATGCAGCTTTAAAGTGGCGCAGTCTCACTAGCTGTCCAGGATAAGGCGCCAGCCGTGCGCTACACCATTCCGGTTTTGGTGAAGTTTGTACAAACGCAATAGAAAAGTTCGCACAAGCACCAAGCTGTAAATAAAGTTGTGATTCTCTGGAGAGCAACAAAAACAAAAGGTAGGAGGGCACCACCATACAATTACCTAGAAAAAACACGGGTATCTACCTGGAGTATGTGAAATTGACATAAATGAACCAAAGAAAGAAAAAGGCACATACTAAACACAGGGAACACCAAGATAACAATAATAATTAATTTTTATTGAAAAACTGCAAAAACAACCAAAAAATTAAAAACACTTAAAATAAGAACAAAAATGCCTGACCAGAAAAGGGTAGATGGCCCCCCTGAATCCACTCAAACAATACAAACCAATATATATATATGTGATAACAAAATACACAATAAGATATACAAGCAGATATATATATAAAATAATGTGTCTCCCCCAAAGGCCAAAGGACTACAAAAAAATGTGTAGTACTTGAGGTGCAAATATAAACATACACAGAAACTTATACCAAAAAAATGTATAAATACAAAATGTAGGTAAGATGACCAAACAGATAAGTTTAAACAATTAATGTAGAAATGAACATAAACCCACACCAAAACATGATAAGGTATAAGCGAAATTAGCCAAAAGGTCGGCTAAAGCAGATGGTACCAATGTAGACCACCAAAACCATGAAAGAACAGCGGCAGGTGTACAAAATGATAAGAGCACCCACGAGGCCAAAAAGCACCGATATTACCAGGTCAGAAGGGGGGAGAGATAGAAACCAGGAGAGGCAGGGGGGCCAGAGCCCAACGCGTGTCGCCACCTAGTGTGGCTTCGTCAGGGGCAAGTGTGGTGAGAACGCAGCTTAACAGTATTTATATATACATATGAATATCGAGTACTCACAACAGCTGAGCATATTTGGAAGCGCCGTGTCAGAGAACGCTAGCTTCCGGAAGTACAGAGGACAGGAAGTATGTACAGGGTGTACCAATATGGATGATCTTAGTCAAACTGCGCATGCGCCAATGAGGTCACATCCTGTCATATTACCACATACACAAAGGCACCTAGGCTGATACTGAGCATGCTCAATGATGTATCTATGAAGCCAGGAAAGGCAGCACTAATGCGCATGCGCCAGAGCACTCAAGTGATTTTGCGAACCCTTCTCTGGAGAGCTGCACAACTTTAATAAAATGTAAATCGGTATGTTGCTTGTTTTTACAGGAACTTTCCAAGTATTCCCAACATTTAACCCCTTCCCGACCCATGACGCCACGTAGGTGTCATGAAAATCAGTGCCAATCCGACCCATGACGCCTATGTGGCGTCATGAAAGGATCGCGTCCCTGTGGGTCGGGTGACCGGGGTCACTGAAAGGTCACCCGACCCGCCGGCACAGGACCCTTTGTGCTTCACCACAGGGGGGTTGGCTTAACCCCCCCCGTGGCCACGATCGCTCTGATTGGCTGTTAAAAGTGAAACAGCCAATCAGAGCAATCTGTAATATTTCACCAATATAATTGGTGAAATATTACAATCCAGCCATGGCCGATGCTGCAATAGCATCTGCCACGGCTGGACACCGAGCCCTGACCCCCCCCCACACGGATTCACGGCGGCGATCGGCCGCCGCCACCGAAAGATGGCAGCGGTCGGTTACCACCGTCACTAAAAGCTCCCCTCGTCCTGGCCTCCGCTGCCCCCACCTTCCGATCCCCCCCCCTCACTTCCGACCCCCATACTCACCTCTCCCGGTCCACCGATGTCCCTGGATCCTTCCCGGCGGCTGCCCGGGATTCTTCATGGGCGCCGCCATCTTGGAAAATGGCGGGCGCATGCGCAGTGCGGCCGGCGCATGCGCAGTGCGCCCTGCATAGTCAAAAAATTTATTTTGATCACTGTGATAAACTGTCACAGTGATCAAAATAAAAAAAAGTAAGTGAACCCCCCCTGTCATAGGTAGGGAAAAATAATAAAGAATTTTTTTTTTTTTCCTATTAGGCCCTGTGCACACGTTGCGGATTTGCTGCGATCCGCGCTGATTTCTCTGCTGATCCGCAGCTGATTTCTCTGCTGATCCGCAGCTGATTTCTCTGCTGATCCGCAGCTGATTTCGCTGCTGATCCGCAGCTGATTTCTCTGCTGATCCGCAGCTGATTTCGCTGCTGATCCGCAGCGGATTTCGCTGCTGATCCGCAGCGGATTTCGCTGCTGATCCGCAGCTGATTTCGCTGCTGATCCGCAGCTGATTCGTGCTGTCGCAGCTGATTCGCTGCTGATCCGCAGCTGATTTCGCTGCTGATCGCATGATTTCGCTGCTGATCCGCAGCTGATTTCGCTGCTGGTCCCGCTGATTTCGCTGCTGATCCCAGCTGATTTCTCTGCTGATCCGCAGCTGATTTCTCTGCTGATCGCAGCTGATTTCTTGCTGATCCGCACTGATTTCTCTGCTGATCCGAGCTGATTTCTCTGCTGATCCGCAGCTGATTCGCTGCTGATCCGCAGCGGATTTCGCTGCTGATCCGCAGCGATTTCGCTGCTGATCCGCAGCTGATTTCGCTGCTGATCCGCAGCTGATTTCGCTGCTGGTCCGCAGTGATTTCGCTGCTGATCCGCAGCTGATTTCGCTGCTGATCCGCTGCTGATTTCGCTGCGATCAGCAGCGAAATCAGTGGGATCAGCACGGATTTCGCTGCTGATCCGCAGCTGATTTCGCTGCTGATCCGCAGCTGATTTCGCTGCTGATCCGCAGCTGGATTTCGCTGCTGATCCGCTGCTGATCCGCAGCTGATTTCGCTGCTGATCGCAGCTGATTTCGCTGCTGACCGCAGGGATTTGCTGCGGATCAGCAGCGATTTGCTGCGGATCCAGCGGATTTGGTGCGGATCCACAGAGATCCAGAAACCATGTACAGTACAATGCAAATAAATGGTAAAAAAAAAACGCTGTGCACATGCTGCAGATTTTTCAGCGCGGATTTGCTGCGGTTTTAAATCCGCAGCATCTCAATTCTTTGTGCGGATTCCGCAGCGATTTTACACCTATTCCATTATAGGCGTAAAACCGCAGAGAAAAACCGCAGCAAATCCGCGCTAAATACGCAGGTAAAAGGCAGGTCGTTTTACCTGCGGATTTTAGAAAAATCTGCAAGTGAATCCGCAACGTGTGCTCGGGGCCTTAGGGTCAGGCTGGGTTCATATTGCATTATGGCAGTCCGTTAGATGGACTGCGTTTCACCGCGGTATAACGCGGAGTAACGCAGTCCGTTAACGCTGCCATTCACCCCATTTGTGTGCGCATCGCAACGCATGCCATGAAGCGGCATGCGTTCGCGACGTGTCGTCATTCAGTGACGGAGCCTTGGACGCAGGCTGCAGCGTCTGGGCTCCATCACCGCTAGCACAGATGAATCATCGCTGATTCCTCTGCACTAGCGGGTATAGCATAACGCGATCGCGTTATGCTATACCGTTACCAGCCCGTCAACGCTACGTGTTGAACGGGCTGGTAAAACGCAATATGAACCCAGCCTTAGGGTTAGAACTAGGGTTAGGGTTAGAACTAGGGTAAGGGTTAGAACTAGGGTAAGGGTTAGAACTAGGGTTAGGGTTGGAATTAGGGTTAGGGTTGGAATTAGGGTTAAGGTTGGGATTAGGGTTAGGGTTGGGATAAGCGTTAGGGGTGTTTTGGGGTTAGGGTTGGGATTAGGGTTAGGCTTGTGGTTAGGTTTATGGTTAGAGTTGGGATTAGGGTTAGGGGTGTGTAGGGGTTAGGGTTGGGGTTAGGGTTGGAGTTAGAATTGAGGGGTTTCCACTATTTAGGTACATCAGGGGATCTCCATACGCGACATGGCGCCACCATTGATTCCTGCAAATTTTGCGTTCAAAAAGTCAAACAGTGCTCCCTTTATTCCAAGCCCCGACGTGTGCCCAAACAGTGGTTTACCCCACATATGGGGTATCAGCGTACTCGGGAAAAATTGCACAACAACTTTGGGGGTCTAATTTCTCCTGTTACTGTTGGGAAAAAAAATTGGGGACTAAAAAAGTTATTTTTGTGGAAAAAAAAATGATTTTTTATTTTCACGGCTCTGCGTTATAAACTTCTGTGAAGAACTTGGGGGTTCAAAGTGCTCACCACACATCTAGATAAGTTCCTTGCGGGGTCTAGTTTCCAAAATGGGGTCACTTGTGGGGAGTTTATACTGTTTAGGCACATCAGGGACTCTGCAAACGTAACATGACGCCCGCAGACCATTCCATCAAGTCGGCAATTCAAAACGTCACTACTTCCCTTCCGAGCCCCGAAGTGTGCCCATACAGTAGTTTTCTCCCACATATGGGATATCAGCGTACTCAGGACAAATTGGACAACAACTTTTGAGGTCTAATTTCTCCTGTTACCCTTGGGAAAATAAAAAAATTGGGGACTAAAAGATCATGTTTGTGGAAAAAATATGATTTTTTTTATTTTCATGGCCCGGCGTTATAAACTTCTGTGTAGCCCTTGGGGGTTCAAAGTGCTCACTACACATCTAGATAAGCTCCTTGGGGGTCTAGTTTCCAAAATGGGGTCACTTGTGGGGGGTTTCTACTGTTTAGGCACATCAGGGGTTCTGCAAAGGCAACATGACGCCCACAGAACATTCCATCAAGTCTGCATTCCAAAATGGCGCTCCTTCCCTTCTGTGCTCTCCCATGCGCCAAAACAGTGGTTCCCCCCACATATGGGGTACCAGTGTACTCAGGACAAACTGTACAACAACTTTTGTGGTCCAATTTATCCTGTTACCCTTGTGAAAATAAAAAATTGCGGGTTAAAAAAATCAGTTTTTGAGGAAAAAAATGATTTTTTATTTTCACGGCTCTGCATTACAAACTTCTGTGAAGCACGTGGGGGTTCAAGGTGCTCACCACACATCTAGTTAAGTTCCTTGAGGGGTCTAGTTTACAAAATGTGGTCACTTGTGGGGGGTTTCTACTGTTTAGGCACATCAGGGGCTCTGCCCGCCCGCAGACCATTCCATCAAGTCGGCATTTCAAAGCGTCACTACATCCCTTCCAAGCCCTGACGTGTGCCCAAACAGTGGTTCTCCCCCACATGTGAGGTACTAGCGTACTTAGGACAAATTAGACAACAACTTTTGGGGTCCAATTTCTCCTGTAACCATTGTGAAAATAAAAAATATGGGGCTAAATAATTTTTTGAGAAAAAAAAATGATTTTTTATTTTCACGGCTCTGCGTTATAAAGTTTTGTGAAGCACCTGGGGGTTCAAAGTGTTCACTGTGCATCTGCATAAGTTTCTTAGGGGGTCTAGTTTCCAAAATGGGGTCATTTGTGGGGGAGCTCCAAAGTTTAGGCATACAGGGGCTCTCCAAACATGACATGGTGTCCGCTAACGACTGGAGCTAATTTTCCATTCAAAAAGTCAAATGGCGCTCCTTCCCTTCTGAGCCCTGCCGTGCGCCCAAACAGTGGTTTATGACCACATATGAGGTATCGGTGTACTCAGGAGAAATTGCCCAACAAATTTTAGGATCCAATTTATACTGTTGCCCATGTGAAAATGAAAAAACTGAGGCTAAAAGAAAATTTTTGTGAAAAAAAAAAGTATTCTTTTTTTTACGGATCAATTTGTGAAGTACCTGGGGGTTCAAAGTGCTCACTCTGCATCTAGATAAGTTCCTTGGGGGGTCTAGTTTCCAAAATGGGGTCACTTGTGGGGGAGCTCCAATGTTTAGGCACACAAGGACTCTCCAAATGCGACATGGCAACCGCTAAATATTCCAGCATATTTTCCATTCAAAAAGTCAAATGGCGCTCCTTCCCTTCTGAGCCCTGCCGTGCGCCCAAACAGTGGTTTATGACCACATATGAGGTATCGGTGTACTCAGGAGAAATTGCCCAACAAATTTTAGGATCCATTTTATCCTGTTGCCCATGTGAAAATGAAAAAACTGAGGCTAAAAGAAAATTTTTGTGAAAAAAAAAAAAGTACTTTCTTTTTTTTACGGATCAATTTGTGAAGCACCTGGGGGTTCAAAGTGCTCACTCTGCATCTAGATAAGTTCCTTAGGGCGTCTAGTTTCCAAAATGGGGTCACTTGTGGGGGAGCTCCAATGTTTAGGCACACAGGGACTCTCCAAATGCGACATGGCAACCGCTAAATATTCCAGCATATTTTCCATTCAAAAAGTCAAATGGCGCTCCTTCCCTTCTGAGCCCTGCCGTGCGCCCAAACAGTGGTTTATGACCACATATGAGGTATCTGTATACTCAGGAGAAATTGCCCAACAAATTTTAGGGTCCATTTTATCCTGATGCCCATGCAAAAATGAAAAAATTGATGCTAAAAGAAAAATTTTGTTGGAAAAATTAAAATGTCCATTTTTTCCTTCCACGTTGCTTTAGTTCCTGTGAAGCACCTGAAGGGTTAATAATCTTCTTGAATGTAGTTTTGAGTAGCTTGAGGGGTGCAGTTTTTATAATGGTGTCACTTTTGGGTATTTTCTGCCATATAGACCCCTCAAAGTGACTTCAAATGTGAGGTGGTCCCTAAAAAAAATGGTTTTGTAAATTTTGCTGTAAAAATGAGAAATCGCTGGTCAACTTTTAACCCTTATAACTTCCTAACAAAAAAAAATGTTGTTCCCAAAATTGTGCTGATGTAAAGTAGACATGTGGGAAATGTTATTTATTAACTATTTTGTGTCACATAACTCTCTGGTTTAACAGAATAAAAATTCAAATTTGAAAATTGCGAAATTTTCAAAATTTTGGCCAAAGTTCCATTTTTTTCACAAATAAACGCAAAAATTATCGACCTAAATTTACCACTAACATGAAGCCCAATATGTCACGAAAAAACAGTCTCAGAATCGCTAGGATCCGTTGAAGCGTTCCTGAGTTATTACCTCATAAAGGGACACTGGTCAGAATTGCAAAAAATGGCCAGGTCATTTAGGTCAAAATAGGCTGGGTCATGAAGGGGTTAAAGGGTAGTCTCAACTAGAAAACTCCTCTTTTTTTTTTTTTTTTTAAATCAGATAAATTTTTATTTAACCAAATTCAAGGTACAAAACAATAGAACAAAAATCGCAATGAAAACATTAACAATGGTCATTAGTTTCAGAAATTCCCTTCCCCTCCCCTTCCCTCCCCCCCATTACATACAAGAGCAGCAAATAATGCATGGTGTAACCTAAGTTCAGGATCATCCTCTCTCCACCCAGGGTGTCCACAGTGTATCAAATGTTCTTATGTTTTTCCTCTTAACGTAAATGTCTTTTTCCATATTCACAATATAGTCAGACTGTCTGAAAAATTCTCTCAATGTCAGCGGATCTTCATTTATCCAGTATCTTGCGATCAGTTCTCAACTCCTCCTTAAAAGGAAAATCGCCCCAGCGATCAATATTTTGCTGCACAGCCTGTTGATGAAACCTTAGGGGAAAGCATGGTCATGTTCAGCCCTTTCCGTATTTGCATCAGCCAAATGAACAAAGGGTGATGGTGAGATAAAGCCAGACACAGCACACGCAATAGTTCGGTTACTTATTACCTGTTGCTGCATTTGAGAATTATAATTTATGCTGAGAAGAAATTACTTATTCTCCAAGCAAACAATGTTGTGCATTTTTTTTTTAAATTTGGGGGTTAATTACATTTCCACTTTGCCAAACAGTAAAATATAAATAATTAATGGCAAATATATTGCTTAATTTCACAGGTCTCTGCTGGACAAGGATATCACATTGTCTTCTGAAAGCCTTCAGAAAAAAGCAAACGCATCTCTTGCTCACGTCAACAGCGCCCTGAAGTACATCGTGAGGCTCTTCCTTGTGGAGGACCTTATAGATTCACTCAAGGTGAAAAATGCAAATAAATTGTATTGTTCATTATGTGAAAGATTGGTCTGAGTGCCACGCCACTACTGTGTGATAGAGGGACGATGCAGCTAGCAATCTCTTATTTTTCATGCCTAAATATATTTCAATTATTTAGTAGCGTCCGTATGGAAATACTTAAATCGCTTTTGCAAATTTTCTCCGACCAGTTTGCTCTTCTTATGTGGCTGATGACCTACGTTGGAGCTGTGTTTAACGGGATCACACTTCTCATTCTTGGTAAGAAACTGTTCTTGAAGCTTATTGTACCTATTGATAGACCTCAGTGACTCATTGTGTGCCTTCATGTTCCTCCAGGAGTCCTGATTGCATTCACTGCTCCGATTGTCTATGAGAAATACAAGGTAGGTCTGTCTAGGCGATACGGAGCCTAAAATAGAAGGGTTCTAGTAAAACATGTTCTAGTGTTATCATATCAGAAAATCCTTTTGCCTATACCTAGTTGGGCCCTATGGATGTTGGCATCTCCGATTCTAAAGGATTCAGCGCAACAATTTAATGCATTTCCCTTGCAAAGACACATAATGTCCTTGTATTTTCTGTGTTTAGTGTTTCTTTCATGATGCATTTTGCTATAGATGGGGGGTGGGGAGGTGCATAAGAAGTTGATTTTACAGTTGGGAAAATTCAGTGCATGTTCCAGTAACAGTGTAAGAATTCTCCTACACGTGCAAACATGTAAATTGACCCATTCTGATGTCTGCTATAGGTCATTTTATCCTGGAGCCGTTGCAATGGATTTTACTAGTGATAAACGAATGTGCTGGGATCGGGTGTTAACCAAGCATGCTTGGCTCCTAATTGAGTGTCTTCGTCGTACTCACAAAATATGTTGGAGTCCCTGTGGCTGCATGTCTCGCTGCTGTTCGACAGCCGCAACACAAGCAAGGATTGCCTGTGTTGTTGAACAGCCGCGGTGACTCCAACTTATTTGCCGAAGACACTCGGTTAGCACCCGAGCATGCTCAGATAACACCTTATCTAAGCATGTTCGCTCATCACTAGGTTTTACACTTTCCAATTCAAAGAATGAAATGTTGGGCTGATCCGCAGTTTAAAAAAAGAATATCGCCACAGTCTTTTCCGCTTAGACCTTCTAGCAGCAGAATTGCAGTGTTGCAAGTGCTCATAACCTTAGAGGGGTTGTCCGAGACGGATAAGAGATCAACGAGAGTCCGACACTCAGCACCCCATCAGTCAATGATATCGGCTGCAACAGAGACTAGAGATAAGCAATGTTCGGCACGGAACAACACAACTCCAAACATTATTTAGTGGCCTTTGCACTTTATATCCCATTCAAGTAAACTTTTTTGTAGTGTGGTTTTCACGTTCTTCTCATTTTTGGTCCCCTTAGGTACAAATTGATCATTATGTATCTCTGGTACACAGCCATGTGAAGTCAATAACTGAGAAGTAAGTTCATTTAAAAAAAAAAAAAAAATTTACTTGGTAGCAAGATATTCTATATCCTCTTACGATTGGAAAATTAAAAAAATATATATATGCATGTAAGATATTGTGGGAAATATATGATTAAAACCTTCGACAATGAGACACGACGCATAATACTGAGACGCATGATATTAAAGGAGTAAGAGCACATGTACTTGTGATAACACAGTACTTGCCACAAAAGTGCATGTGACTAAAGTTCTACAGGACCCTATATATACTCTGGAACAACATGACTTTCATGGCAGCTGCCTGCAGCACAACAAATCGCAACTGTAAGTTATTTTTATAGTGAAAAGACCCTACTGGATAACAGAAATATTGCACTAAAATAAATCTTAAAAATTTGTCATATTAAAGGGATGGTCCACACTACTTTGAAAACATTTTTTTTTAAATGCAGTATTGCCCCTTGTGAAATAAAACGTTATACTCCCTTCCCGGATCGGCACCGTTCAGGCAATGTCGGTGCTACGTCTGCCAGCGTTTGTGTGCATGACATTCTCTCACATGAGCGCTGCAGCCGATTAGCGACCACTGATCGGCTGCAGCTTTCACACTTATTATTTGTGACTTTGATCTCACATTAAAAAAATTTCTTTCCCTTTTTTTTTTCTTCCTTTGTAGGATTCAGGCAAAACTTCCCGCAGCGCTGAAGAAGAAAACAGAGTGAAGAATCAATATGTAGGGTGGGTGGGCTGGGAGGGTCTTACAGTATACACACTGGCTACATATCTCACTACTATTCCATAAATTGGCTGCCTTTATATAGCTCACAGGAACATTTTGTATGCATGTACTTCATGTATACGTGTGTGTACATGGTTCCCCCTTGCAGGACGAGAGTGTCTGTGTCAGCATTGTCATGAATTGTAAGAAATGATTCCCGATTCACTACATCCTTAAAAATTGGGTAAGGAGCTAGCAACCCGTAGCTGTAATTCCTGCATCTTACACATTCACCTCTCTGCTTTCTGCCTTGCCCAAAAGTGGGTATTGAAACCAGGCCGCTATATAATCTATGCTTTAGTTTTGTTTTTCCTTCTGCTTTCATCATCTCATGGTAATGTTATGTCGCCTCTGTCCCTCTCATTCCTACCTTTACTCGTAGAATACATGATCTTTCGCCGTTTGATCTTTCTTATTTCATCCTTAAACAGGTCATTCACCTTATTAAAATTATTTATTTGTCAGGTCTATGTTCACACCCTAAACATCCGCTTTTTCTGCCCTCTCACATCCCTCACCCTTCAAAAAACTCTTCTCTCCTCTGTTTCTGTCCAGCTACTTAGTTTTATCACTGTTCTGTTCCACAAAATGCCACATTAGCCAATATACTAGATTTTCTTACACTGCGACCCAAGTTTTTATTATTTAATAATACAGAATTTAATTTATATTTCACGTCTATACTGAGAAATAAGTGTAGAAATGCGTTAAAGTTGCATAACTAAGAAAACAAAAAAAAAATGTTACGGAGAGTCGCTTCTGTTTTCTGGAAAGTTGTCAGATCTCCTCCACTCCGTGCTTGTGTCGTATCTTTTCCTTCTTCCTGACAGCAGGAGACCTGGAACATTCCCTACACTGTAAAGAACAATGCAATGTCATCCCCCTGACGAAAGAGAAATTCCGAAATACCCGGCCAGCACTAGACGTGTACTGTGATGCAGGCATTGAAGTGAATTTCCCACCTTTTCTTATCCAAAACTCTGCTGCTTAATCTCCTAATAGAACTTTGATAGCAATTTAAGCTCCAATTTACTGATCCAGAACTCCAAATCATCTACATAGACCTAAAAGCTGATGTGCCGGCCGATTGTGGCCACCACTAACTACATATTATATATTGAACTCCATTGCATGGTATGCAGTAAGGTCCATTTTAATGCTGAAGTGTTTGGTTCAGTCCGCCAGCAAGTTAGGATAGGTTTCCAACAAAAATACTGGACAGAATAGTGGTATTTTACCCGACACCGTGACTGCAACCCGATGAATCCCTAGGGGACTGTTTGGCAATCCTCATGTGACTGATCCGGCATGGCCAACCCGATGAAACCCATGGGGACTGTTCAGAAATCCTCATGTGACTGATCCGGCACAGCCATAAATTTAGCTATTTTTAACCTACGGCGGCGGAGCAGAATACTGGAACCTCACTGTTAACCCAGTGTTATCTTATAGATAGATCTTTGAAGGAGATTTTGAGTTCTGGCTGCGTTTCTAGAAACATTAGGGAAAAAATAAAATCATGTAGAACATTTACTTTTAAGGGGTTTAATTTAACACATGCTAAACCAGCCACGGGATTTTAGTTTCTGTCTAATAAAAGTACTTTAGGCTCAATGCAACAATGGATCAGAACAATTTTGAGCAACATGAATTGGATGGTTCTTTTATTAATATACATAGTTTATCAAACCTGGTAGTTTTGTTTGGAGTATTGGGGTTCTGGGTAAATGAACTTTGTTTGGGAGTGTCCCGATTGTCCCACAGGATTAGATTAAGGCAGTATCTTTGATTAAACATGCCCAATCATTTGATCAAGGGAGTAAAACAGCTGTCAGAGATGCCTGGCAGCAGCTTATTCCCCTCTTCATAGTCAACATATAGGTGCTCAGGTTGACCAGGCATGTGTCTAGAGGGGAGGTAGAGATGGCTGTCGGCCCAAAAAAACACCTATTTAACGTGTATGGCCAGCTTCATTCTCACCGAGCCGGTACTAAACCCCTTCAGGTGACCAATATCTGCTGTGACACCTGCACTTGGTGACCTTGGATGATGGGAACTGGATCCTTTTGTATAGCGCTCCATGTCGTACGTTCCACTGTTGTGTTGGGTGGGGGGTGATCAGGCTGGTGCATTTGTTCTTTCGCAGGGTGGGTTGTTTTTTTAATGTGATTTTTGTTGCACTGAGCTTCTAACTAGTCACTGTGTGTCACTATAAAATAATGTGTAAAAAAGAATTGCTTTACTGTTACTTTTAGACTGGAGAAGGGAGCAAGCTGATGAAGTATTCACATGGGCCTGTAAAGTAGTTGTTACAATGGGAAGAAGAGTGTTTTTGTTTTGTTTTTTTATTTTGGGGATTGTGTGAAATAAAAATTAATTTCTTTTAATTTTTTGTTTTCTTTTTAAGTATCTGTGGAACAAAATTCTATATAATGCAAATACATGTGGTATTAAAGAGTAGGACACAATGAGCTTTGCTTGTTTTTTTTCCCAGTTCTTATCACTTTTTACCACTTGTTTCAAACTTTCTAAGCTGTGTGCGAAGATGTGTGTAATACTCCATGACTTGTCATATTCTGCAAAATACCTGCATAAACTCACAACCGCTATGAATTCCCCAATATTGGTCCGTATAACACAGATCGGTGACGCCACCGTGTACAAGAACTTTGACTGTGAAGAGACTGTATAACTGCCGTGTACATGAACCTTGACTGTGAAGAGACTGTATAACTGCCGTGTACATGAACCTTGACTGTGAAGAGACTGTATAACTGCCGTGTACATGAACCTTGACTGTGAAGAGACTGTATAACTGCCGTGTACATGAACCTTGACTGTGAAGAGACTGTATAACTGCCGTGTACATGAACCTTGACTGTGAAGAGACTGTATAACTGCCGTGTACATGAACCTTGACTGAAGAGACTGTATTACTGCCGTGTACATGAACCTTGACTGTGAAGAGACTGTATAACTGCCGTGTACATGAACCTTGACTGTGAAGAGACTGTATAACTGCCGTGTACATGAACCTTGACTGTGAAGAGACTGTATAACTGCCGTGTACATGAACCTTGACTGTGAAGAGACTGTATAACTGCCGTGTACATGAACCTTGACTGTGAAGAGACTGTATAACTGCCGTGTACATGAACCTTGACTGTGAAGAGACTGTATAACTGCCGTGTACATGAACCTTGACTGTGAAGAGACTGTATAACTGCCGTGTACATGAACCTTGACTGTGAGGAGACTGTATAACTGCCGTGTACATGAACCTTGACTGTGAGGAGACTGTATAACATGTTATTAAGCTTTCTAACATATCTAAAGCATGTTGTTGTTTTTTTTTTTTTTATGCAAAGTGATGGCTCACGTGCAAAAAAAATTGCATCATGCATTAGACTTTATTGACCAGTCTATTGCTTGTCAAAAGTAGGCAGCTCCTGTGCTCCCCTGCTTTGCGGGTGAACAGATGGAATCACATCTGAAGTTTGCTGATGTTTCCGGCCCGAGTTTTAGTACGGCAATGTGAAGCCAGCCTTGGGCCTCAATGACATGGCCATGTTTATACATATGTGAAAAAATGGTGCCAGTGTCATCAGTGTTTTGGATCAGTGCCCCATTTTACCATCTGTGTGTCATCAGTGTTTTTCTCTGATGGATAAATTACTAAGTTGCTCCTATATTTTGCAGTGTTAAATACGGCCAGCTCACGGACGCCATCTATGTGCGGTAAATGTTTTTCACGGACCTGTAGATTTTTATTGGGACTTTTTCCATCTGTGCTGCCAAAGAGGAGATTAATATGCTGAAAAAGGGATGTCATCAAGTGGAGGCTGTGACTTCAAATGACTTGTGATTTGTATCTGCAAATGGCTGATACAAAGATTTTAATAGGATCATGTCCAACCCCTGCTCAATGCTGGATTCACTACACCATCTCAGACAGATGTCTGTCCTGCCTCTGTTTGAAGACTTCCATTGAATGAGAACTCACCACCTCTTGTGTCAGCTTCTTATGATTTATTATCACTATTGATTTGACCCCTGGGACCTCTCCTACCCTTAATAAGAAAAAGGCTTCAGCTCTACATGCCCTTCCATTTACCTTTGCACAGCTGCATACCTGGCTCCATCGGTCATGGCTTATTCTGGTGAGAAGGGAATGCACCTTTAAAGGGGTTGTCCGGCCAAAACCGATAAGTCTGCAGACTTATGGTTTTGATTGGACAACCCCTTTAAGACTTCTACCATTGTTTTGACTGTAACCAAAGTTTTGTTTCAGCCGTCTTCAAGATTTTGCAGCATGATGGGACACCTAGCTCCTTGGTGCAAGACTGTAGCCTGCTATATCGAAAAGTGCACTGAGCTGTGCATATTAGGTGAACACTGGAGTTTGCCTATGGGAACCAGTTAATGTTTGGAGCTATTTTTCTTCTGCAGACAAGCCCTTGTGCTGAAGTGCATCCTGCCATCCCAATGAGTGTCTGCTGGTGTTTTTATTGATCCCATCTCTAGTTTCTAGCAGTCTGATAGTAATAGATTGGGTGCTTTATTGCTCCCTGAGGCCAGCCATGCTTTCTGCTTCCATGGTGATGGGAAATGTATGCAAGGCGGCAGAGTAGAAGATGAACGCATTAGCTTTCCACCCATGACTATACTGCTGGGAGCTACAGTACATGAGATAATGTGCTTTTTCCAGCAGTCCCTTAGAAAAGTATTACTCCAATAGATCTTTCAAATAATAAATGGATTTAAAATGTTATGTGACCGTATGTGACGTCAACAATAACAATGAGTCCCTCTGTGGGCAAGAAGTGAGCCTTCCTTCAATGTCAATCACTGTAGATTTGGAAGGGACCCGTAGGCTTTGGAGTGCAAAAATACAAAGCAAAAAAAACACCTTTATATCCCTGAGTTCGACAAATTATTATGTTAAAAGAAACCCAACCGCTGGATCAACACCTATTAACTACAGTCATAGCCAAAAGTTTTGAGAATGACACAAATATTATATTTTCACATGATTTGCTGCCCTCTGGTTTTTATGTGTGTGTTTGACAGATGTTTTTATCACAGACAGAAATATAATTGCAAACATATGAGTAACAAAAGCTTATATTGACAGTTAGAATGAGTTAATGCAGCAAGTCAATATTTGCAGTGTTGACCCTTCTTCTTCAGGACCTCTGCAATTCTCCCTGGCATGCTCTCAATCAACTGGACCAAATCCTGACTGATAGCAGTCCATTCTTGCACAATTAATGCTTTCATTTTGTTAGAATTTTTAGGTTTTTGTTTGTCCACCCGTCTCTTGATGATTGACCACAAGTTCTCAATGGGATTAAGATCTGGCGAGTTTCCAGGCCATGGACCCAAAATCTCTATGTTTTGTTCCCTCAGCCATTTAGTTATCACCTTTGCTTTATGGCAAGGTGCTCCATCATGCTGGAAAAGGCATTGTTGATCGCCAAACTGCTCTTGGAGGGTTGGGAGAAGTTGCTCTTGGAGGACATTCTGGTACCATTCTTTATTCATGGCTGTGTTTTTAGGCAAGACTGTGAGAGAGCCGATTCCCTTGGCTGAGAAGCAACCCCACACATGAATGGTTTCAGGATGCTTAACAGTTGGCATGGGACAAGACTGGTGGTAGCGCTCACCTTGTCTTCTCCGAATGAGGCGTTTTCCTGATGTCCCAAACAATCGAAAAGGGGATTCATCAGAGAAAATAACTTTACCCCAGTCCTCAGCAGTCCACTGCCTGTACCTTTTGCAGAATATCAGTCTGTCCATGATGTTTTTTCTGGAGAGAAGTGGCTTCTTTGCTGCCCTCCTTGAGACCAGGCCTTGCTTCAAGAGTCTCCACCTCACAGTGCGTGCAGATGCACTCACACCTGCCTGCTGCCATTCCTGAGCAAGCTCTGCACTGCTGGTAGCCCGATCCCGCAGCTGAAACACTTTTAAGAGACGGTCGTGGCGCTTGCTGGTCTTTTTTGGCGCCCTGGAGCCTTTTTGGCAACAATGGAACCTCTCTCCTTGAAGTTCTTGATGATGCGATAGATTGTTGACTGAGGTGCAATCTTTCTAGCTGCGATACTCTTCCCTGTTAGGCCATTTTTGTGCATTGCAATGATGACTGCACGTTTCTTTAGAGATAACCATGGTTAACAGAAGAGAAACAATGATGCCAAGCACCAGCCTCCTTTTAAAGTGTCCAGTGGTGTCATTCATACTTAATCATGACAGATTGCTCTCCAGCCATGTCCTCATCAACACCCACAGCTGTGTTAATGGAGCAATCACTGAAAAGAGGTTAGCTGGTCCTTATAAGGCAGGGCTGCAATGATGTTGAAATGTGTTTTAGGGGATAAAGTTCATTTTCAGCCAAATATTGACTTTGCAAGTAATTTCTGTTAAGTTGATCACTCTTTATAACATTCTGGAGTATATGCAAATTGCCATTAGAAAAAGTGAAGCAGTAGACTTTGTAAAAATTAATATTTGTGTCATTCTCAAAACTTTTGGCCATGACTGTACTTAGCCCATCGTGCATATTTCACAATATATAGCGAATCTCAACTTTTCCAAGTTTTTTTTTTCTCTGCATATTCTAATAACTAGTCCAAAAGGTGTGCACTACGCACTGACCAGTCCTGCTTTACCTCCCACTAGTGCTATGCACTGACCAGTCCTGCCCAGCCTCCGCTAGCACTACGCACTCACCGGTCCTGCCCAGCCTCCGCTAGCATTACGCACTGACCGGTCCAGCCTCGGCTAGCACTACACACTGACCGGTCCTGCCCAGCCTCCGCTAGCATTACGCACTGACCAGTCCTGCCCAGCCTCCACTAGCATTACGCACTGACCAGTCCAGCCTCGGCTAGCACTACACACTGACAGGTCCTGCCCAGCCTCGGCTAGCACTACGCACTGACCGGTCCTGCCCAGCCTCGGCTAGCGCTACGCACTGACTGGTCCAGCCTCGGCTAGCACTACGCACTGACCGGTCCAGCCTCGGCTAGCACTACGCACTGACCGGTCCTGCCTCCCGCTAGCACTACGCACTGACTGGTCCAGCCTTGGCTAGCACTTTGCACTGACCGGTCCAGCCTCGGCTAGCACTACACACTGACCGGTCCTGCCTCCCGCTAGCACTACGCACTGACCGGTCCTGCCTCCCGCTAGCACTACGCACTGATCGATCCTGCCTCCCGCTAGCACTACGCACTGACCGGTCCTGCCTCCCGCTAGCACTACGCACTGATCGATCCTGCCTCCCGCTAGCACTACGCACTGACCGGTCCTGCCTCCCGCTAGCACTACGCACTGATCGATCCTGCCTCCCGCTAGCACTACGCACTGATCGATCCTGCCTCCCGCTAGCACTACGCACTGACCAGTTCTGCTCTGCCTTCTGCTACACACCGACCATTCCTTCCCAGCCTCCCAGTAATGCTTTGCACTGACCAGCCCAGCCTCCTGCTAGCTTTCCCACTGAGGTGACTGGGATCTCAGATCTGTTCTTATACTCTCCTCCCAGGATTGTAAATCCCACGGATATTGGTGAACACGTCATTTTTGGCCATGCACAGTGGACCTCAGAGGCTTGCAGTCTGCTGCACATGCAGGAAGTTGCGGTGTTAACGAGCATCTGCAGGATTTAGAATTTAAAGAATGTAAAAGAGAAGATCTGAGATCTCTGTGGGAGTGCCAATGGCAAACTGGATAGGACTAGTTCTTATTTATGGAACAAGTGGATAAAGAACTTTGGGCAAAGATCAGTAGGTGGTGAGTTCTCCTTCAATGGAAGTCTTCAAACAGAGGCTGGACAGACATCGGTCTGAGATGGTGAAGTGAATCCTGCATTGAGCAGGGGGTAGCGATTTTTTTTTTTTTTTTTTTCTTACAACTTTTCAAACAATAGTTTGCTTAAAATGACCTCTAAAACAGGGTTCCCCAACTCCAGTCATCAAGGCCCACCAACAGGTCATGTTTTCAGGATTTCCTTAGTATTGCATAGGTGATAATTGCATCATCTGCAATACAAAGGAAATCCTGAAAACATGACCTGTTGGTGGGCCTTGAGAACTGGAGTTGGGGAACCCTGCTCTAAAAAACAAATTCAGTCTTGGAATTATCAGGTCCCATTTAATGGTGTCATATAGGACAGACCCTTTAGTTTACCTATAGTTAGATGAACATCCACTCCATCACATTTATTAGCATTTTGCACTTGTGCGACCTCCTTTATATTACACTCTGGCTTCATCCACACAGGACGGATTGTGTATTATATGTTACCAGAAGATTTTACAAAATCTCATCCTTGCTCTGTGGATTTAACATCTGCACCCTGTCAATTGATGGATTTTTCCTACAGATGAACTATGCAGTAAATGCTCTGCATATTCAGAGCCGTAGCTTCTGCATAATCATCATTCTGCTCGCTGCACATTACTGTGTTGATCACCCTTCCCTCTTCATGTGCAGCATACTCCCAACCACCAGTACTGCGTCCGTGGCCTCGGCTTTATACTAAGTGTGGAATTAGAGGAAAAATAGGTAGCAATGTCCTCTGACAAAATGTTTTCTACCCGAGAATGGAATGTTTTTTCTTGGAAATAATCCAAAAGGGAGCATGGGCCTCTGCTAGACTTGGTAAAATCAATAATTCCATATGTTCACGCAAGTTTTTTTTCGGTCTATGCACAAAGGACCAACTGTAGTGTACGTGCTAGAACTCTCAGGTCTGCAGGGAAAAAAATAAGTTCTCATCTGATTGAGGGTGAGTTTCCACGATCAGGAAACGCTGCGTGTTTGGCGGTGCGCTGGCGCAGCGCCAAACACGCAGCGTCCAGATGTTACAGCATAGTGGAGGGGATTTCAAGAAATCCCGTCTCCACTATGCGCAAAATTACGCAGGCGGCACACCTGCGTTTACGGACATGCTGCGCGTCTTTTCAGACCGCAGCATGTCCTCGCGTGTTGCGGCGACGGTGCGTCGCCGCAACAGAATTAACACAGGGCTATGTAGCCCTGCGCTCTTTCCGGAGGTGTTCCGGAGGTGTCCTGAACACCTCCGGAAAGAGCGGCGTCACAAAGGGGGCGGGGCTTAGACGGAGCGGAATTTCCGCTCCGTCCAAAGCGCTGTGGTTCCGGACCGTGGAACCACAGCCTTATGGATCAGACCTGTGCATATAAACAGCAGGCAGCTCCTGCACTAATCCATGGTGAGGACGCAGAGCCAGTCATATCACAATTTGCATGTGACTAGTCCAATAAGTCCCAGCGTTTGCTAGCCTTAGGCTACGGTCACACTATTAGTTTTTTTAAGCCAAAATCAGGAGTGAAACACTGAGAGGAAAAGTATATTAGAAACACGTCACCACTTCTGTATTTATCACCCACTCCTGGTTTTGGGTTACAAATACTAATGTAAAATCTGAATGTAGCCTTATACAGAGGAGACTGATTAATACACTCCCTTACATTGAAGTTGCAGCACCAAGAAGCAAAGGTCGTGGAATTATGGAAATCACAGAATGGATAGAAGTGTCAGTGATATGGAAATGAGGGGAGAAAAAAGAAAATTTTGGAAATGACTCCATGTATTCAGTATCGAATATGATCGTCACACACAGAAATCCCCACATTTATCATCAAGATCCGCTGTTGGCAGCTCCTATGCAATTGCTGACCAATGAAATCCTAGATGTGCTCAATGGGAAACAAGTCTAGAGACGCTGCAGGCCATGGTAGCACGTTTAGGGTATGGTTCCACGGTCAGGAAACACTGCGGATTAGACACGGCATACAGATGTTTCAGCATAGCGGAAGGGATTTTATTAAATCCTATCTCCACTATGCGTTCAAACACACAGGTGGCAGACCTGGGTATACACTCCTGCGGCACATCTTTCTAGACTGCAGCATGTCTATTTATCTTGCGGAGACGCACAGTCCCTGCAAGATAAATAGCACCGTCCTATGTATAGGATGCGGTGATTCCGCATGTGTTCCAACGAGTCACTGCACGTACAAAAGCCAGTAGCGCTTTGGACGGAGCTGGTATCCGCTGCGTCCAAAGCGCTGCCATTCCAGACCGTGGAAACATACCCTTAGGCTACACACAGACGTACGAGCAACGTGCGGCCTGACATTGTGACGTTGAAACCTGACTCCTGTGACTTCCAGAAATGGCCGCACCACTGCTTCTACAACCAAATCGATACCGAGCTGTTAGTGCACCTGGAATGAAGACTAGTGTCCTCATTCCAGAAATTATGCCATTTAGCATCATAAGTAGTGATGAGAGAGTATACTCGTTGCTCGGGTTTTCCCGATCACGCTCAGGTGATCTCCAAGTATTTGGAAGTGCTGAGATTTTTTTGTTGCCGTAGCTGCATGATTTGCGCTTATTTGACAGCCTGAATACATTGTGGGGATTCCTTAACAAGCAGGCATTCCTCACATGTATTCAAGCTTCCAGCAGCCATAAATCATGCAGCTGCGGCAACAGAAACTAAATTTCTGAGCACTTCCAAATACTCAGGAGATCACCCGAGCAACGAGTATACTCGCTCATCAATAATCATAATCCATAAGTAGGATTAGTATGATATTCCCTTGAGAAGACTTTTCGCCACTGCTCTCAAAGTCTATCATGGTGCAGCGCAAGACTGCAATGGAAGCTGAAATGGAAAGGTCTATCCTTTTCCATCGGTGAGTCCCACTTTTTTTTTTAATACAATGATAGTAGAATATTGGTTTGGAGACCACATAGGCAATGCCATGAAGAGGCCTTTAGCGTCTCCAAACTGGTCGCTCTTCAGTCACATCTGCATTGGTCGGCAATTGTACAGGGAGCTGCTAGAAGCAGATCTTGATTTTGCTAAGTGCATTCGGAGCAGCAGATGGCAGACAACACTGTAAAGCCCCCGTCACACTAAGGGCCCCGCCTCACATAGCGACATACCAGCGATCCCGACAACGATCAGGATCGCTGGTGTGTCGCTACATGATCGCTGCTGAGCTGCCAAACAGGCAGCGATCAGGACAGCGACACTGCGGGTAACGTCGCCTAGTTACCCGCAGTGTACGTTGGATACCAGCCCGCTGATGCAGGGAGCTGGTACCCAAGGTACAATTCGGGTTTCCAGGCGCTGCGCGGTGCCTGGAAACCCGATGTGTACCTTGGTTACCAGCTCCCCTGCAGCAGCGCGCTGGTATCCAACGTACACATCGGGTTTCCAGGCACTGCCCCACGCCTGGAAACCCGAAGTGTACCTTGGTTACCAGCTGATCGCTGGTCTCCTGCCTGTCACACGCAGCGATGCATGCTGGCCAGCGGGAGACCAGCGATCAAAAAAAGTCCAGGCATTTCTGACACAACCAGCGATTCACAGCAGGGGCCTGATCGCTGGTAGGTGTCAGACATAGCGAGATCGCTGCTGAGATCGCTGTTTAGCAGCGATCTCGCTATGTGAGACTGGGCCTTAAGCGAGATCGCTTTCAAGATCGCTGCTGAGTCACAAATTTTGTGACTCAGCAGCGATCTCGCTATGTTTGACACGTAGCAGCGGTCAGGCCCCTGCTGTGAGATCGCTGGTCGTGTCGGAAACGCCTGGACCTTTCTTTGGTCGTTGAGATCCCGCTGGGTAGCATGCATCGGTGTGTTTGACACCTTTTACCAACGATCTCGCTAGCGACTCTGCACTGAGACACATCGTTACACAGGTCGCTACGGGTCGCCGATCGTTGCTGCGTCCTTGGGAAGATCTGACTGTTTGGCATCTCACCAGCGGCCACAAAGCGACGCAATGATCCCTGCCAGGTCGTATCGTTGTCGGGATCACTGCTGTGTCGCTGAGTGTGACTGTACCCTAAATATGAAATTTCTGTGACGCCCAGTCAATACTGAATGAACAGATATTTTCAAAATGTAGTTTCCTTTTTTTCCCCCATTATTTGCAGATCAGTAACATCTGTCCATTCTGTGATTTCCATAATTCCACAATTTTTCTTTCTTGGTGTTGCAATTTCAATGTTGAGTGTAAATGTGTAAAGTAAGTACACAGAAAAGGAAAATGTCAACAATCTGCATCAAGGCAGATATTAAAATCCTTAGATTTACACATTACATATTAAAGTTTAAGAGGAACACATCCCAATAAAACATTTTTTTTTTCCTCCTTACATTTGGTTTACTTGTAGAATAATGGAGCTCGTGGCATGTGTGTACAAAGTGGATTACCAAACTATACATAGAATCACAATATCCCTTAGTCTCGCCTTCCCCTTGACAAGCATATATGAGGACGGCCACAGATGACACCTTTACAACATTGCAGGTGAAGAATTATTATTTCCATATGTTTAAGTAGTTCAGTTTTGTTCGTTACTTGTATGTAGCCCAATGTAGGAGTCAAATGTTGCCTAATCTCACATGACCGGGAGCAATCCCTATCATTAGCTCTCATAAAAAGTTGTATTTAGTGGTTAGCACTGCAGCCTTGCAGCGCTGGGGTCCTGGGTTCAAATCCCACCAAGGACAACATCTGCAAGGAGTTTGTATGTTCTCCCTGTGTTTGTGTGGGTTTCCTCCGGTTCTCCGGTTTCCTCCCACACTCCAAAAACATACTGATAGGGAATCTAGATAGTGAGCCCCATCGGTGTCTGTAAATCGCTGTGGCATTAAAGGTGCTATGTAAATGAGTAAAATAAATAGATATGCATAGATCCTAAAAGACACCACTGGTAAAGGTGGTCCTATAATTTCAGTAGCTGTCAGTTAAAGGGTCTGTCAGCACAGAATGACTGTTCAAACTGGGACTGTCAGCACAAAATGACTGTTAAAACCAAGCACAGACACTCAATGCACCATGGCATAGCCAAATCTAATTTTCCTTCTATTTACGCCCTCCCCTTTGTTTGACAGCTCTGGCTTTACAGAACCAGATAAGAGCAGAGATAAATGAAAAACAAGTGGATGGGAAGGTGCATTGAACTGTTTGGCCATGCTAAGGGTGCACCAAGCACCTGCATTTGGGTTGAACACTCATTTTGTGCTGACAGATTTCTTTTAAACACTCATTTGTTTGACAGCTACCCATTAGTAACTCCCTATACAGATATGCATGCTCACGCAAATTGAAGGGGCATGTTTCCAATGAGGTGAAGAGAGTAAGGGCTCATGCTGATGTCTAGGCATGAACTGGCCGTGGTTCTCTCGAACAGTGCGCGACAGCCTCATAAAAATAAAAGGGGTCACGCATGAGTACGGAGAACAGCGATGGGTCTGTGCACTGTGGTCCGACACTGGACTAATTTGCACGGACTCCTGAACAAGCACTAACAGTATCTATACATTTTTAAAAAATTGTGATCAGTGGGGTATGGATGTGTTAAGATCCTCGCCTATTGCAAAATCGAAGAGAATTTCGCACTCCAAACATTGTGTCCTTTTTTTTTTTTTTTGGGCCTGTGAACGGATCTTTATCATGAGCCAAAATAAGAGCAGTGAACGGCCTACAGTCATGATAAGCAAAAGTCTGCGGAGCTGCAAGTAACGACTTATCCATGAACGACCAATAGGGTGAACTTCAGAAGACATGCACAGTAACGAGAAAAAGCCACAACCTGCGTGAAGAAACCAGGTTTATCTGCAACGTACAATTCAAACAGTTCATTTTATAGAGCAAGATCGTTCCTCATATTTATAAGCAAAAACTGAAAACTAATGAATTGGTCCCAAAATGTTTTTTTTTTTTCAGTATGAAATTTAACATTGGGAATGTTTCCATATGAACGAAAGCCGAAGGAGGCAAATTGATAAATGGTTTAAGAATTACAAGAACTCCCTTTCGAAGACACGTAAATACATGTTCGATAAGATTCTTTATTCCTCTTTAGGCTGCATTCACACAGTGATACCATCCAAGATAACCAAACCAATTTTTTTTTCCTCTGGTGTCATCCTAGTTTCCGTTTTTTTGGGGAGTTTTTTTTTTAGACTGAACTTTTTTTTTTCCGCCATCTACTCAATGGATCAGTTAAAAATCGGATGCAACAATGAAGAAGTCAGTTTTCAGCGGTTCAGCCGTTTTATACGAATCCTCAGACTTTAACGGCCGAGTGTGATCCGCAAAAAAAGAATGAGAAGAGTATCTGCGGAGTCTAACGTATCCTTTTTCAAAACTGCTTCAAGCATTGATCAATGAAATGATGGATCGGTGTCCTGTGCGAGAAAAGAAAAAAAACAACGGCAGCACTATGACTTTAGTTCACATGAGTTTTTTCAGTCCGTTTTTGGTATTTTCATAGGCAAAAATAGACCATAGTGTGTGCATGGGGAAAAGAAGGCAACACAAAAAAATAAATAATTAAAAGCAGTAGGCTATAAATTTGAATGGGTGCACCATTTGTATCCTTGTGGATGTTAAAAAAAAAAAATTAAAAAATGAGTTTTTTCTGGATGAAAAATGTCTGTTTCATAGTGTGAACTTAGTCTTAATCAGAGGTGTTGAACCCATCACTCAAGCAAGAATTCAGAGACAATCTCCCAATATGCTCACGTTTATCACAGGGGAGGGGGGGGGGACGTCCCGATTTTGGTAAGAAGGCGAGGCGTGTTAAAGTTCCAAAACCATAAAATGTCTGTATTAAATTTTCCATGAAAATGATTCATATCCAGTCAGAGCATGATAAAAACATTAAAGGGAATCTGTCACCCCATTTTTCGTATATAAGGTGCGGCCACCGCCATTAGGGGCTTATCTACAGCATTCTGGAATGCTGTAGATAAGCCCCCGATGTAACCTGAAAGTGAAGAAAATGAGTTATATTATACTCACCTGGGGGGTCGGTCTGGTCCGATGGGTGTCACAGGTCTGCGTCCGGCGCCTCCCATCTTCATGTGATGACATCCTCTTCCTTGCTTCTGTCGCGCTCCTGCGCAGGCGTACTGATCAGCCATGTTGAGGGAAGAGTAAAGTACTGCAGTGCGCATGTGCTGGGCCTCTCTGACCTTTCCAGGCGCCTGCGCACTGCAGTACTTTACTCTGCCCTCAACAGGGCAGAGAATTACGCCTGCGCAGGAGCCGCGACAGAAGCAAGGAGGAGGACGTCATCATATGAAGATGGGAGGTGCTGGACCCAGACCTGCGACGACCATCGGACCGGACCGCCCCTGGGTGAGTATAATATAACTTGTTTTTCTTATCTTTCAGGTTACATCGGGGGCTTATCTACAGCATTACTGAATGCTGTAGATAAGCCCCTAATGGCAGTGGCCGCAGCTTATATCCAAAAAATGAGCGGACAGGTTTCCTTTATAACCTTTACTGCCACAGACTTCTAGCAACGGAAGGTGACATATTTTTGGGAGAGATGTAAATACATTTGCCATGATTAATGCATTTAGTTGAATATATAAAATAAAGTTCATTGCTGCCCTATGTATTTTACCCCAGGAGGATGAGAAAAAAAAAGGAATTTTTTTGTGGACCATAAATTCACAGTCTGGAACACGTGGCCTTAAAATACAAAGCCACAAACATGTAAAAGATGGTATATGCATAGTTACAGTCTTCTCGCAAAAGGGAGATTTAGACAATATATAGATTTCGGGAAGCAACTAAAGGATCCACGGTCACGGAGAGCAAAGGAGGAACTATGCGAGGTCCCAATGCCGACCCAAAATGCAAGTCTTACAATGGGTAGTGATGCCACTACCGGTCTCCAAACTGGTGGGATAAAGACTGTAAATCAGGCAAATAATAAATGATGCGGCTTCTTAAGTGTGCAAAGGCGACATATTAGGCCAAGTCAGAAGTGGTGGTTATTTCTTTACACAGAAAGGTATTGTCTATTGGGATCTTCAAAACTCCAACATGGCATCCGACTTTCGCTTGCGTCCTTTTACTTCCTCCTGAGGTTGAGTTTTAAAACATTCCTCAGAATGGATATAATGCAGAGCCATTTCGCTGTAGGCGTCCAGGATCCTCTTCCGCTCCTCGGCTGTGAAATCTACGGAGTAAGGGTGCACCTGGACTATGTGGCGCTTAATAGTGCTGACCTTCAGGGTGGCTAAAGTCCCGCCACACACCATGCAGATGAGACCTTGACGTCGACAGTCGTAGTCCATCATGAATTCTGTGCGCCATCGGACCTGATAATTACGTTTTGCACTGTTGCATGGGGGCGGCAGGGAAGGGACAGTTTTAGGTGTCTTGGACAAAGCTGGGAGAACGATTTCGGGGTGAGGACTGCTGACTGCAAGACTTGATCCATTTCTTTCGGAGTTGGTTGAGTCTTCTGTGTAAGGGAAAGTATAAGAAGAATAGTTAAAAAAATGTAAAAAAAAATATATATGAATTAATTAAAACATTTAAAAAATGGCCTATATATTACACAGTTTCTCATCAGCAAAGACCAGGAATGTAAATATAACTGGCCAAAGTCTAGAAAGGTAACCCAACACCAAGGCATTGACAGAAAGGTAACCAAACACCAAGGCATTGACAGAAAGGTAACCCAAGTCCTATTTCTGGGACATACACAAATAAGCAGAGACCTGTCAATCTGGCCAAGTCCCACCCCGGTGACTATTCTCCTAGTCTCTGACTCCTGTTTATTAAACTTAAGTTTTTCTCTAAAATACATCATCACTTCATAGTAAAACAGAACCCCCTATAATGTTCAAGGTTCAGGCAGCATAAATCAAAGGTTTCCTTTAAAAAAAAAAAAAAAAATTGGGTTTCCCATTGGAGGCGTTTTTAAAGGAAAACCTAATCCTTTGAGTGCATGGTTCAGAGCAGGTTTACACGATTGTATATATAAAAGTCATCAGTTTCAACCAGAAAATTCAGACAATTTTTTTTTCCCCACTTGTCATCCGTTTTTTTTTTTCACACGCAGATTCGATCCAAGAGGTAAAAAGAAAAAAAAAATTGCTGATCAGCGCTGTTTCAATGACTAACAGCGGTCCGAGTGCAGTCCTTTTTTTAATTCCATTGACAAGCCCTCGGACTGAAAATATGGTTGTGCGAATGAGCCCTTAAGTTGATGCCCCAAACACAGTACTGGGCAAGGCATGTGATTGGAGAATACTACCTGACATCTTTGTACATAACTTTTCCAAGTAATAGGGATCGTTCACATGGCCATATTTTTCAGGTTCAGGCGCGATCCTTAAATAAAAGGACTGTTCTCAGATCAATTTTATTCAATGGGGCGGTGCCAGATGAGCGATTTTTTTTTTTTTCAGGGACCAAATATGGGTTAAAAAAAATGCAGCATGCACTAGTTTCTCCCATGAATCAGATACCATCAGTCTATGTGTAAGCAAAAAAAAATGGATGAAACGCTGACGATTTTTTATACGCTCGTGTGAATGTGGCCTTGATCAACTTTTTACCGATTGACTTTGATACTTTATTAAAAGGTGGAGTTTTATGTTATTCGTATGTCATACGCTCACGTGAAACCATATACAGTTGCACGGTCGGCTTACCATTTATTTCTATGCAGATTTCATCCCCGCCGTGTCCGTGTCTTCCAGGTTTATGGCCTGCGGCCAGTTTTTGCTCCCACTCTTCCATGACGACGGCCTTCTCCTGATCACTCAGGTAGGTGGTGTCTGGGTGCTTCTGTTGGATGTGCATCTTCACGGTGCTGATTTTTGGATTCATCAGTATCACACCGCATACCATGCAGATTAACCCATCCTTTGCTGGGGTGTAGTCCATCAGAAACTCCAGCTTCCAGCGGTCGTGCTGATAACTACGGGGGTCCTTTACTTTACCTTGAAGTCTTCCAAATGCAAACTCCCAAGAAGCACCTTTACCTTCGGGTAATACACCAGTCCAGTTAGACTCTTCCTCCTCAGGTTCTACAGAGTCACCATCTGGAACACTCACAATGTTTAACCCCTTGTCTACAACAACACAATGAAAGAGCAGCAAAGGTTAGAAGTACAGTCATGGCCAAAAGTTTTGAGAATGACACAAATATTAATTTTTACAAAGTCTACTGCTTCACTTTTTCTAATGGCAATTTGCATATACTCCTGAATGTTATAAAGAGAGATCAGCTTAACAGCAATTACTTGCAAAGTCAATATTTGGCTAGAAAATTAACTTTATCCCCCAAAACACATTTCTACATCATTGCAGCCCTGCCTTAAAAGGACCAGCTAACCTCTTTTCAGTGATTGCTCCATTAACACAGGTGTGGGTGTTGATGAGGATATGGCTGGAGATCAATCTGTCATGATTAAGTAAGAATGACACCACTGGACACTTTAAAAGGAGGCTGGTGCTTGGCATCATTGTTTCTCTTCTGTTAACCATGGTTATCTCTAAAGAAACACGTGCAGTCATCATTGCAATGCACAAAAATGGCCTAACAGGAAGAGTATCGCAGCTAGAAAGATTGCACCTCAGTCAACAATCTATCGCATCATCAAGAACTTCAAGGAGAGATGTTCCATTGTTGCCAAAAAGGCTTCAGGCGCCCAAGAAAGACCAGCAAGCGCCAGGACCGTCTCTTAAAAGTGTTTCAGCTCCGGGATCGGGCTACCAGCAGTGCAGAGCTTGCTCAGGAATGGCAGCAGGCAGGTGTGAGCGCATCTGCACGCACTGTGAGGCGGAGACTCTTGGAGCAAGGCCTGGTCTCAAGGAGGGCAGCAAAGAAGCCACTTCTCTCCAGAAAAAACATCATGGACAGACTGATATTCTGCAAAAGGTACAGGCAGTGGACTGCTGAGGACTGGGGTAAAGTTATTTTCTCTGATGAATCCCCTTTTCGATTGTTTGGGACATCAGGAAAACGCCTCATTCGGAGAAGACAAGGTGAGCGCTACCACCAGTCTTGTCTCATGCCAACTATTAAGCATCCTGAAACCATTCATGTGTGGGTTGCTTCTCAGCCAAGGGAATCGGCTCTCTCACAGTCTTGCCTAAAAACACAGCCATGAATAAAGAATGGTACCAGAATGTCCTCCAAGAGCAACTTCTCCAAACCCTCCAAGAGCAGTTTGGCGATCAACAATGCCTTTTCCAGCATGATGGAGCACCTTGCCATAAAGCAAAGGTGATAACTAAATGGCTCAGGGAACAAAACATGAGATTTTGGGTCCATGGCCTGGAAACTCCCCAGATCTTAATCCCATTGAGAACTTGTGGTCAATCATCAAGAGACGGGTGGACAAACAAAAACCTAAAAATTCTGACAAAATGAAAGCATTGATTGTGCAAGAATGGACTGCTATCAGTCAGGATTTGGTCCAGAAGTTGATTGAGAGCATGCCAGGGAGAATTGCAGAGGTCCTGAAGAAGAAGGGTCAACACTGCAAATATTGACTTGCTGCATTAACTCATTCTAACTGTCAATATAAGCTTTTGTTACTCATATGTTTGCAATTATTATATTTCTGTTTGTGATAAAAACATCTGTCAAACACACATAAAAACCAGAGGGCAGCAGATCATGTGAAAATATAATATTTGTGTCATTCTCAAAACTTTTGGCCATGACTGTATAAAGCAAGGCCGCAAACAGTATGTTTGTTGTCATTTTTCAGCTTTTTTTTATTTTTTTTTGGGGGGGGGAGAGGCAAATCACGCCAAGACATTGTGAAGAAACTGCAAAGTGTGGTCTCATCTTTGATGGATCCCATGTCTTTCTGGTTGCTGTTTACATCTAGCTCAGTCTCCATCCAGCTACAACTACTACTGCCTTGTTGAAGTAAAGAAAGATTTAAAAGATTACAAATGTAGTATAGTTCTTCTGATTCGCTATGCCTCGTTCCTCATGTACAGGCATTGCAGGACCTTAGGTATCCATGGTTACAACCACTGAAAGCGGCAGCTAGCTAGTTGCTAGTGGTAGTAACCATGGATACCTTAGTTCCTGCAATGCCTGCACATGAAGAAAGAGACATAGCAAATCAGAAACAGGTGTTTGCTAATATTATTATTAATGTTACACCTACTACATATTGGGATAGGATCTTTGACATGGGGATATCCCTTTAAAGCGAACCTGTCAGCAGTTTTGGCCGATATAAGATGCGGCCACTGCCTTTCAGGGCTTATCTAAAGCATTCTATAATGCTGTATATCTGCCCCCGATCCGACATGCAAAATAAGAAAAATAAGTTTTATTATACTTAATCGGGGAGAGGGGGGGGGGGGATCCGTCTAATGGATGTCGCAGGTCCTTGGCCTTCCATCTTCTTATGATCGCCGCCCTCCTGCTTGCTTCTCAGGCTCCACGGCATCGCGCTCCTGCGCAGGTGTACTTATCTGCCTTGTTGAGGGCAGAGCAAAGTATTGCAGTGTGCAGGTGCTGGGAAAAGTCAGAGAGGCCCAGCGCCTGCGCACTGCAGAACTTTGCTCTGCCCTCAACAAGGCAGATAAGTACACCTGCGCAGGAGCGCGATGCCGGGGAGCCATGAAGCAAGCAGGAGGGCGGCGATCATAAGAAGATGGGAGGCACCGGACCTGCGACACTCATCGGATCGGACCACCCCCTTCCCGGTGAGTATAATAAAACTTATTTTCTTATCTTTCAGGTTGGATCGGGGGCTTATCTACAGCACTATAGAATGATGTACATCAGGGTTCCCCAACTCCAGTCCTCAAAGCCCACCAACAGGTCATGTTTTCAGGATTTCCTTAGTATTGCCCAGGCGATAATTGCATCACCTGTGCAATACAAAGGAAATCCTGAAAACAAGACCTGTTGGTGGGCCTTGAGGACTGGAGTTGGGGAACACTGCTGTAGATAAGTCCCGAAAGGCAGTGGCCGCATCTTATATCGGCCAAACCTGATGACAGGTTCCCTTTAAACCTGTATCCAAGTATGACCACAATTTTACAGTTTATGGATACAAGCTACATAAAATATTGCCTATCATGTACTGACCTGGAGTTATAGCTTGTATCTAAGCACAGAACTAAACATATTTCTACCGGAAATAATCAGCAAGTTTGTCGACAGTCACACTCCTGAAGGAAAGTTATCATCAGAAAATGACTATTTAAAAATCAGGTTTTTGTTTGAAATGTATTTTTAAATACTTTTTTTTGCAAATGTTATGTTTTGTTTTCCTGTATTTTTTTTACATATCACAACCTTATTAAAAAATAAATAAAAAATAGAAATCGTGCAATTTTTTTCATTGGCCCCTAGGGTTTTATTAGACTCCAGCTTCCTGTTTCAGGAAACAACACATGTGCATAGCCAAAATATTTGATGCATCTAATGAGCGTGTGCACATATCGCTGAAGGGAGGGAGAGCAGGAGGAGCCGTGACATCACCTATTGTGATTGATGGATTCAGCCTTATATAGAGGTGTTACCTCCCATTGTTATCCTGCCTCTGATGAGAAGGAGTCTGCTGAAAACTCTTCCTGAAAGGACAGGAATTACGAGTCTAAAAAACATACAGTGGCCAGAGTGAAAATTGCAACTTCTTCTTTAGCACATATGCATAGTGATGTGTAAAAAAAAACCTGGAAGCTTTACTAACCCCCTCCACCGGTCCTGTGCTTTATCTCTGCCATTAACCCCAAACATTATTATTCGGCTGCAGCAGTGTTGTCATGTTGACAGTGGAGATGAGCGAACCAGACCTTTAAAGTTCAGGGTTTATGCTGTGAGAGTAAAAGAGAATTTTCAGGCTCCAAAGTTCGGGTCCCCATAAGATTTCAATGGGGTTCGGGTTCATGTTCAGGTAAAGTTCTGGTACCAGAACCAAACTTTGGACTAAAGTTCAGTTTGGATACCAGAACTTCTACGTGTCCGCTCATCCCTAGTTGACAGCAATGCAGCCAGTCCTTGAACTCAGCAACTTGTACCGTTTAGATCTGGGATTGGAGGCATTAGGTGACGGCTACAGCTGATCAACAAAGACCACGGCAGCGGTGGAAACACATCCGCCGGACCTCCAAGATTGGAGCTTTTGATGAAAGTTCTGAGAGTTTGCGCTCCGTTTTATTTTCTCCAAAATCTTCTATATATATATAAAAAAAAAAAAGTGTGCAGATGCTCTAATGGTATGGTCAGAATTAGTTTCTTAGTACATCACATTATAAAAGTCTGCAGAATTATAAATGCGCTCTGGACTAAGTCAGTATCACTACAAGGAAAGTAAAACAACCAAAAGTATCCCTAGGCCCTCAATCATCCCCTCATCTTCCTTCGTCTCAGGGTAGCAAGAGGGCAAGGAGGTCTATTTGAAGGAGGACTCTGCACTAGTGCCAAAATAAAAAAATAAAAAAAATCCTGTTTGTTTTTAACATAGAGATGGGTGGCTTCTAAGGCCATGTTCACAAGTGTCGAATTTGCACATGCAATACATATTTAAAGGGGTTGTCCACAACCTCTTATGAATGTCCCCAAAGTACTACCAAAAGTAAAAAAAAAAACGTACTCATCACCGGACAGGCACAGCTCCTCTGCTTGAGCCCAGTGTCCCCGACAATCTCATGACTTAAAGAAGTTGTCCACTATTTGGACAACTTCTTATACCCCTCACTTGGCAATGATAACATGGTAAAGCTTATACTCACCTCTCATGCCGATGCCGTTCCCGCAGTGTCAGCACTCACGCGGTGTTTTGACATGTGACGCTGGCGCCCAATCAGCGCTGGCGTCACTGTTCCCGCCTCCAGACACTTTGAGCAGAAAGAGGAAGCCGGAGATCAGCTGCAGCCCGGATTTCCTCTTCATGTTCAAAACGCCCGAAGGCGGAGACAGTGACGCCAGCGCTGATTGGGCGCTGGGCGTCACGTGTCACAACACCACACAAGTACCAAGGAGAGCAAATGACGACACCACGGTAACAGCGCCGGCACGGAAGGCGAGTATAGGCTTTATTATATTATTAGGGCCAAACATTTCAATCAAGAAGGTGTTGTCCTAGTAGTGGACAAACCTTTTAAACAGTCACGTGACTGATGCAACGGATTGACTGCCACCTTCACAATTACGTCAGGAGTGTCACGAGATTGTCAGTCAACACAGGGTTCAGTGCGAATCTTTAAGGACATTCATAAGGGATTTGAAGAAGTGGGCAACCCTCTTTATAGTGTAAAGAGCTGCAGATCCATATTCAATGGGGCTAATCCGCATCGGGCTGACCAGTCGGCTTTTCTATGCAGTACTTGGAAGATGTGGTTATCCCCTTAGTAACCACAATGCTTACCTCCTATAACTGATCCCTCCTGGTTTGGTTTTACTCCAGTCTTCTTTGCCTCAGCCACTTTATTTTCCCAGTCCAGGATAACTGCAGCCTTCTCCTCGGCAGTGAAGCTCCCCGTATGTGCGTGCTTTTGTACAATGTGCCTTCTGATACTGCTTTCCTTCAGTACAGTTAGAGAGGAGCTACAATACATGCAGACCACACTCCCCCGTACTCCATTGAAGTCCATCAGGTATTCCGAGCGCCAACGTATTTGGTACATGTTGCTTAGCGTAAGACTTCCACTGTTAGCCCGGGACATACTAACCTCCCAAACTGTGGGGTCCACCCCTGTAGGAGACTGGGAGGCATCAATGCTTGCTGAGGGTGTTTGATTCTGGCTATCTGTTGGAGTGACCTTGGGTGCAATAACTCGATAGGTTTTTGAGATCTCTGCACTAGAAGTGGAGGGTTTGGGTTTTGCGGTCTGCAGGATAGTATGCTCTGGGAGAACAGAAACCCGGGTTATAATGAGAGGTGTTGGAGTTTTCACTGAAAAAGAAGTGTAAAAGTTACTTGTTAGGTCACTAGCATACATTCACATTCATTATTATTCTATAACTGATGAATTTTAGCTGTATTACAGACTTTTCTAATAAAATCCCCCTACCCCCCAAAAAAAAATATAGGTATAAGTCATAAAAGGAAATTTTATCCATATACTCACTTTTTATCATAGGAAGTCCAAATCCCAACACAGTAGGTGCTTGCGGCATTGGTGTAACCTTTATTATCCGGGTCTCTGTCACCTTTGGCGGCAGTTTCCCTCCTTCCCCCATTTTTGCTCTAACCTGTATCTTTTCAGCTTGGACATGATTTACAGTCTGGGTCTTTTCGGTTTTATTCATGCTCACATCAGCATACTGGTGGTCCTCTAGTTTCACAGTTATTTCTCGGTCCACATTTTGTACTTCACTTGATTCTTCTTTCTCCTCTTTCAGCTGTAATTGTTGATCTTTTGGTGTATCCTCTTCCAGTTCCTCAATTTCCATGATCTCCAGTTCTTCTATTTTAATCATGTCTTCGTCCAGCAGCTGGCCCTCCGTAGCGTTCCCATTCTCTTCCTCTAATAAATTAGCCTGATTTGCATTTGTCTTCTTTTCCTCCAGCTGATAGTCCTCCCTGGTCTTTTCTTCCTCCTGCAAATGCAGCTCCTTAGTGTTTGGCTTTTCTTCCTCAGACAGCTCAGCTTCTTTAGCTTTTCTCTTCTCTTCCTCTTGCACCTGGACCTCATGGACATTCTTCTTTTCTTCCTCTTGGATCTGGGCCTCCTTTGCTTTCCTCTTTTCTTCTTGCAACTGTGTCTCCTCAGCTTTCCTCTTTTGTTCCTCTTGTAGATTGGATTCCTGTGCTTTCCTCTTTTTTTCCTCTTGTAGATTGGATTCCTGTGCCTTCATCTTTTTTTCCTCCGGCAATTGGGCATCTGTAGGTTTTTGTGGTTCCTCTAGCAGTGCAGACTCTCTGTCTTTTTCTTGTTCCTCTAACAGTTGTTTCTCTCTAGTTTTTTTTTCCTCCTTAATCAGCCGTGTCTCCTCCGTTTTCTTCTTCTCTTCCTCTAAGAATTGGCCTTTCCTAGCTGCATGTTCCTCTCTAGGTTTCTGCTGTTCTTCTAGGATCCGGAGTGACTCCAGCAGATGTTTCTTCCTTACTTTCCATTCCTCATCAGCTATTCGTTGTAAATCTTTCGCATCCCATTCCTCTTTATCAAGCAGTTGAACATCTCCAGTTATTGATTCCTCATCCTCCAAAAGCTCCATATCGGACGTTTCCAGTCTCTCCTCTTCTTTCATCAACTCTGTACTACAATTGTTCATTTTCTCTTCTCCAGATTCTATATCCTTTTCCATTAAATCCCCTAAACTTTTAAGTTTTAACTTCCTATTTTTAGGTCTTGGCTTTGCAGTTTTTTGTGCCACAGTATCACATTTTCCATCTTTTTTAGTCAATTTCTCTTCCTCTTCGTCATCATCCATATCTTCTTCCATCTCTGGAGTCATGTCCCCTTCCATTTCTGGAGTCATGTCCCCTTCCGGTTCCATCTCTGGATTCTTACGATTTATCCAAGCATCTATAATCACACTTTTCTGGGAATGGCTGAACTGCAGTGACCTGGGATGATTATCCAAAATGTGACGTTTGATGTCTGTAAGACACAGACTTGGCAAGGTCATTGAACACATCATACAAAGGAGCTGGTTTCCTTGGTAGTCATAATCCATCAGAAACTCCAGTCTAAACCACCGCTGAAGGGACTGATTCATGTACTGCTCCAGTTGGGTTTTATCCATTGGTGAAGGCAGAGGAAATTCTGGACCCAACATTGGCCGCCATGTTCCTTTCGCTACTGGTGGCAGACGCCGTCTTTTCTTTTTTGGACCAGTGTTGGCTTTCACATTCTCTGGGGGGAATAAATAGGATACAAAATATTTAAGAGAAGTAGGTAAAGTATAAAATAACAAAAACAAATAAAGACTATTTACTTATTATAGAAGACCAACCAATTGCAAGCAACACTTTATTAAACCGTTGCACCCTACACTACCGCTAACCATCTTCTACCTTCTCTTTTCATGTCCTACAACAATCACAGAATGGCATGTACCGTTGTATGTAGAATGTGTGGGATAAATAGTGCAGTCTTCTGTCCTTCCTACCTTAGATAAAGAAGACCTTTGCTCAATTGCCAGCTATTTATGAAAAATCATTATCAACCAATTGATTTTGCTCCCTTGTGGATTTTCTTAATTATAAAATACCATTTTTTTTTCCTGTTAGAAATAAACTAAAAGGGGGAGAAAAAAAAAAACACTCTTCCCTGGCTTTTCTCTGAGCAAAACAAAAGGGATTGGACATTATATCGAATATGCCTGATCCTTCAGGGTAAAATCAGGGGACAACATCTGTCAGGGAGCTCAAATACACACCAAATGTAGCATTTTGGGCTGACTTTAATCCAATGAGTATCAAATGCATATAATAAAATTATATAATAATTATAATAATAAATAGATTAAATTAATTTTATAATAATTTAAAATATAATGTAATAATAAATTATTAATTATATATAATTAATAAAAGGATACAGGACCCCCATTCTGTTATCCTAGAGAGCTGCAGTTATAATTCTGCAAGCTCCAGAATATAAATTTAGCAGCACTCCTTGCATGATATTCGCATTATGAGAAGGTTACTTTGTAAATCGGACACTCTACATTGTAGAGTCTACAATAATCTAATGTGGGGGAAAAGTACCTCCCTCATTGTAATAGCCAGTATTAAGTTACCCAGTCAACATTTTCTAAGGACAACTGGCAGAATTGTGAATGCAGCTCTGAGAACAACAGCAAAGCAATGCATTCACATTATATAGGATTACAAATCACAATGTTCTATGTGAACTCTGTAGCTCTTTCCTTCTCCTTTACAAGCCACCCATTCTTCCATTAATAAGATCCATTACACCTGTACACCCTGATTAATCAGTTTTCACTAGCGTAAAACTAGAGTACATTCACTGCGGTGGCTCTCTGAAGATGAAAGATGTGTCAAACTCATTAAGAGCAGCATGTCTCTTGATGAAATTGGCACAATTTACTCCAGCGCATGCTTCCGCCAGTCAGAATAAACCTAGGACCATTGATGCTTGTCACAGGAGAAGAAAAGTTAAGTGCCACCACGAGTCCTGTGTCTGCCAACAGTAAAGTATTCTGAGACCATTCATATGTGGTGGCTTTTTATCCACGGAGGGGCTCACTCCCAATTTTGCCTAACACTGCCATGAATAAAGAATAGGATCTAAATCTCCTTCAACACCAACTTTACCCAATGATCCAGTAGTAATTTAGTGATAAACAATCCTTTTTTTCCCAGCATGGGAACCATGTCAGAAGGCAAAAATGATAACTAAGTGGCTCAGCGAGAAAAACATTGAAATTTTGGGTTCATGGCCTGGTAATACCCCAGATCTCAATCAATCCCATTGAGAACCTGTGGTCAATCCTCAAGAATCGGGTGGCCAAAAAAAAAACCATAGAAATTGTGATACATTCCAAGAACTGATTAGGCAAGAATGGGTTGTCATCAGTCAGAATTTGGCCCAGAAGCTGATATCCAGCTGCCGGTGAAGAAGGGCAGAAGTCTTGAAAAATAAGGGTCAATGCTACAAATATTGAGTATTTGCATAAATTTGATATTTTTGGTCAATAAAAGTTTAAAAACTTATGAAATGACGAAAATTGCACTTCAGTAACCTGAGAAATATCTGACCGCAAAATCTAAAAACACAGAAGCGGCAATTGTTGTGAAAACCAAAATTTATGTCAGTCTGAAAACTCTTGGCTACAACTGTATTGGCTGTTACATTTCTCTTTACTAGAGGGGCGTGTCCCTACAGTGCTGCCCACTGATTGGATGATATCAGACCACGTAGGGACACACCCCCCAACCGCCATTCATAAGGTTCTAGGAGGAATAACAAAGCAACGGCACAATGCAAAGAAAAAGGCGCCTTTGGCCAACTCTGAAATCTGAAGTCAAATTGTATTTTTTATTCACCATCTGGAGCCCTGAATATTTGATTTTTTTATATTGCAATTACAAGAAAACCTCTGTGAGATGACCACCCAAAACTGAATTGAAAAATGGGGTCTGCCAGAGGGCAATGCTCTTAAAGAACATGGGCGATAATTAGTCACATGAAGACATCTGGATCTGGACAAAGATTGTTTTTTTTCTGCTGTTAAATAAGTAATTATTACAAGCACAAAACTTTGGAAGTTACTGAAAGAAACCAGGCAAACATTCACAACTGGCGCAGAATTACCTGCCATGTGCTCCTCACTTCCAGCAAGTGTCTGAGCATCGACGCATAGGTGCGCGTCCCAGCTACCAATGATGACCTCCTTCTCACAAGGAGTCCAGTTGAGGGAATAGGGGTGCTTCTGGCGTATGTGTCGCTTGATGGTGCTGAGTTTTAAAGTGGCCAAAGAACTGCCACAAACCATACAGATCATACTATGACAGCGGGGATTAAAGTCCATCAAATATTCTAGTCTCCAGTGGTTATGGTAGTAACGCCTGTGGTCTTTTCCAGGGATTCGGCTATTTCCTGGCCTGGAAGCCTTTTCTCCACAGGCCTCTTGCCCGGCTACTCCTCCGACGTTGTTTCGCCCCTCACTACTACTATCTGGGGAACTCCAATCAAAAGAACATGGGAAAAGCCCGCCAGGAAATGAATCAGACGGATCTGGATACATGGCATCTATTGAGCTTGCATAACTTGTATCTAAAAAACAGTAATATAAAAATAAAAAAATAAAAAATCATGAGAGACCAAAAAAAAAAAAAAAGACAAGGTATCTCTACAGGAGAAAATGAAAAATTATTTTGTAGTTTACGTAACCTACGAAACACACATTTTGCAAACCAGTACATTAAAATTGCCAAAGTGAAAAAAAAAAACTTTTGAAAGCGGCCACTACATGATTTGCTTCATTCGGTCTAGTGCTCACATATTGTGCCTTACATGACACAATTAGGAAATATACCTTAGCTCAACTTCCCTGATCGAAAATTGCTTTTCTAGATATTTTAAAAGTCTTATCTGGTTTTGATTTTTTTTTAAATCATATTAAAAAGGGGGAATTCTGAGTTAATATGGGGTGGGGGTTCACATTTATTCATTAGTCAGGTCCGTATATAGACTACAAGGCAACAGCTTCATACAGTGGGGCTTGAAAGATTGTGAATCCTCCAGAATTTACGTTATTTCTGCATGAATTTGACGTAAACTATATCAACATTTCACACAAGCCCTAAAAGTAGATGAAGGAAATAACTGAACAAATTAGTGAAAAAAAAATATTACCTTATCATTTTTTTTTTATTGGGTAGAAAGATCTGATATCACATCAGTTAGTGATAAAAGCATGTGAACCTTCAGGACTAGCAGATGATTTGAAGTTGAAATTAGAGTCTGGCATTTTCTATCAATGGGATGACAATCAGGTGTGAGTGGGTGACCTGTTTTTTTTAAAGAATATGGATTTATCAAAATCTGATCTTCATAACAAGTGTGTGACCTAAGTATCATGGTATGAACAAAGGAGATTTCTGAGGTCCTCAGAAGAGGAGTTGATGATGCTAATCAGGCTATAAAAGGTTACAAAACCATATTTAAAGAGTTTGGACCTCATCAATCCACAGTCAGATAGACTAAGAATAAATGCAGGAATTTCAAGACCATTACACCTTGCTCAGGAGTGGTCAACCAACATTGATCACTCCAAGAGCAAGATAAATAATAGTCCACGAGGTCACAAAGGAACCCAAGAATACCTATAAGCAACTAAAGGCCTCTCTCTCACACATTAGCTAATGTTAATGTTCATGAATTTATCACCAAAAAAAAAAATATATCATGTCCATTGCAGGATTACAAGGAGACCATCCCTACTCTTCAAAAGAACATTGCTGCCCATCTGCAGTTTGCTAAAGGTCATTGGAACAATGTTTTTTTAGGCCGGGATCACACATGTGAGAAACATGGACGAGTCTCGCATGTGAATTTCTGACACTGCCGCCGCCACACGGGAGCGGAGCGAGCGGCAGCATAGAAATACATGCAGCCGTACACTACGCTCCCGAGTGCCGGGAATTCACATGCGAGACTTGTCCGTGTTTCTCGCATGCGTGATCCCGGCCTTAGACGAATGAAAACATAATAGAGAATTTTGGATTACATGGGAAGTGTTATGTTTAGAGAAAGAAAAACACTGCATTACAGCTTAAAAACCTCATACCATCTGTGAAACACAGGGGTGGTAGTATCATGGCTTGGGCTTGTTTTGCTGCATCTGGGCCAGGACTTCTGCCTTCATTAATGGAACAATGAATTCTGTATTTGATCAGCAAATTCTAAAAGGAAAATGACAGTACTTCTGTCTATGAGCGGAGTCTCAAGAGAACATGGTTCATTCAGCAAGACAACGACCCAAAGCACGTACGTCTTTCTGCAAAAGAATGGTTAAGGAATACAGTACAAGTAATGGAATGGCCAAAACAAAGTTTAATCCCGTGAAAGGAGATGAAGTGAGCAATTCATGGGAGAAAACCCCCAATATAATAAAGTTGAAGCTGTTTTGTAGTGAGGAAGGAGCTAAAATTCTCCCATGTCGACATGAAGGACAAATCAACAATTTCCATAAATATTTAAATGCAATTACTGCACAAGGGGTCACACCAGATACTAAAAGCAAAGGTTCACATAATTTTGCCACTCACAGATGTGATATTGGATCCTTTTCCTCTATTATTAGTTTTTACTCCTTTGTTTGATCTGTTTTTTATCTACTTTCAGGACTTGTTTGAAAATCTGATGTAGGTTTAGCTCAAATTTCTGCAGAAATATGAAAAATTCTGAAGCACCTCTATATATGCCTATGAGGCCGTACCTTTACGTCAGGGGACCTGTGATTAGTCCATGCATTGTGACTCATATACAGACCATGATATACAGCTGTCTGAACCCAGCCATAGTCAGAGGAGCTGCAAACAGACTCGTGCTCTTAAAGACCCAGTACATCTGTGCATTGTATTGACAGTAAATATTTGCATTTAATGGAGAGTGCACTGAATTTAATGGGAACTATGTAAAGTTTTGTTTTTCACGTGGGGGCGCAACAATGTAATACAACACTAGCTTATTTGGCCCCCCACCCATTACAATAGAATGCCGAGAATCAGTGTTTGATTAGAAAAAGGTCCAGTGATAAAGGGCTGATCTCTCAGAACGGATCTGATCAGGTGCAACGTTTCAGGAAAAAGAACAGTCTTCAGACTCACATCTATGTGTCGCTGTCTGCAGCTGCAAGTCTCCCAACCAACCCAAACTTATCATACTGTAAATGGCAATGAGACTGTTGAGTTTGATCAAGAGACCCGTACCAGATTTTGGTGCTCGGATCGCGACACACAGATGTGTGACTGTAGCCATAGAAAGAGTGTGTAGTCGAAGGATGGTCCCAAAGTTGCAGAGGAAGCGGCTACTTGCTCTTTGCGAGTCACTACTTCTACACATTGACTGGTTTTCCGGAAACATTGCACCACGTGAACTACGTTGGAGCCAGTGAAATTTTGCACAAATTGCATTAATATCAATGTGTGCTGCCCTACTACTGTTGTAAAACAGCATGGAAGCCACAAAAATCACACAGGTGCTAGTTTGCCGCCCAAGGCAAGGGCTTGGGTTTCTTTCTGGTGAAATCGCATCTTTAAAATGGTCAAATGACAGAAAGTCGCACAAATGCTCTAGGCCGTACAACTTGCAATTAAGATTAGGGCTCCAAGACAAATTTTGGATGCAGTGAATAGTTTAATGACTCGACACGTGAGCTCAAGGTTTCCCCATACTGAAAAAAACTTTGGGAACAACATATGATGCTTCCTCCAAAAGAAAACAAGTCCCTACTTCATGAGAGACCAAATATTACCATGGAGCCATAGCCACATGTAGCTAATGTGTTTTGGCACCAGTGCAAACCAGACTGGAACATATGCTTAACAGCAAAACAGTGGTTATCCTGCAAAAAGTATGCAAACTAAAAGCATTAAACAAAAGAAAAAGCACGGTAAAACTCTGCGCTGCATTGATTTTAGCCATCTAACCCGGGGCACGAAACATTCAAGGGTCCCGGCAGCTAATGTGCCTGTGAATATGTTACTGCCACTTTTTGGGATCTTTTCTTTTGAAATCTACAAAATTGGAAGAAAAATGTCAACATGCCTCAGAAAAGCTATGGTCACAGGCTATTTTTATCATGCATATTAGAAAATAGGCCATTAAGTAATATATTATGAGTTCCCATATGCCTTTAATTTTAGATCAATGGAAAGTATTTTAGTGTCTGTTAAAAAAAAAAAAAAAAAAACGAAAACATTTTTTTCCCACAGGTATTGTGATTGCTATAACCCATGCAATCTCAGTATTTATTAAAGGGAATATGTCACTCTAAATTGGCGGGATATTTAAATGATGGCAGTCAGGTCAGATGTGCGGTGTTTTGGGTACTTGCCTTAACATGTTGTCCGCCGCTGTCTCCATTATTTCTGGGAATTGTAGTCGTTGCCCTCCATATAACGCGCCTGTGCATTGCAATCTGCGGGCAAAGCATACTGCACGTGCGCAATTCAAGATTGCAATGCGCAGGAGCGTTATATGGAGGGCAACGACTACAATTCCCAGAAATAATGGAGACCGCGGCGAACAACATGTTAAGGCAAGTACCCAAAACACCGCCCATCTGACCTGACTGCCATCATTTAAATATCCCGCCAATTTAGGGTGACAGATTCCCTTTAATACTTGCAAATGAGAACAATGCAAAACATGCATGAGGTTTTTAATATGAATTAATGCAGTTTTAAAGGGGTTATCTCACGGGCAAACTTGTAACGAGCTTGTAAAAACAAACTTTGCAATGGATCTCTTATTAAAAATTCTCGCTGTTCTCACGAATCGAGGGATTTTTAATTCTATTGTTTACAGCTTGTTGTGTAAGTTACCTTCCACCCTGCACAGCCTATCAGAGGTGCACGCTTTCCTAGGCAAGGAGTGCACGCTTGCAAGCTTGACTGCCAATCTTCTGGAATGCACTGTCCCCCAACCAGTAGGGGGCAGAGGGGAAGTGCACTCCTAAAGAAAGAAGATGAGCACAGCCCTCTAATGAGACTCACCTGTGCAGCACGAACCATGTCCCAACCACTACGCATAAATAAACCCTACACTGTTAAGGTGGCCTTACTTTGTTAAAGGGGTTGTCCGGCGCGGCCGTGAACGGGCACTCACGTAACCACAAATATGTGATTTGCTTACATCCGGCCACATTCAGACTAGATGTGTCCGGCCTCACTCATTGTACTTGCATTGAGCGCAGCTGTTGTACGTCTAGTCAGCACATGACCACATGTATGCAAATCATATAATTGTGGGAGTTACGGTCACACGCCAAACACAGTCACTGGTGAATCCTCACAGTGCGCAGTTCATGCGATGAGAGGATTAACGCCTAAACGACCGCCGATACGCCTTTTAACGGCTACAGTTAAGGTTACTTATGCCTCAGCGCAGCTTTTTAACGGCACTGAGAAATAAGTATATAGCGCCCCCAAGAGTTGAAATTTCTTCAGGGTCTCGGCTCGCGACAGTTTTTACCGACCTCAGTGTTGCGATCGACGTTATTAACAGTATAACGGCGACCACAAAAAAAAAAAGTTTGATTTTCCAGTTAATTTCTCTTTCCTTTGATGTGATCACACTTCAGAGGAGAGAGAAATAGGGTCCCCCGATCCCTCTCGTGTCTCTGCAACCCCTCTGTGAAGTCCCCCGGGCCGCCGGCGTCTTCTTCCGGGAGAAAATGGCGGGCGCATGCGCAGTTCGCCTGCCGAGATCTGCAAGCCGGCACTCGGCACAATAGGAAATTTTTCCTACTGGTTCATTTTGATCACTGCGATAGACCCTATCACAGTGATCAAAATAAAAAAAAAATAGTAACTCAAACCCCCCTTTATCATCCCCTTAGTTAGGTAAAAATAATAAAATAAAAATATTTATTTCCATTTTTCCATTAGGGTTAGAGTTGGGCTAAAGTGAGTTGTGCCAAAGTTAGGGTTAGAGTTGGGGCTAAAGTTAGGCCTGGGGTTATGGTTAAGATTACGGTTAGGGTTGTGTTAGGGGTAGGTTTGTGGTTAGGGTTATGGTTGGAATTAGGGTTAGGGGTGTGTTGGGGTTAGGTTAGAGTTAGAATTGGGGGGGTTCCACTGTTTAGATACATCAGGGGGTCTCCAAATGCGACATGGCGCCACCATTGATTCCAGCCAATTTTGCTTTCAAAAAGTCAAACGGTGCTCCCTCCCTTCTGAGCCGTCATGCGCCCAAACAGTGGCTTTCCCCCACATACGGGGTATTGGCATACTCAGGAGAAATTGCACAACAAATTTTGTAGTCCATTTTCTCCTGATACCCCTGTGAAAATTAAAAAAAAAATGTTCCAATGTAAATTTTCTGTGAAAAAAGTAAAATGTTCATTTTTTCCTTCATTGCTTTAGTTCTCGTGAAGCACCTGAAGGGTTAATAAACTTCTTGAATGTGGTTGTGCACATCTTGAGGGGTGCAGTTTGTAGAATGGTGTCACTTTTGGGCATTTTCTGTTATATTGACCCCCCCAAAACTCACTTCAAATGTGGGGTGGTCTCTAAAAAAAATGGGTTTTGTAAATTTTGTTGGCAAAATGAGAAATCGCTGGTCAACTTTTAATCCTTATAACGTCCTAACAAAAAAAAATTATGTTTCCAAAATTGTGCTGATGTAAAGTAGACATGTGGGAAATGTTATTAACTATTTTGTGTGACACCTCTCCGATTTAAGTGTACAAAAATTATAAGTTTGAAAATTGCTAAATTTTCTAAATTTTTGCTAAATTTCCTTATTTTTTACATAAATAAATTCAAGTTATATCGAAGAAATTTTACCACTAACATGAAGTACAATATGTCACGAAAAAAACAATCTCAGAATCAGTGGGATACGTTGAAGTGTTCCAGAGCTGTAACCTCATAAAGGGACAGTGGTCAGAATTGTAAAAATTGGCTTGGTCATTAAGTACCAAATTGGCTCTGTCACTAAGGGCTTAACAAGTCTGCAGTCACAGAGTGACTGCACACTTGTAGCCTAAGGCCAGGATCACACATGCGAGGAAATCGTCCGACACTCGCATATGAAATCCCAGCTCTGGCGCCGGCACTCGGGAGTGGAGCGAGCGGCTGCATAGAACTACATGCAGCCGCGCACTCCACTCCCGAGTGCCGGCGCCAGAGCTGGGATTTCACATGCGAGTGTCGGACGATTTCCTCGCATGTGTGATCCCGGCCTTTGGCTGGACAACTCTTTTCAGGCCCATTTAAAGGAGTTAATTTTGATCCACTATCGAGCACTTACTAATGTTATATATTACCCACATATAAGCTGCTCAGCGTTTGCTTACTGCCCTGTTTACAGACAACTAGCACTAACGGGAACGCAATGATCGCTAATATGATTGCTCTGCCCCATACAGTATCATGCTATCGGCAGCACATCTCTTGTTTACACCGGGCGATGTGCTGCCAAGAACAAGGATTTTTATGCCTTTTATGCAGCATAAATTATAGTTCACCCAATGAACAAGTGTTTTTCTCGTTTGTCGGACGATCGCTGGCGTGCTTACATTTGCCGATAATTGTAGACGAGTATTCGGACAAACACTTAATCGACAATTATCGTCTAAATTGGCCCTTTACAGAATTAAGACAAGAAATCCAGTGACTGCACCCACAACTCTGCTTCCCATTTGTTAATTTACCGTCAGAATTAATTTTTAGCACTTTATGATTATTAGCATTAATTACAAAACTATGGAAAAGGGCCGAGGCTGACGGCACAGAGGGCTGCGTCCAAATCATGGTCTACCAGGCACAGCTCTTGACTTTTAGACTCGCCTGTACCTGTGGCTGGAGCTCAGTCCTATTCATTGGAAAGCATGGAAGGACTCATGCACACGTTGCTTATTTGTTTCCTTGCAGCTTTTTACAGCAGATTTCATCCATACAAATGAGTGTGAAAAAAATCTACACCAAAAACACACATTTTACGCTGCGGTTTTCCTGCTAAGAGATGCAGAAATTTCTGCTGCAAATACTTAACGTGTGCACATACCTTAGTAGAGACGTACCCTGAAAACTTTCACACATGGCATGCTGCGTTTTGGGAAAAAATAAGGGTATGTTTCCATGGTCAGTAAACGCTGCAGGTTTAACGCTGCATACAGCCGCAGCGTCCAGATGTTACAGCATAGTGGATGAGATTTCATGAAATACCATCTCCACTATGCATTCAGAGACGCCCGCAGCAGCCCTACGTAAACGGAAATGCAGCGCATCTTTCCAGCCCGCAGCATGTCTATTTATGTGGCAGACGCTCAGTCTCCGCAGCATAAATTTCCCATAGACTATCATTACATGCGGTAAAACCACATTATCTTTATAGTCACATGCGTACTAAGTGCGAAAACACAGCTTACTACTTATGTACTAATTTAAAAAATGTCTTCCCTTGTGCCACAGCCGGAAGTTCGCGTCCACTGCAGTTCTCGCGATAAGCTCAGCTGACCACGAGAATTGACGTGCACATGACCGCCGGAGCTATCTCCGGTCACTAGCAAAGTTCTCATGGTCAGCTGATAGTGAGAACTGCAGTGCAGGTGACCGCCGGAGACCAAGTTATCTCCGAGGGGTCTCATCTACAAGCTCTGCTGTGTCTGGATGTCAGGCTGGATGGTGGCATAATGCCATCATTCAGCCAAAGGCAGATGTAACAGAGCTGGCCTCGTCGTGGGACACTCGGTAAATGGACTACGTCGGACCGGAAGTTTATATGTTGGTTTATTATTTTATTTTTGTTGCAGGAGATCGAGGGATTTGGGGATTAGGTGATGCACTACGTATGATACATTAAGATTATTAAAGGACTTTATTCTGGCTGTGTCTTTATTTACCATATAACTATAAGATTAGTAATGGATACAGGTCCTTCTCAAAAAATTAGCATATAGTGCTAAATTTCATTATTTTCCATAATGTAATGATTACAATTAAACTTTCATATATTTTAGATTCATTACACACCAACTGAAATTTGTCAGGTTTTTTATTGTTTTAATACTGATGATTTTGGCATACAACTCCTGATAACCCAAAAAACCTGTCTCAAAAAATTAGCATATCAAGAAAAGGTTCTCTAAACGACCTATTACCCTAATCTTCTGAATCAACTAATTAACTCTAAACACATGCAAAAGATTCCTGAGGCTTTTAAAAACTCCCTGCCTGGTTCATTACTCAAAACCCCCATCATGGGTAAGACTAGCGACCTGACTGATGTCAAGAAGGCCATCATTGACACCCTCAAGCAAGAGGGTAAAGGGTATGCCACACTGAACAATATCGCTAACGGGATCGCTAAAAAACGTCACTATTTAGCGATCCCGTTAGCGATGTTGTTCAGTGCAGCAGCTTCCAGCGACGAGCTTCCTGCTGTGATCTCGCTCGTCGCTGGAATCGCTCCGGACCCTATTTTATCGTCGGCGCTCCCGCTGGGTAAGTATATATCGCTAGTGTGGCACCTTTTCTTAGCGATTTAGCGGTACTTTTGTACCGCTAAAGTCGTTAAGAAGATCGCTAACGGCGATAGCGTCGTTAAGCTATATCGCTAAATGTGGCCGCACTTAGCGATATAGAAACAATCCCGCTAGCGATCGCATTAGTATGCGTCGTTATCGTGATCGCTAGCGGGATTGTTTAGTGTGGCAGTACCTTAAGACCCAAAAAGAAATTTCTGAACAAATAGGCTGTTCCCAGAGTGCTGTATCAAGGCACCTCAATGGGAAGTCTGTTGGAAGGAAACAATGTGGCAGAAAACGCTGTACAACGAGAAGAGGTGACTGGACCCTGAGGAAGATTGTGGAGAAGGACCGATTCCAGACCTTGGGGGACCTGAGGAAGCAGTGGACTGAGTCTGGTGTAGAAACATCCAGAGCCACCGTGCACAGGCGTGTGCAGGAAATGGGTTACAGGTGCCGCATTCCCCAGGTAAAGCCACTTTTGAACCATAAACAGCGGCAGAAGCGCCTGACCTGGGCTACAGAGAAGCAGCACTGGACTGTTGCTAAGTGGTCCCAAGTACTTTTTTCTGATGAAAGCAAATTTTGCATGTCATTCGGAAATCAAGGTGCCAGAGTCTGGAGGAAGACTGGGGAGAAGGAAATGCCAAAATGCCTGAAGTCCAGTGTCAAGTACCCACAGTCAGTGATGGTGTGGGGTGCCATGTCAGCTGCTGGTGTTGGTCCACTGTGTTTCATCAAGGGCAGGGTCAATGCAGCTAGCTATCAGGAGATTTTGGAGCACTTCATGCTTCCATCGGCTGAAATGCTTTATGGAGATGAAGATTTCATTTTTCAGCACGATCTGGCACCTGCCCACAGTGCCAAAACCACTGGTAAATGGTTTACTGACCATGGTATTACTGTGCTCAATTGGCCTGCCAACTCTCCTGACCTGAACCCCATAGAGAATCTGTGGGATATTGTGAAGAGAAAGTTGAGAGACGCAAGACCCAACACTCTGGATGAGCTTAAGGCCACTATCAAGCATCCTGGGCCTCCATAACACCTCAGCAGTGTCACAGGCTGATTGCCTCCATGCCACGCCTCATTGAAGCAGTCATTTCTGCAAAAGGATTCCCTACCAAGTATTGAGTGCATAACTGAACATTATTATTTGATGTTTTTTTTGTTTGTTTTTAAAAAACACTTTTATTTTATTGGACGGTTAAAATATGTTAATTTTTTGAGACAGGTTTTTTGGGTTATCAGGAGTTGTATGCCAAAATCATCAGTATTAAAACAATAAAAGACCTGACAAATTTCAGTTGGTGTGTAATGAATCTAAAATATATGAAAGTTTAATTGTAATCATTACATTATGGAAAATAATGAAATTTAGCACTATATGCTAATTTTTTGAGAAGGACCTGTAGGTGTCTTATAGAAGCCTCTCAATTACTAACCCGTGGACCTGATGTCACCTGACAATACAAAGGTGACATCAACCCCACAAATATTACCCCACCTGCCACTGCTACAGGGCAAGTGGGAAGAGCCGGGTAAAGTGCCACAATCTTTGGGAGTGCCACTTGTGGGGAGGCTGCGGGTTGCTATTTTTAGTCTGGTGAGGGCCAAAATCCATGGGCCTCGCCAGCCTGAGAATACCAGGCCGCAGCTGTCTGCTTTTTCCTTGGCTGGTTAACAAAAACAGGGGGACCCCACGCTGTTTTTTTTTGAGGGGATCCCACTATTTTTGCTAACCATCCAAGGTAAGCAGACTGCTGCGGCCTAGTATTATCCGACTGGTAAGGTTCATGGATATTGGATCCTTACCAGCCTGAAATACCAGTCCCAGTAGTCTGCTTTACTCTGGCTGGTTAACAAATATGGGGGGCCTCACGCCATTTTTTTTTTTTTTAATTATTATTTATTAAAAAGGAGGGGACCTCTCTCTGTGTATTCCTCCACTTCCTGTGACACAGCTGGACGTACATGACACAAGATTCACCATTATTTAAATTAGTAAACATGTGTAGTAAGCTACGTTCCCACACTTATACTCATGTGACTAGCAAGATAATGCGATTTTACCGCATCTAATGAAAGTGTATGGCCGGGGGTCACACTTGCTAGTGTAATGCATCAATACCCGGCACTGCCGCCGGCACTTGGACCAGAGTGTTCAGCTGCATAGAAATACATGCAGCCGCACACTATAGTCCGAGTGCCGGCGGCAGTGCCGGGTATTGATGCATTACACTAGCAAGTGTGACCCCGGCCTATAGGTAATTTACGCAGCGGAGACGCAGCGTCTCTACTACATGAAATGACATGCTGCGGTCTGGAAAGACGCGCGGCATGTCCATCTCTGTGGGTGAGCTGCGGGCAATGGTGCACGCATAGTAGGCATGGGATTTCTTGAAATGCCATCCATTATGCTACAACAGCTGGACGCTGCAGATGTACGCAGCGTCCAACCCGCAGCGTTTACTGACCGTGGGAACATACCCCAATATATCTGCAAACAGGAATTTATTTATTTTTTCCTTCACAGAAGCCAACTTTCAATTAGCTTTATTTCAAATGACAAAAAAAATGCATGCAATGAAAAAACTAATGCGTACATGTTCCCACGTAATGTAAATGATACTTTTTTACATGCATTTTGGGTTTTATTTCACACCAATAAATTCCCCCTGCTGTTCTCCAGCCATAGAATATTTTTTAATAAAAAAAATGTTTAAAAAATACAATGTGTGAACATACCCTTAAGGCTACGCTCACAAGTTGTGCCCACGGTGTTTTTTATTTTTTTTTTTTTGCACAAATGGAAAATCTAATTTTTCTGCTTTGATCTAAATGGGGAAAACCTGCAGGAACAAAAACTGAACAAGCTGCATGTTATTGACAGAGAAAATGCAATGTGTGAATAAGCACTTGGACTACTACACTGAGACGTGCTGGGCGTTGTAGTTTCAGAGCTGGAGAGCAGCATGGGTACGGTACAGAATAGTAATGTATGACTCTGTGGCACTGCAGATGTGCGGGCACTACATGCCCCAGCATGCCCTGGCTGGAGCCTCCCCTGCAGGCAGCAGACCCCGCCAGTCTGCAGGTCACGTGTGATCTCCCGTGTAATAACCCCCTGCAGCCAGCAGGTGTCGCCAGCGTCCCCGCCTTGCAGTTACCGCTTCGCACCGCCGTGAGTCACCTCTCGCTATCCGGCTCCGCCACTCACCCCTGCGGCCTCCTCCTCCTCCTTCATGTCCGTTATCGGGTGTCCTGCGCGCCGCTCTCGGCTGGTAATTCCCCGGCCGGGCCCGTCTGGGGCCCTACCATCACATCCGGCTCCCCTTCCTGCAGCTTGGGGCTTTGCATTGTCCCTCGGCCCCTCGCGCACCGTTCTTTTTTTGCTGTCCGGTTTCTTCTGGGGCTTTTTTTTTTTTGTATTTTTTTTTTTTCTGTCAGCCGCGAGCGCCGCAGACACGAAGGGGCCCGAGGTCCACGCCGCACGCAGCCCAGCACCGCACAGGAGGGCGGGGCTTTCGGCCTGACGCCGCGGAAGGGGCGGGGCCAATGAGCGCCGCACAGGACTGAGGGGCGGGGAGGTGGCGTCATTGGAAAGCGGCGCCTTGTGCTGCGCCGCACAGGACTGGGGAGGCGGGGACTAAAATGTCACGTGACGCAGAGGCCCTGCGGCTGCGAGCGCCGCACAGGACAGGGCCCGCATCAGGGCGCTGTCACGTGCTGCGTGGGGGAGTAGTGACGTGACACCCCGGGGGCGACACGGGCTGGGAGGCCATATTATATACCCAGTGTATGCTGGGAGGTGCTGCCTCATGCTCTCACAGCAGCTGTGAAATGTTCTGCACTGTGTCTGCTGAAAAATGAGTCCAAGACTACTCAGCGTTCTGCTACCAGAAGGTTCTGCTCCATCTCACCTCAGATTCTGCATCCAAACCCGCCCTCATCTTCTAATGTGCACTGTGTTCTGCAGAGCGGACTAAGTTACTGGGCCGGACGCAGGAGCGGCGCCAAATGATCGGAATGGCGCTCGCCTCATGATAAATTTACCTCAGCGCTCGGTAGAATTTTTTTTTCTTGTCAACTTCTTCATTGTCATTTCATACACCAATACTTTCTGCCCCCCCCCATCCCCTCCAAAAAAAATGTCACACCGATGACTTGTCCTCTTGAATAGGAGTGGAGCTGCGGTTCTCAGCCTCAGTGGCCGCCACTAATCAGTGAGCCGAGCTGTGCTGATAGGTGTGGGGGGTCAGACCGAACTAGTCCCATACTGATGACCAATCCTGAGATTGTCCGGTAAAAGCTAGTTATCACCTATCACTGATTGATCGATGGAATTAATGGCGCTATATAAATAAATAATAATACATTGAATAGACAGAACGATGTCATATATACAGTGCTGGCAAAAATGAAGAGACCACTGCACAGTTTTATAAAAATCAGCTTCTCTACATGTCTGACAGCCAAAGCAAGAAAATAGGAAGCCTTCAACCATAAAATTATAAATTTTATTCAAGAAATATCTTTAAAAAAATCGACACTAAAATATCTGTATATGTATGGGGACAACAATATGCAAAAGATGAATAGCCTTAAATTAAGTATAGGGGTTCAAATATAAAGTATACAGAAAAATTTCATATAAATGTTAACATATGAATTCCATTAGTGAAACTATAAAGTGCAAATGCATTCAGAGGTATTCAGTAATACATAAAGAGGATAAATCCCAATTCAAAAAAACCCATATACAAGTCCTCAAAAAATTAGCATATAGTGCTAAATTTCATTATTTTCCATAATGTAATGATTACAATTAAACTTTCATATATTTTAGATTCATTACACACCAACTGAAATTTGTCAGGTCTTTTATTGTTTTAATACTGATGATTTTGGCATACAACTCCTGATAACCCAAAAAACCTGTCTCAAAAAATTAACATATTTCAACCGTCCAATAAAATAAGTGTTTTTTAAAAACAAACAAAAAAAACATCAAATAATAAAGTTCAGTTATGCACTCAATACTTGGTCGGGAATCCTTTGGCAGAAATGACTGCTTCAATGCGGCGTGGCATGGAGGCAATCAGCCTGTGACACTGCTGAGGTGTTATGGAGGCCCAGGATGCTTCGATAGCGGCCTTAAGCTCATCCAGTGTGTTGGGTCTTGCGTCTCTCAACTTTCTCTTCACAATATCCCACAGATTCTCTATGGGGTTCAGGTCAGGAGAGTTGGCCAATTGAGCACAGTAATACCATGGTCAGTAAACCATTTACCAGTGGTTTTGGCACTGTGAGCAGGTGCCAGGTCGTGCTGAAAAACGAAATCTTCATCTCCATAAAGCATTTCAGCTGATGGAAGCATGAAGTGCTCCAAAATCTCCTGATAGCTAGCTGCATTGACCCTGCCCTTGATGAAACACAGTGGACCAACACCAGCAGCTGACATGGCACCCCACACCATCACTGACTGTGGGTACTTGACACTGGACTTCAGGCAATTTGGCATTTCCTTCTCCCCAGTCTTCCTCCAGACTCTGGCACCTTGATTTCCGAATGACATGCAAAATTTGCTTTCATCAGAAAAAAGTACTTGGGACCACTTAGCAACAGTCCAGTGCTGCTTCTCTGTAGCCCAGGTCAGGCGCTTCTGCCGCTGTTTATGCTTCAAAAGTGGCTTTACCTGGGGAATGCGGCACCTGTAGCCCATTTCCTGCACACGCCTGTGCACGGTGGCTCTGGATGTTTCTACACCAGACTCAGTCCACTGCTTCCTCAGGTCCCCCAAGGTCTGGAATCGGTCCTTCTCCACAATCTTCCTCAGGGTCCGGTCACCTCTTCTCGTTCTACAGCGTTTTCTGCCACATTGTTTCCTTCCAACAGACTTCCCATTGAGGTGCCTTGATACAGCACTCTGGGAACAGCCTATTTGTTGAGAAATTTCTTTCTGGGTCTTACCCTCTTGCTTGAGGGTGTCAATGATGGCCTTCTGGACATCAGTCAGGTCGCTAGTCTTACCCATGATGGGGGTTTTGAGTAATGAACCAGGCAGGGAGTTTTTAACCCCTCTCTGACATTAGACGTACTATCCCGTCCATAAAACCCGTGCCATTCTGCCCATGGACGGGATAGTACGTCATAGGCGATCAGCTGCGCTCCTGAGGGGAGCGCAGCTAATCGCCGCCGGGTGTCAGCTGATTATCACAGCTGACACCCGGGCACATTAACCCCTAGCACACCGCGATCAAACATGATCGCGGTGTACTGGGGGCACAGGGGAGGATCGCGCAGGGTGGGGGCTCCCTGCGCGCCCCCCTGAGACCCTCAGACCAGCGCGATGTGATCGCGCTGTTCTGAGGGCTTCCTCCTCCCAGGACCCGGATCCAAGATGGCGCCGGGGTCATGGAGGGAGGCGGCTTCCTCAGTGCCTGCTGAGAGCAGGCACTGAGAAGCCTGCTGCACTGCCTGAGCGATCGCTGGTGTGACAGTGTGCTGTGCACACTGTCACACCAGCGATTTGATAAAATACAGTGATGTCCCACCCTGGGACAAAGTAAAAAAGTTAAAAATATAAAAATAAACATGTTATAAAAAAATTCAAATAATAAAAAAAATATAATATATTCCCCAATAAATTCATTTCTTCCTGTAAATAAAAAAAACAAAACAATAAAAGTACACATATTTGGTATCGCCGCATCCGTAACGACCCCCCCTATAAAACTGTCCCACTAGTTAACCCCTTTAGTGAACCCCTTAAAAAAAAAAAAAAACGAAGCAAAAAATCAATGCTTTATCATCATACCGCCGAACAAAAAGTGGAATAACGCGCGATCAAAAAGACCGATATAAATAAACATGGTACCGCTGAAAACGTCATCTTGTCCCGCAAAAAAACGAGCCACCATACAGCATCATCAGCGAAAAAATAAAAAAGTTATAGCTCGCAGAATAAAGCGATGCAAAAATAATTATTTTTTATATAAAATTGTTTTTATTCTATAAAAGCGCCAAACATAAAAAAATTATATAAATGAGGTATCGCCATAATCGTACTGACCCGAAGAATAAAACTGCTTTATCAATTTTACCACACGCGGAACAATAAAAACGCCTCCCCCAAAAGAAATTCATGAATTGCTGATTTTTGTTCATTCTAACCTCCCAAAAAACGAAATAAAAAGCGATCAAAAAATGGCACCTGCTCAAAAATGGTACAAATAAAAACGTCAACTCGTACCGCAAAAAATAAGACCTCACATGACTCTGTGGGCCAAAATATGCAAAAATTATAGCTCTCAAAATGTGGCGATGCAAAAAACTATTTTTGCAATAAAAAGCGTCTTTTAGCGTGACAGCTGCCAATCATAAAAACCCGCTATAAATAGTAAATCAAACCCCCCTTTATCACCCCCTTAGTTAGGGAAAAATAATAAAATTAAAAAAATGTATTTATTTCCATTTTCCCATTAGGGTTAGGGTTGCGGCTAAAGTTAGGGTTGGCACTAAAGTTAGGGTTATGGTTGGGATTTTGGGTGTGTTAGGGTTAGGTTTGTGGTTAGGGTTGGGACTAGGGTTAGGGGTGTGTTGGGGTTAGGGTTGGAGTTAGAATTGGGGGGTTTCCGCTGTTTAGGCACATCAGGTGCTCTCCAAATGTGACATGGCGTCTGATCTCAATTCCAGCCAATTCTGCGTTGAAAAAGTCAAACGGTGCTCCTTCACTTCTGAGCTCTGCCATGCGTCCAAACAGTAGTTTATCCCCACATATGGGGTATCAGCGTACTCTGGACCCCAAGAGTTATTGTGCAATTTGTCCTATTTCTTCTGTTACCCTTGGGAAAATAAAAAACTGGGGGCGAAAATATCATTTTTGTACAAAAAAAAATATTTTTTTGTTTTTACGGCTGTACATTATAAACTTCTGTGAAGCACTTGGGGCTTCATAGCGCTCACCACACACCTAGATAAGTTCCTTGTGGGGTCTATTTTCCAAAATGGGGTCACTTGTTGGGGATTTCCACTGTTTAGGCGCATCAGGGGTTCTCCAAATGCGACATGACGCCCCCAGACCATTCCATCAAAGTCTGCAATCCAAAACGTCACTACTTCCCTTCCGAGCCCCAACGTGTACCCATACAGTAGTTTTCTCCCACATATTGGGTATCAGCGTACTCAGGACAAATTGGGCAACAACTTTTGGGGTCCAATTTCTCCTGTTACCCTTGTAAAAATAAAATATTGGGGCGAAAAAATAATTTTTGCAAAAAAAAAAAAAGATTTTTTATTTTTACGGCTGTGCGTTATAAACTTCTGTGAAGCACTTCGGGGTTCAAAGTGCTCACCACACATCTAGATAAGTTCCTTGTGGGGTCTATTTTCCAAAATGGGGTCACTTGTGGGGGGTTTCCACTGTTTAGGCGCATCAGGGGCTCTCCAAATGCGACATGACGCACCCAGACCATTCCATCAAAGTCTGCAATCCAAAACGTCACTACTTCCCTTCCGAGCCCTGACGTGCGCCCATACAGTAGTTTTCTCCCACATATTGGGTATCAGCGTACTCAGGACAAATTGGACAACAACTTTTGGGGTCCAATTTCTCCTGTTACCCTTGTGAAAATAAAATATTGGGGGCGAAAAAATCATTTTTGTAAAAAAAAAAAGATTTTTTATTTTTACGGCTGTGCGTTAAACTTCTGTGAAGCACTTCGGGGTTCAAAGTGCTCACCACACATCTAGATAAGTTCCTTGTGGGGTCTATTTGCCAAAATGGGGTCACTTGTGGGGGTTTCCACTGTTTAGGTGCATCAGGGGCTCCCCCAAATGTGACGACGCCCCCAGACCATTCCATCAAAGTCTGCAATCCAAAACGTCACTACTTCCCTTCCGAGCCCCGACGTGTGCCCATACAGTAGTTTTCGCCCACATATTGGGTATCAGTGTACTCAGGACAAATTGGACAACAACTTTTGGGTTCCAATTTCTTCTGTTACCCTTGTGAAAATAAAATATTGGGGGCGAAAAAATCATTTTTGTAAAAAAAAAAAAAGATTTTTTATTTTACGGCTGTACGTTATAAACTTTAGTGAAACACCTGGGGGTTCAAAGTTCTCACCACACATCTAGATAAGTTCCTTGAGGGGTCTAGTTTTCAAAATGGTGTCATTTATGGGGGTTTCCACTGTTTAGGCAGATCAGGAGCTCTCCAAACACGACATGGCGTCCAGCCAATTCTGCGTTGAAAAAGTCAGACGGCGCTCCTTCCCTTCCAAACTCTGCCATGCACCCAAACAGTGGTTTACCCCCACATATGGGGTATCAGCGCACTCAGGACAAATTGCACAATAACTTTTGGAGTCTTGTTACCCTTGGAAAAATAAAAATTGGGGTGAAAAGATCATTTTTGTGGAAAAAATATGATTTTTAAATTTTACGGCTCTACGTTATAAACTTGTGTGAAGCACTTGGGGGTTCAAATTGCTCATCAAAAATCTAGATAAGTTCCTTAGGGGGTCTAGTTTCCCAAATGGGGTCATTTGTGGGGGGTTTCCACTGTTTAGGCACATCAGGGGCTCTCCAAATGCAACATGGCATCCAAACTCAATTCCAGCCAATTTTGGTTGGAAACAGTCAAATGGTGCTCCTTCCATTCCGAGCTCTGCCGTGCGCCCAAACAGTGGTTCCCCCCCACATATGGGGTATCAGCGTACTCAGGACAAATTGTACAACAACTTATGTGGTCCAATTTCTCCTGTTACCCTTGGGAAAATAAAAAATTAGTGACTAAAAGATAATTTTTGTGGGAAAAAAATAGGATTTTTTATTTTCATGCCCGGGCATTATAAACTTGTGTGAAGCACTTGGGGGTTCAAAGTGCTCACCAAAGATCTAGATAAGTTCCTTAGGGGGTCTAGTTTCCAAAATGGGGTCCACTGTTTAGGCTCATCTGGGGCACTGCAAACGGAACATGACCCCCATTAACGTCTGCATTCCAAAACGTTACTACTTCCTTTCCAAGCCCTGCCGTGCGCCCAAACAGTTCCCCCCCCCCACATATGGGGTATCAGCGTACTCAGGACAAATTGGACAACAACTTTTGGGGTCCAGTTTCCTTGGGAAAATTCAAAAATTTGGGACTAAAAAATCATTTTTGTGGAAAATTGATTTTTTTTTTTTTTTCACACCCAGGCTTTATAAACTTTTGTGAAACACTTGAGGGTTCAAAGTGCTCACAACAGATCTAGATAAGTACCTTAGGGGGTCTAGTTTCCAAAATGGTGTCACTTGTGGGGGGTTTCCACTGTTTAGGCGCATCAGGGGCTCTCCAAACGCGACATGGCATCCAATCTAAATTCCAGCCAATTTTAGTTTGAAAAAGTCAAACGTCGCTCCTTCCCTTACGAGCTCTGCCGTGTGCCCAAACAGTGGTTTTCCCCCACATATGGGGTATTGGCGTACTCAGGAGAAATTGCATAACAACCTTATCTGTCCATTTTCTCCTTTTACCCTTGTGAAAATAAAAAAAAAGTTTGTAAAAGATAATTTTTGTGGCTAAAAAGTAAAATATTAATTTTTTCCTTCCACGTTGCTTTAGTTACTGTGAAGCACCTGAAGGGTTAATAAACTTCTTGAATGTGGTTTTGAGTACCTTGAGGGGTGCAGTTTTTAGAATGGTGTCACTTTTGGGTATTTTCTGCCATATAGACCCCTCAAAGTGACTTCAAATGTGAGGTGGTCCCTAAAAAAAATGGCTTTGTAAATTTTGCTGTAAAAATGAGAAATCGCTGGTCAACTTTTAACCCTTATAACTTCCTAACAAAAAAAAATGTTGGTTCCAAAATTGTGCTGATGTAAAGTAGACATGTGGGAAATGTTATTTCTTAACTATTTTGTGTGATATATTTCTCTGTTTTAAGGGAATAAAAATTCAAAGTTTGAAAATTGCAAAATTTTAAAAATTTTCGCCATATTTGCGTTTTTTTCAAAAATAAACGCAAGTTATATTGAAGAAATGTTACCACTAACATGAAGTACAATATGTCACGAGAAAACAATCTCAGAATCGCGAAGATCCGTTGAAGCGTTCCAGAGTTATAACCTCATAAAGAGACAGTGGTCAGAATTGTAAAAATTGGCCCAGTCATTAACGTGCAAACCACCCTTGGGGGTGAAGGGGTTAAAAGCCTCAGGAATCTTTTGCATGTGTTTAGAGTTAATTAGTTGATTCAGAAGATTAGGGTAATAGGTCGTTTAGAGAACCTTTTCTTGATATGCTAATTTTTTGAGACAGGTTTTTTGGGTTATCAGGAGTTGTATGCCAAAATCATCAGTATTAAAACAATAAAAGACCTGACAAATTTCAGTTGGTGTGTAATGAATCTAAAATATATGAAAGTTTAATTGTAATCATTACATTATGGAAAATAATGAAATTTAGCACTATATGCTAATTTTTTTAGAAGGACCTGTATAACAAAGGTCCAGCTATAAATCCCTATCAAATGGCTCCCTTTTGAAGAAGCTCCACGCGAAACATTCGTAAGGGGTGCTGCAGCCATCTTTTGAGGTATAGTACTTAGTTGCCAGCAATTACCATGCTTTTTTCTACTTAGTGTCATATTTACTTTCCTTTTCATCTGGCATATACTGTATCTTGCAGTCATGTATAGACATCGTTTTTTGCACTATGCACTTTACAAAGTTCTTTCATGATGCCTATGCCATTTGATAGGGATTTATAAGTGGACCTTTGTTATATATGGGTTTTTTAAATTGGGATTTATCCTCTTTATGTATTACTGAATACCTCTGAATGCATTTGCACTTTATAGCTTCACTAATGGAATTCATGTTAACATTTATATGAAATTTTTCTGTATACTTTATATTTGAACCCCTATACCCAATTTAAGGCTATTTATCTTTTGCATATTGTTGTCCCCATACATGTACATATACATAGATATTTTAGTGTACATTTTTTTTTAAATATTTCTTGAATAAAATTTTTAATTTTATGGTTGAAGGCTTCCTATTTTCTTGCTTTGATGTTTAACTTTTTGGAAGTGCCATTGAACTAGGCAATTTTTTCTATGTGATTCACATGTCTGTCAGCCGTTCCATTCCAGTGTCAGTTGAATTCCAATCAGTGTACACCTCATTCTACTTAATGTGCTTCTGATTAGGTGATCACCTGAACCAAATCTTATATAACGAAGGAAAGTATAAAAAAAACCCTGCTGTGGTGTTCACAGTGCTCTTGCAATAGGACAAGCTGGATGGCAAAACAAGTGCTAGTAATTTCCCAAAAGTAATAGGAATGAAAAAATAACATAACCATGTCAAAGGTGTTGAAAAGAAAAGTCTTGAGTGAGGAAAAGAAGGGCTCAATTCTGGCTTTACTAGCAGAGGGATGCGTCATGTTGCCTCCATCCTTAAAATTTGTAAGACGGCAGTCCATTACAACAAGGTCAAGCAGCAGAGATTGGGGACAACAAAGCTACAGATCAGCAGACGGCGAAAACGACTCTCCACTGATGGGGATGACCGTCATCTTATTCGAATGTCACTCAGCAACCGCAGGATGACATCAAATAACCTACAAGAGGAATTGTGCAGGTTAATCTTTGTGAAGGATGTATGAATCAAGCCGCATACAAGGTTATCCTGGAAAAACAGTTGATTCCTTCTGCTCAGGCAATGTTCCCCAACTCTGAGGACTGGTTTTTCCAGCAAGACAATGCACTATGCCACACAGCTAGGTCAGTCAATGTGTGGATGAAGGACCTCCACATTAAATCCCTGTCATGGGCAGCCCAATCTCCAGACCTGAACCCCATTGAAAACCTCTGGAATGTAATCAAGAGGAAGATGGATAGTCACAAGCTATCAAAGAAGAACTGCTTACATTTTTGTACCAGGAGTGGCATAAGGTCACCCAAAAGCAGTGTGAAAGACTGGTGGAAAGCATTCCAAGACGCATGAAAGCTGTGATTAACAATCATGGTTATTCCACAAAATATTGATTTCTGAACTCTTCCTGAGTTAAATCATTTGTATTGTTGTTTCTAAATGATTATGAACTTGTTTTTCTTAGCATTATTTGAGGTATACAAGCACTGCATTTTTATATTTTGACCATTTCTCATTTTCTGAAAATAAATACAAAATGTCAATTGCTTGGAAATTCCAAGACTTTAGTAGTTTATAGAATAAAAGAGCAATTTACATTTTACTCAAAAATATACCTATAAAGAGAAAAATCAGACAAACTGAAATTTGCAGTGGTGTCTTAATTTTTGCCAGAGCTGTATAATTGTACATGTATTTAGCTAATAATTCAATAACTTAAAAAAATGGTGTGAGGTCACCCAACATTTTAATAACCAGCTGAGGGAAAGTGTACAACTGGGGATAGATGTTTATAGCCTGGGAAGGGGGTAGTAAACATGGAGCTTCCCAGGTTATTAATATTCACAGCTGTATACTAGCCTTTATTGGTTATTAAAATAGGGGCCCCACCCCCAAAAAATAACATGCCCCCCATAATTAATAACCAGCAAAGGCGAGGCTGATATTAATGGGCTAGGAAGGGGCCATGGATATTGGTTCCCTCCCAGAGTAAAAACATCAGCTCTCAGCCGCCCCACATATGACGCATCAATAAGATTAATATCAGCCTGCCGCTGTTTGTCTGACCTTTGCTGGTTAGTAATTATAGGGGGGATGTCATTTTTTTGGGTGGGTTCCTCAATTTTAATAACCAGTCAAGGCTAAGTATGCAACTGTGAGCTGATATTAATAGCCTGGGAAGCTCCCTGTTTATTACCCCTTCCCAGGCTATAAACATCTGACCCCAGCTGTCAGCTTTTGCTCAGCTGATTATTAAAATGTTGAGGGACCAAACACCTTTTTTTTCTTTAATATATTTATGTATTAAATACATGTACAGTAAGCTGCACACGCAAAGCAATGTTTTATAACTCATATTTATACCTATCTATATATTGAAGAATATTTTGTTAGACAGCTATCTTTAAATGACAGAATTACTGTATGTAAAAGATAATGTTAAAATCGCATTACATACGGATTCGTTCATTCTTGCGAATAAAAATAATGATAATCGGTCCCATTCTCATCCAGGAGAATTGGATGATTTTTTTTCTCACTTGTCATCTGTGTGCTGTCCATATACAATCTGTTTTTTTTCTCAGAAGCTATTAATCTTTTTCAGGACCATTTACAGTTTCCTATGCTACAGAATTGTATCCGTAAAAATAAGATTCCATACTGATGGTTCGTTTGGCATGCAATTATTTTATCACAGCCATCAGCTTTCAGAGTGAAATTGGAGCATATCAAGTACAGCTGAGAACAAAAAAATGTGCAGATCTGCACAGCCTCATTGAATAACATTGGTCTGAGTCCATTCCGATTTTTCATCAGATTGTACTTTTCTGATATATACGCTAGTGTGAGTGAGCCCTAAAAATGGTGGAACAATTTCAGTAAAATATTCCTCATAAAATTGCAAAGATTTTAAATATCCCACTATCTAGAGAACAAATAATGTCAAAAGATTCAGAGATTCTGTTAAAATCCATGCATACAAGTGACAAGGCCAACGTTTAATATTGGATGCTCGTCACGCTGTACCTCGGGACTGTGGACGCAAACCAGATCCCTAGAACTAGGGGTGCCCTAGTCTATCCCTGTCCCCTGGATTACTCTTGAAGGTGGAGACGCCAGGTACTTATGCTTTGCTGTGCTCCTACTTCTACCCTTATCTGTCTCTTTCCCCACCCAAGGTAGTGGGAAGCTGGAGTGTATAGGATAACACTAACCAGACAAACAATGGACAGGATAAATGAAAATACCAGTCATACAAAATACAGTCAACAAACAGAGTTGGACACAGGGGAGTTAAAGATAGGAGAAACCAAATAGGAGAGGATGAGGATGTGCACACAGACAAAACTCCAAGCAACAATCTCCTGAGCAAATCTCCAAACGCCAATTCCAACCACAAACTTTATGTCCAACTCCAAACGAGGCAGTAAGAACTAACAATGGCAATTCCTAAGTGCCAGAGGCAAGTATATATAGCAGAGGAGAGTGGCCAACACTGAACAGCTGAGACAAACCCAGTAGGAAAACTCCAGGAGTTTCAACTGAACAGATTAACCCTTGCACTACTAGCAAGGAAAAAGCCTGCACTGTTTAGTAAGATGTTGAAGCCATCCTAACCAGTGCAGGAGTACGTGAAACCAGATGCTGTGATCTTCTGGCCCTTCTCTGTGGTGGTATCCCCGTGACACTCATGATCTACAGGCCCTTAGGTAGCACTTCATTAAATACAGGAATGCTCAAGTTGTGCAAATCACTGCATGAAGAGGAGACACTACACAATGGTGGACACTTTTTGTGAGATGTGTTGCTGCCATTAGGGATGAGCAAACATGCTCGGTGATACTAGGATATTACTCGAGTATCTGGGTGCTTGGATGTGCTCGGCATTCAACGAGCATTGGCTGGTGCTCGGATTTAAAGCTCGAATCCCCGACACGCCTTTTTAGCACCTGTTAGCCAAAAAGCATGCGTGGATTGCCTACCAGTCATTGTAATGCCATAGCCATCTTGGTTGCAGCATTACTGTGATTGGCTGGCTGCATTACATCATTAGAAGTTATAAAAGGACAGGTGCCTCCACGCTTGGCTCACTGATGCCATTGCACAGCTCAGGAACAGTTGTGCTTGGAGGGAAAGAACAGTTATACATGCCTGTGTGTGCACAGTGTAACTAATCAAAGTCCTCTAGTGTTGATACTGTTGCTTAACCATCATATTAACAATCCTTCTAAGGGCTAGTCTTGTACTTTGCTGTTTGTATCAGATACATTTTGCCTATGGACAGTTGCAGGACAGAGAGAGTGGCAGAATACAGCATCTAGGCAGGGATTAGGGCTTTGCAGTCCGTTGCTAAATATATAGCTGTTGCACATGACCACATTCTTTTTTTGGGTGAAAAAATTGAAGATACTGTCATCCATAGAGTATTACGTGCTTTGTGTTACATTACGGTTGTATATAACACTCCAAAAAAAGTTCAAAAATTTTTCTGGATTCAATTAGTCATTCACAGAGTATTATGTTATGTGCTTTGTTTTACATTTTGGTGGTATATAACACTCAAAAAAAGCGTTCAAAATCTTTTCTGGATTAAATTTGTCATCCATGGAGTATTAAGTGCTTTATTTTACATTTTGGTGGTATATAGCACTCCAAAAATTGTTGAAAAAAATTTCTGGATTGAATTTGCCATCCATACATTAAATTTGTCATCCATACACTTTTACAGGCTTTGTGTTACATTACAATGGTATTAAACGCCAGAAAACAGCTTTGACTGCTGCAGGTGACCATTTTTTAAATTAAAAATAAACGTGGTTTCAAGACACCTAGCAATTAGAAAATGCTTAGGCATGGAAGTGGTGATGATGGTGCACGCAGATGCAGAGGAAGTGGGGCAGGTGCGACTACGCCTGTTGCTGCAGCAGAAGAAACATGCCCATACATGACACATACATTTTGTCCCACTTTGCTGGGAGGCACGGTACACCACTTCTGAAGCCACACCAGTGCGAACAGGTGGTTTGTTGGATAGCAGACAATGCTTCCAGCATGCTTGGCAGCACCACCCAGTCTTCTACAAGGTCTGGTCTCACCAGCCAAGAGTCTGGATCACTTAATCCTCACCCTGATTCTCATTCCTCCCACCATGTTGAGTCTGTTATGTTTCGGTAGCTGAGGAGAGATTGCAAAAATAGCCAAAAAAGCAATACACCAGAGAGGCTGGAAACTATTGGATTGCAGGACCCTAAACTAACCGCCACACTAGAAGTAACCGTGGAGTGTACCTACGGTGATCCTAGACGCCTCGTCACAGTTAGAGAGATATGTAGTGTCGGCGTCCCTGCCTTCTGCCAGGCAGGGACGCTGTTCCCCTGCAGCAGCGTCCTCTGCCAGGCAGGGACGTCGCCCCCCTTACCCTTCCTCAGCGTCCTCCTTCTGCCCTGCTGGGGCCGCGCGCTCCTTCCCTGCTGCTGGACTTAGGGCGCGCGCCCGCGCCCTCCCCCGCTCTTAAAGGAGCCGCGCGCATTTTTCAAATAAGTCCCCGGCCAATGCCGGAGGACTCCACCCTATATTAAGGGCTTCCTCCTTAATGGAGGTGCCCGAGCAATGTTGTTGTTGCACTGTTTCACTCTGCTTCAGCCCTCAGGTCCCGTTACCAGTTACCTGCCTGTTTCCTGCCCGTTTGCTGTATGCTACCTGTCCGCAAGTCTACCCGGAGGTTCGGACGTCACAAGTGGTGATCCACGGCTATTCCAGAGACTCTTGCCTGCTCGCTTGGGAGCGATCATCTGCCATCTGACTGCAGCCCTACCCGGAGGTTCGGACGTCACAAGCGGTGATCCCCGGCTATTCCAGAGACTCTTGCCTGCTCACTTGGGAGCGATCATCTGCCATCTGACTGCAGCCCTACCCGGAGGTTCGGACGTCACAAGCGGTGATCCCCGGCTGTTCCAGAGACTCTCGCCTGCTCACTTGGGAGTGTCCATCCGCCATCTGCCTGCTAGCCTACCGGGAGGCTTCACCATCTCAGGTCGTATATACCTGTCCATCTAGAGACTGCCCCGGTTACTTGCTGTGACAACCTGCCTGTCAATCCAGAGACTGCCCCGGTCACTTGCCGTGACAACCTGCCTGTCTATCCAGAGACTACCCCGGTCACTTGCCGTGACAACCTGCCTGTCAATCCAGAGACTGCCCCGGTCACTTGCCGTGACAACCTGCCTGTCTATCCAGAGACTGCCCCGGTCACTTGCCGTGACAACCTACCTGTCAATCCAGAGACTGCCCCGGTCACTTGCCGTGACAACCTGCCTGTCAATCCAGAGACTGCCCCGGTCACTTGCCGTGATCCTTTCCCGTATAACCAGAGACTGCCCCGTCACTTGCCGTGACTTCCTGTCCGTCTCCCTGGGCGCCACCCGCTCTCTTACAAGTATAACCTTCTTGTATAAATAAAGCTCAGAGGTTCCACCTACCTGACCCATTACAGTTTGCTCGGGCCATGGAACCCGGTGGCACCCAAACCCCTTCGCTATCTGACCTGTGTCATGAACTGTCTCGTCAGAGGTCTCAACAGGAGTCCATCCTGGGTCATCTGCGGTGTGTTAATTCCCGCCTGGACACTCTGAATACTTCCCCGACAACCACGACTCGCAATCCGGCAGTTCCGCTGCTTACCAACTCCGTGGTTTCTATTCCAGGACCTCGACTTTCAGCTCCTCCTCGGTTTGGAGGCGACCCTGCTCTGGCTCGGGGTTTCATCAACCAATGTACCCTGCATTTTGAACTCCTGGCACACCAGTTTAACTCTGACCGGGCCAAAATTGCCTTCATCATGTCACATCTCACCGGAGAGGCCCTGGCCTGGCTAAATCCTCTTTGGGAAAGAGAAGATCCTCTGGTGTCTAACCTGTCTGCTTTTCTCTTAGCCTTCCGGAAGGTATTCGATGAACCCGGACGGAAGACCTCCTCTGCATCATCTCTGCTGCGTCTTCGTCAGGAGAGTCTCACCGTGGGTCAATATGCCATAAGGTTTCGTACCCTTGCCTCAGAACTGGCTTGGGATAATGACGCTCTGATAGCTGTCTTCTGGGAGGGCCTGTCCGGCCGCATTAAAGACGAACTTGCCGGTCGGGACATTCCAACCTCTCTCGATGACCTAATAACTCTGGCCAATCGAATTGATCTACGGTTCCAGGAGCGAGCCAAAGAGGTCACCCGTGAGAGAAGGTTTCCTCGCCTAGCTCCTTCATTTCAGAGACCTGTAACTCCTTCCGTATCTCCTCAAGTGCCCCCGGCAGAGCCCATGCAGGTCGACCAGACCAAGATGGTCAAAGCCCGTCAGGACTCACGCCGTGCTGAGGGGAGTTGCTTCTACTGTGGCAGTAAGGAGCACCGGATCCGTACCTGCCCAGAGAGGTCGGGAAACGCCTGTGTCTAGGTTCGCTCGGAGAGGTCCACCTAGACAAGAATAAATCCTCTTCATCTCTGCTGCTGTCTGTCTCAATTCTCCTCGGTGAGAACCGTTACTTCGAACTAGCCCAACTTGATTCTGGAGCAGCTGGGAATCTCGTTTCACAGGCTCTGGTAGAGAAATATCGCATTCCCACCAAACCTCTGCTTGAACCAGTATCTGTTGCTGCTGTAGATGGGGGTCTTCTACCACGTCCCATCCAGCTTATCACCGAGGCTATAACCCTGCAGGTGGGAATGTTACATTCTGAGAGTATCTCATTTCATGTTCTACCTGGACTCTCTCACGCTTTCTTACTAGGTCTGCCTTGGCTCCAAAAGCATGCACCCGTGCTCGACTGGCAGACTGGAGAGATTCTTCGCTGGGGACAGGACTGTCATCAAACGTGTCTGGTGCCTGTTCATCCTGTCCGTCCTTCTCCTACACCTGCTAATCTACCAGGACTCCCGATTCCATATTGGTCTTTCGCTGATGTCTTTAATAAAAAGGAAGCAGAGACATTACCCCACACAGACCGTATGATTGCCCGATCGACCTGCTACCTGGTACTACGCCTCCCCGTGGGCGTATTTACCCATTGTCCGCTGCTGAGACCAGGTCGATGTCCGAATATATCGAGGAGAACTTGGCCAAAGGATTCATCCGGAAATCTACCTCCCCAGCGGGGCAGGTTTCTTCTTCGTAAAAAAGAAAGACGGATCTCTCCGTCCCTGTATTGACTACAGAGGCTTAAATTTGATCACGGTGAAGAATAAGTACCTCTTCCGCTCATTCCAGAATTGTTTGATCGACTTAGAGGGGCGAGAATCTTCACCAAACTGGATCTTTGTGGGGCATACAACCTGGTTCGTATCCGTCGGGGAGATGAATGGAAGACGGCATTCAACACCCGGGACGGCCACTACGAGTATTTGGTGATGCCCTTTGGTCTCTGTAATGCTCCAGCAGTCTTTCAGGAGTTGGTCAATGACATCTTTCGGGACCTCCTCTACTCTTGCGTTGTGGTGTACCTAGACGATATCTTGGTCTTCTCTCCGGACCTCCAGTCTCACCGGAGGGATGTTCGTCAGGTTCTGCTCAGGCTCAGGCAGAATCACCTCTTCGCCAAATATGAGAAGTGCCTCTTTGAGCAGACCTCGCTTCCGTTTTTGGGCTACATCATTTCTCAGACAGGCCTACGAATGGATCCGGAGAAACTGTCTGCCATCGAGAAGTGGCCTCGACCGGAGGGGTTGAAGGCCATTCAGCGGTTCCTGGGCTTCGCCAACTATTACCGCCTCTTCATACCGCACTTCTCTTCCAGGACTGCTCCAATCTCCGCGCTCACACCGCAAGGAATGCTAACCCCAAACAGTGGACGCCCGAAGCAGAGGAGGCCTTTCTTTCCTTAAAACAGGCCTTCTCTTCCGCTCCAGTGCTGCATCGCCCGGACGGCAACAAGCAGTTCTTCCTGTAGGTGGACGCTTCCTCCTCTGGAGCCGGAGCGGTACTCACTCAAAAATCTTCATCCGGGAGGATGGTATCCTGCGGCTTCTTCTCCAAACTCTTCTCCTCCTCCGAGCGCAACTACTCCATAGGAGACCGAGAGTTATTGGCCATCAAGTTGGCATTGGAGGAGTGGCGTTCCTACTCGAAGGGGCTCTTCATCCGGTAATCATTTACACGGACCACAAGAATCTGGCTTACCTCCAGCATGCTCAGAGACTTAACCCTCGCCAAGCCCGGTGGTCCTTGTTTTTTGCCCGCTTCGATTTTCTCTTGCATTTTCGCCCGGCTGACAAGAACGTCAAGGCTGATGCCTTGTCCCGGTCTTTCCTGGTGTCAGATCTCGAGGAAGAACCTAAACATATCATCGATCCCGCCAGAGTGATGCGGGTGGCTCCCGTGAGTCTAAATCGTCTCCCTCCTGGTAAGACGTTCGTATCAGTAACCGACCGGAAGAGAATCCTACACTGGGGTCATTCGTCTAAACTAGCTGGCCACGCTGGTCAGAAAAAGACCCTCCAACTCATAACCCGGCACTATTGGTGGCCTACCCTGCACAAGGACGTAATAGACTTTGTATCTGCCTGTGTCTCCTGTGCCCGCAACAAAGTTCCGAGACACCTGCCTGCCGGCCGTCTTCTTCCGCTTCCTGTACCCGCTGCCCCTGGCAGCATATAGCCATGGACTTCATAACAGATCTGCCCGTTTCTGCCGGTTGTACGGTCATTTGGGTGGTCGCTGACCGCTTTTCCAAGATGGCTCACTTCATTCCTCTGCCAGGTCTTCCGTCTGCACCCGAGTTGGCTAAAGACTTTTCCGCCACATCTTCCGTCTCCATGGTCTGCCTCGTCACATTGTGTCGGATCGTGGGGTACAGTTCACCTTACGTTTCTGGAGAGCCACTTGTAAGTTGCTAGACGTCACCTTGGATTTCTCCTCCGCTTACCACCCGCAGTCCAATGGACAAGTTGAGCGAATCAATCAGAATCTGAACCAGTTATCTCCGGCACTTCGTTAATGCCCACCATTCTGACTGGGTGGAGCTCCTGCCTTGGGCCGAATTCTCTTACAATAATCATGAGAGCGAATCTTCCTCCAAGTCTCCGTTTTTTGTAGTCTTCGGTCAGCACCCTCGGATCCCTGTTCCTGTCACCATCTCTGTGGACAATCCAGCTGCGGAATCTCTGGTTAGAGAATTTTCCTCCATATGGGAGAGTACCCGATCCGCACTCATTCAGTCATCCGAGCGTATGAAGAGACATGCTGACAAAAGACGTCTGGATCCTCCTCAATTCCGTCCTGGGGATAAGGTCTGGCTTTCGTCCAAGTATGTCCGGCTCAAGATTCCTTCCTACAAGTTAGGCCCTCGGTTCATCGGTCCCTTTGAGATCATCAGCCAGATCAACCCGGTGTCCTATAAATTGAAACTCCCGGCCAATTTGCGCATTCCTAACTCTTTCCATGTATCTCTCCTCAAACCGGTGGTACTTAACTCTTTTTTCAAGTCTACAGGTACACCTCCTGCTCCAGTGTCTGCTGACGATGAATTTGAGGTAGAGAACATTCTGGCCACCAAAAGGGTAGGAAGAAAGACTTATTTTTTGGTGGATTGGAAGGGGTTTGGTCCTGAGGAGAGAACGTGGGAGCCTCGGGAGAACATCCATGCCCCTCTCATCCTAGCTAAATTTCTTTCTGGCCTAAAGAGGGGGGGGCCTAGAGGGGGGGGTACTGTAGCGTCGGCGTCCCTGCCTTCTGCCAGGCAGGGACGCTGTTCCCCTGCAGCAGCGTCCTCTGCCAGGCAGGGACGTCGCCCCCCTTACCCTTCCTCAGCGTCCTCCTTCCGCCCTGCTGGGGCCGCGCGCTCCTTCCCTGCTGCTGGACTTAGGGCGCGCGCCCGCGCCCTCCCCCGTCTTAAAGGAGCCGCGCGCATTTTTCAAATAAGTCCCCGGCCAATGCCGGAGGACTCCACCCTATATTAAGGGCTTCCTCCTTAATGGAGGTGCCCGAGCAATGTTGTTGTTGCACTGTTTCACTCTGCTTCAGCCCTCAGGTCCCGTTACCAGTTACCTGCCTGTTTCCTGCCCGTTTGCTGTATGCTACCTGTCCGCAAGTCTACCCGGAGGTTCGGACGTCACAAGTGGTGATCCACGGCTATTCCAGAGACTCTTGCCTGCTCGCTTGGGAGCGATCATCTGCCATCTGACTGCAGCCCTACCCGGAGGTTCGGACGTCACAAGCGGTGATCCCCGGCTATTCCAGAGACTCTTGCCTGCTCACTTGGGAGCGATCATCTGCCATCTGACTGCAGCCCTACCCGGAGGTTCGGACGTCACAAGCGGTGATCCCCGGCTGTTCCAGAGACTCTCGCCTGCTCACTTGGGAGTGTCCATCCGCCATCTGCCTGCTAGCCTACCGGGAGGCTTCACCATCTCAGGTCGTATATACCTGTCCATCTAGAGACTGCCCCGGTTACTTGCTGTGACAACCTGCCTGTCAATCCAGAGACTGCCCCGGTCACTTGCCGTGACAACCTGCCTGTCTATCCAGAGACTACCCCGGTCACTTGCCGTGACAACCTGCCTGTCTATCCAGAGACTGCCCCGGTCACTTGCCGTGACAACCTACCTGTAATCAGAGATGCCCGTCATTGCCGTGACAACTGCCTGTCAATCCAGAGACTGCCCGGTCACTTGCCGTGATCCTTTCCCGTATAACCAGAGACTGCCCCGTCACTTGCCGTACTTCCTGTCCGTCTCCCTGGGCGCCACCCGCTCTCTTACAAGTATAACCTTCTTGTATAAATAAAGCTCAGAGGTTCCACCTACCTGACCCGTTACAAGATAGCTACACCTAAAGGCAGAAAGATGAATGCTATCTGCCCCGTAGTAGAATCCCCAAAGAAATAGGAAGCCCCCAAACAAGTAATGGCGGTTAGACCAGAAGAAAATACGAACACAGACAGAAAATAGAATGAGCAAATGCTGGGGCCCAATCTGTCTAGATAGAAAAGTATAGGAAAGTATTCTGACTGCAACCCAAAAAAAACCCTGACAAAAATACCAACACTTCTGATTAACAAAAAAACTGAGATCACACGATCTCTACCACCTAAATCAGATCTCTGGTGTAACACACAGCAATTCAGCAAGACATAGGAACAGAGCAAAAGTACAAACCCAAACTGAGCACAATTGCAGAGCCAGGCCCCAAAAGGGACCAGGCTGAAGTCTTCTGCTAAGCAGCAAACCAGCGAGAAAATCCAACCAGAGGAAAAAAAAACTGCAAATCACTTATCTGAATGAGAGCAGGAATGCAAGCTGAGCTCCAAGCAAGACGTGGAAGAACAATTGATTACCGGCAAGGCTGAAGGGAGTTCAGGTCACTTATATCAGACCACTCAGAGCCAGCTGAAGGCCATTCAGCAATTAGTTCATTATCCTCAGCAACCACCGGAGGGAGCCCCAGCTCAGAAGTCGCCTCCAGAGTATTCACAACATGAGTCCCAGTAGATTAGTGATCCAACATTAGGACTCTCCGAACAGCTCTTTACAACATCATTTCTTGAATGTGGCCCCTCATCCTGCATGGTCCAAGAGGGACAGAAAGATATGCTGTTTAGTGATGCACAAATCTTAGAGCAGTCACAAGAAGATGATGGTGGGGAATGGCAAATTTTGTCTAACAAAGTAGATGATGATGAGACAGTTGCCAATAAGTCAGGTTGTTAAGTTAACAAGTCCGGAGGACCAGGGTGTGGTAATGGAAGACGAGGTGGTGGATGACAGTCACTGGCCCAACCTGGGAAGCTGGCATGCAGAGGGAGGCATACAGGAAGAGGTAGTGGGGTGACCAGACTGAGAAGGTGGGCAACTGTTCCACAGAGCACCGGCACTCGTGAATTTCTGTCATAGAGTTAGCTGTTCCCAATCTGTGACTTTTTTAAAGGGAACCTGTCACCTCCTTTTTCAGATATAAGATGCGGCCTCCGCCTTTAGGAGCTTATCTATAGCATTCTGTAGTGCTGTAGATAAGCCCCCGATGTAACCTGAAAGATAAGAAAAACGAGTTAGATTATACTCACCTGGGGGGTCGGTCTGGTCCGATGGGTGTCGCAGATCCAGGTGCGGCGCCTCCCATCTTCTTGCAATATCGTCTTCCTTGCTGCCTGTTGCGGCTCCTGCGCAGGCATACTGATTTGCCCTGTTGAGGGAAGAGCAAAGTACTGCAGTGCCCAGGTGCCAGGAAAGGTCAGAGAGGCCTTGCGCCTGCGCACTGCATTACTTTGCCCTCAACTGGGTAAATCAGTACGCCTGCGCAGGAGCTGGGACACGAAGCAAGGAGGAGGACGTCATATGAAGATGGAAGGCGCAGGACCCGGACCTGCGACGCCCATTGGACTGGACCGGCCCATTCTCTCAAGTCCCCGCTGGTAGCTGCGGGCAGGGCTGCCACTAGGAATTTCAGGGCCCCATACTGGCAAAATTTTCGGGGCCCCCTTGAGACTCCGCCCAGGATCCACCCCAGACCCGCCTCCACCCCTCGAACTGTCCACAGTCCCACCGCTCTCTCTTGGAAAAACTCCACTTCTCACCAATCACACATTAACAGTTCCCATCACCAGATCACACATATAGCCAGCAGATCTAGTTTTGGCCAAAAGATTTTTTAAGCCGCCACCATAACTCGATGGACCCTTTTGGCCGGGCTCTACTCTACTGTAAACTATTAAATATTTGTTAAAATATCCAATACAATTAGGTATATTTTTATTTATTTTTCAATTTTTAAAATGACCAATAACACCACATACAAGGGACAAATACCACCAGACCATATAATACCACTACAAAGTGACCAAATAATATCACATACAAGGAACAAATACCGCAACACCATGACCAGACCACATATTGTCACCACACAGTGACCGAATAATAGCACATACAAGGAACAAATACCGCCACAACCATGACCAGACCATATATTACCATCACATAGTGACTGAATACTACAATACTGATCAGTAATAAAAAAAAAAAACACAATACTATCACCATAAGTGCCATTCTACACAGGAGATCTGTACTTAGTATGCAGTGTCTGTGTACAGTAATACAGTAATCACCGGTGACATTGTACACAGGAGCTCTGTATACAGTGTATAGTGTCAGTGTACAAGTAACACTGACTCACGAGTGACGTCTCTACAGTCATGGCCAAAAGTTTTGAGAATGACACAAATATTATATTTTCACATGATCTGCTGCCCTCTGGTTTTTATGTGTGTTTGACAGATGTTTTTATCACAGACTGAAATATAATAATTGAAAACACATGAGTAACAAAAGCTTATATTGACAGTTAGAATGAGTTAATGCAGCAAGTCAATATTTGCAGTGTTGACCCTTCTTCTTCAGGACCTCTGCAATTCTCCCTGGCATGCTCTCAATCAACTTCTGGACCAAATCCTGACTGATAGCAGTCCATTCTTGCACAATCAATGCTTTCATTTTGGCAGAATTTTTAGGTTTTTGTTTGTCCACCCGTCTCTTGATGATTACCACAAGTTCTCAATGGGATTAAGATCTGGGGAGTTTCCAGGCCATGGACCCAAAATCTCTATGTTTTGTTCCCTGAGCCATTTAGTTATCACCTTTGCTTTATGGCAAGGTGCTCCATCATGCTGGAAAAGGCATTGTTGATCGCCAAATGTTATGTTACGGTAGCTGAGGAGTGCAGGTAAAAAAGGAAATACACCAGAGCAGTTGGAATCTATGAGATTGCAGTACCCTGACTAACCACCGCAACTAGAGGCAGCCGTGGAGCGTTCCTACGTTGGTCCTAGACGCCTCGTCACAGCCTGAGAAACTAACTACACCTAAAGATAGAAATAGGAAAGCTATCTGCCCCGTAGCAGAACCCCAAAGATAATAGAAAGCCCCCAAACATGTAATGGCGGTTAGACAAGAGGAAATACTGACACAGAAAGAAAATAGTATGAGCAAACGCTGGGGCCCAAACTATCTAAATAGAAAAGGATAGGAAGGGTACTTACTGCAATCTCAGAAAACCCTGAAAAAACACCAACTCTACTAATTTCAAAATCACCTGAGATCACACAACCTCTACCACCTAAATTAGTTCTCTGGTGTAACAAAAACAGCAGCCACTGAAAAAACTGGAAAAAGCAAAAGTACAAAACACAGTGGCTGGACTAAACTGAGAGGGCAAAAGCCCCCGGAGGGGACCCAGAAGGCCCCCACAGAAGTGCAGGACCAAATGCAAAAATATAGCAAAAACACAAAATAAGAAATTGTCTTATCTGATAGCAGGAGATGCAGACACGACACAGCAGGCTACAAGGGAAACTGGAAAGAAGGATTCAGACCAGAACAATTGATCACCGGCAACCCTGATGGGAAAATGATTCCCTTAAATAAGACCAATCAGTAACACCTGATTCCCAGTCCTCACTAGTACCGCTTGTAACCACCAGAGGGAGCCTCTGCTCAGAACTCATCTCAAACCCATTCACAACAGTACCCCCCCCTTGAGGAGGGGTCACCGAACCCTCATTTGAGCAACCAGGTCGGTCAGGATGAGTTCTATGATACGCACGGATAAGTCTCCTAGCATGGATGTCCGAAGCAAACACCCAAGAATTATCTTCCTGACCATAACCTCTCCATTTAACCAAATACTGGAGTCTTCGTCTAGAAAAACGAGAATCCAATATTTTCTCAACCACATACTCCAGATTGCCCTCAACCAAACAGGGTCAGGGGCACAGCAGCAGGAACCACTGGCTCAACAAACCTCTTCAACAAGGACTTGTGGAACACGTTATGGATCTTAAATGTCCCTGGAAGAAGCAAACGAAAAGAAACAGGATTAATAATCTCCATGATCTTATAAGGTCCAATGAACCTAGGCTTAAATTTAGGAGATGCTACTCTCATAGGAATATTCTTTGAGGACAACCAGACCAAGTCCCCCACTTTAAACCGAGGACCATCAGTCCTATGCCGGTTAGCAAACCGCTGGGCCTTCTCCTGAGAGAGGGACAACCTCTCCACTACCTGGTCCCAAATCTGCTGCATACGCTCAACAACAGAGTCAACACCTGGACAGACAGAAGCCTCCGTCTGTCCCGAAGAAAATCGAGGGTGAAACCCAGAATTACAGAAAAACGGAGACATCAAAGTGGCAGAGCTAGCCCTATTATTAAGAGCAAACTCAGCCAAAGGCAAAAAAGAGACCCAGTCATCCTGATCAGCAGACACAAAGCATCTTAGATAAGTCTCCAATGTCTGGTTTGTTCTCTCAGTTTGACCATTGGTCTGAGGATGAAACGCCGAGGAGAAAGACAATTGAACACCCAGTTTAGAACAAAAAGTCCTCCAAAATCTGGAAACAAACTGGACTCCTCTGTCAGACACAATGTTCTCAGGAATGCCGTGTAAACGAACCACGTGCTGAAGGAACAACGGCACCAATTCAGAGGAGGAAGGCAACTTAGGTAATGGCACAAGGGTTACTTTTAGAGGTCTCTGGATCTTTTTGGGACAAAACGGCACCTGCCCCAATTTCAGAGGCATCAACCTCCACCTGAAATGGCAGAGAAACATCAGGCTGCCGTAGAACAGGAGCAGAAGTGAATCTCTGCTTAAGTTCCTGAAACGCAGAGACTGCCTCAGGAGGCCAATTCACCACATCAGAACCCTTTCTGGTCAAATCAGTTAATGGTTTAACAATAACAGAGAAATTACCAATAAATTTACGATAAAAATTGGCAAAACCCAAAAATCTCTGAAGAGCCTTTAATGAAGTAGGTTGGACCCAATCACAGATGGCTCTGAACCTTGACTGGGTCCATTTCAATAACAGATGGGGACAAAATGAATCCCAGAAATGAGATCTTCTGTACGCCAAAAAGACACTTTGATTCCTTCACATACAGAGCATTCTCTCTCAAAATCTGGAATACAGTTCGAACATGTTTCACATGAGAGTCCCAGTCATTAGAAAAAATCAAGATATCATCCAAATAAACAATCAGAAACTTGTCCACAAAATCCCTGAAAATGTCATTCATGAAGGACTGGAAGACGGAAGGAGCATTAGTTAGCCCAAAGGGCATCACAAGGTACTCAAAATGCCCTTCAGGGGTGTTAAATGCCGTCTTCCATTCATCCCCGTGCTTAATGCGAATAAGGTTATACGCCCCCCTGAGGTCAAGCTTGGTAAACCAAGTAGCGTTTTTCACCCTGGAAAACAGGTCAGAAATCAAGGGTAACGGGTATTGATATTTCACAGTAATATTGTTCAAGAGACGATAATCAATACACGGCCTTAATGAACCATCTTTTTTGGCCACAAAGAAAAAACCGGCACCTAAGGGTGAAGAGGATGGTCTGATATGACCCTTCTCCAATGATTCCTTGATATAAGACCGCATAGCGTCATGTTCAGGTACAGACAAGTTAAAAAGGCGACCCTTAGGGAATTTACTACCTGGCACTAATTCAATAGCGCAGTCATAGCTCCTATGGGGAGGTAAGGATGCAGATTTACTTTCGCTAAACACATCAGAAAAATCAAACAAAAAGTCAGGAACATCCTCAGCCTGGGGGGAGGCAGAAAAAACAGGAGTGTTGGTATTAACACATTGGCAGCCCCAACTGGTTACAGACACAGATTTCCAATCCAAAACAGGATTATGAGACTGTAACCAAGGGAAACCCAGCACTATAATGTCATGCAGATTATATAGAACCAAAAATTTGCAGCACTCCTGGTGATCAGGTTCAACCCTCATTATCACCTGAGTAGAAAACTGGGGTTTATTCTCAGCCAAAGGGGTAGAATCGATCCCCAGTAGGGAATAGACTTCTGTAGGGGTATCAAGGGAAATCCACAACGTTTAGCAAAATCATAATCCATCAGGTTAATAGCTGCTCCAGAATCAACGAAAGCCTGAGCAGAAAATGAGGACAGAGAGCATATCAGAGTGACAGTTAATAAAAACTTAGTCTGAACACTACCCAAGACAACTGAGCGTGCAAAATGTCTTCCCCGCTTAGGGCAGACTGAAATAGCATGAGAGGCATCACCACAGTAGAAACATAACCCATTGCGCTTTCGAAACTCATGACGCTGTGCCCCAGACACCACTCCATCACACTGCATGGGCTCAGCAGCTGGCTCACAAGGCAACACCACTCCACGCATACTTCTCCGCTCACGCAAATGTCTGTCAATTTGAATCGCTAATGACATAGAATCATTGAGACCAGAGGGGACAGGGAATCCCACCATAACATCCTTTACATTATCTGACAGACCCTTCCGGAAAAGGGCCGCCAAAGCGTCGTCATTCCATTTGGTCAGGACTGCCCACCTACGGAATCTCTGACAGTATAACTCAGCGTCATCAAGCCCCTGATTTAATGCCAACAAGGCTTTTTCAGCTTGATCAGTGACATTAGGCTCATCGTACAATAACCCCAAAGCCTGAAAAAAACGCATCAACATCACTCAAAACAGGATCCCCAGGTATCAGGGAAAAAGCCCAATCCTGAGGATCGCCGCGCAGGAGAGAGATGACAATTTGAACCTGCTGCGCTGCGTTTCCTGAGGACTTAGATTTTAAGGCAAAAAACAATTTACAATTATTTTTGAAATTCTGAAACTTAGCTCGATCCCCTAAAAACAAATCTGGCATGGGGATCCTAGGTTCCACAACAGGCAACCTAGCAAGATATGCAGCAATACTCTGAACCTCAGTGGCAAGCCGATCCACACGGCCAGACAACTGTGCAAACTCCATTGGGAGAAAAGATCCTCCCCAGCACCCAAGATACAGAGGGAAAAAAAAAAAAAAAAAAAATGCAATAAACAGAAAAATATCTCTGACAACTTTTCTTCCTTCAAAATATTTTTTCCCTTCTGTGAGTACCATACAATTTTTATGGCCGGTGATACTGTTATGTTACGGTAGCTGAGGAGTGCAGGTAAAAAAGGAAATACACCAGAGCAGTTGGAATCTATGAGATTGCAGTACCCTGACTAACCACCGCAACTAGAGGCAGCCGTGGAGCGTTCCTACGTTGGTCCTAGACGCCTCGTCACAGCCTGAGAAACTAACTACACCTAAAGATAGAAATAGGAAAGCTATCTGCCCCGTAGCAGAACCCCAAAGATAATAGAAAGCCCCCAAACATGTAATGGCGGTTAGACAAGAGGAAATACTGACACAGAAAGAAAATAGTATGAGCAAACGCTGGGGCCCAAACTATCTAAATAGAAAAGGATAGGAAGGGTACTTACTGCAATCTCAGAAAACCCTGAAAAAACACCAACTCTACTAATTTCAAATCACCTGAGATCACACAACCTCTACCACCTAAATTAGTTCTCTGGTGTAACAAAAACAGCAGCCACTGAAAAAACTGGAAAAAGCAAAAGTACAAAACACAGTGGCTGGACTAAACTGAGAGGGCAAAAGCCCCCGGAGGGGACCCAGAAGGCCCCCACAGAAGTGCAGGACCAAATGCAAAAATATAGCAAAAACACAAAATAAGAAATTGTCTTATCTGATAGCAGGAGATGCAGACACGACACAGCAGGCTACAAGGAAACTGGAAAGAAGGATTCAGACCAGAACAATTGATCACCGGCAACCCTGATGGGAAAATGATTCCCTTAAATAAGACCAATCAGTAACACCTGATTCCCAGTCCTCACTAGTACCGCTTGTAACCACCAGAGGGAGCCTCTGCTCAGAACTCATCTCAAACCCATTCACAACAGCCAAACTGCTCTTGGAGGGTTGGGAGAAGTTGCTCTTGGAGGACATTCTGGTACCATTCTTTATTCATGGCTGTGTTTTTAGGCAAGACTGTGAGAGAGCCGATTCCCTTGGCTGAGAAGCAACCCCACACATGAATGGTTTCAGGATGCTTAACAGTTGGCATGAGACAAGACTGGTGGTAGCGCTCACCTTGTCTTCTCCGAATGAGGCGTTTTCCTGATGTCCCAAACAATCGAAAAGGGGATTCATCAGAGAAAATAACTTTACCCCAGTCCTCAGCAGTCCACTGCCTGTACCTTTTGCAGAATATCAGTCTGTCCATGATGTTTTTTCTGGAGAGAAGTGGCTTCTTTGCTGCCCTCCTTGAGACCAGGCCTTGCTCCAAGAGTCTCCGCCTCACAGTGCGTGCAGATGCACTCACACCTGCCTGCTGCTATTCCTGAGCAAGCTCTGCACTGCTGGTAGCCCGTTCCCGCAGCTGAAACACTTTTAAGAGACGGTCCTGGCGCTTGCTGGTCTTTCTTGGGCGCCCTGGAGCCTTTTTGGCAACAATGGAACCTCTCTCCTTGAAGTTCTCGATGATGCGATAGATTGTTGACTGAGGTGCAATCTTTCTAGCTGCGATACTCTTCCCTGTTAGGCCATTTTTGTGCATTGCAATGATGACTGCACGTGTTTCTTTAGAGATAACCATGGTTAACAGAAGAGAAACAATGATGCCAAGCACCAGCCTCCTTTTAAAGTGTCCAGTGGTGTCATTCTTACTTAATCATGACAGATTGATCTCCAGCCATGTCCTCATCAACACCCACACCTGTGTTAATGGAGCAATCACTGAAAAGAGGTTAGCTGGTCCTTTTAAGGCAGGGCTGCAATGATGTTGAAATGTGTTTTGGGGGATAAAGTTCATTTTCTAGCCAAATATTGACTTTGCAAGTAATTGCTGTTAAGCTGATCACTCTTTATAACATTCTGGAGTATATGCAAATTGCCATTAGAAAAAGTGAAGCAGTAGACTTTGTAAAAATTTATATTTGTGTCATTCTCAAAACTTTTGGCCATGACTGTAGGTGAAGTCCTTCATCTTTGCTTTTCATCTTTCATCCAGCATAGACCGCCATCACTTCTTCCTGCCAGGGCTCGTCTCTGCAGGAAATAACACAGTTATCTAGAGCTCCGATTGCAGAACACATTACTTATTTTTTTCCCAACTTCTAAACTACACCAGATGAAAAAAAAGGTGACATAATGTCACTCTGCACAGTAACAGGACCTTCCCCCATTTAAAACAGTATACTCAAAAAAAATAAAATACATCACTGCAGTAATAATATCCCTTAATTAGCCCCTATTGTAATAATATCCCCCATCCTGGCCCTGTGTGTCTCATTCCTGGCTTCAGCCATATGTTCTCCCATCCCGTCCTCATGAGTATCCATTCTGCCCCATATAATCTCCCCATCCTGCCCCATCTGTCTCCAACCCTGCCTCCATGTCTTTTATCCTGCCCCCAGTGTCTCCAATTCTGCCACCAGTGCCTCCAATCCTGCCCCAGTGTCTCCAATCATGCCCCAAGTGTTGTGAATAGGCTGGAAATGAGTTCTGAGCAGAAGCTCCCTCTGGTGGTTACAAACGGTACTGGACTGTCCAGTGAAGATTGTGAGGATTGGGAATCAGGTGTTACTGACTGGTCTTATATAAGGGAGTCGCCTTCCCATCAGAGTTGCCCGTGATCAATTCTTCTGGTCTCTATCCTTGATTCCTGTTTCCTTGGTAGCCTGCTGTGTCGTGTCTGAATCTCCTGCTAACAGATAAGACATTTTCTTCTTTTTGTTTTTGTGCTTGATTTTTGCATTTTGTCCTGCACTTCTGTGGGGGCCTTCAGGGTCCCTTCTGGGGGCTTTTGCCCTCTCAGTTCAGTTCAGCCACTGATGTTTGTACATTTGCTTTTTCCATTTTTTTCAGTGGCTGCTGTTTTGTTTTTGGTTACACCAGAGAACTAATTTAGGTGGTAGAGGTCGTGTGATCTCAGGTGTTTTTGAAATTAGTAGAGTTGGTGCTTTTCAGGGTTTTTTGGGATTGCAGTAAGTGCCCTTCCTATCCTTTTCTATTTAGTAAGTTTGGGCCCCAACGTTTGCTCATACTATTTTCTGTCTGTGTCAGTATTTCTTCTTGTCTAACCGCCATTACATGTTTGGGGGCTTTCTTTGTTCTTTGGGGATCTGCTCCGGGGCAGATAGCTTTCCTCTTTCTATCTTTAGGTGTAGTTAGTTTCTCAGGCTGTGACGAGGCGTCTAGGACCAACGTAGGAACGCTCCACGGCTGCCTCTAGTTGTGGTGGTTAGTCAGGGTACTGCAATCTCATAGTTTCCAACTGCTCTGGTGTATTTCCTTTTTTGCCTGCTCTCCTCAGCTACCAAATCATAACAGTATCACCGGCCTAAACTGAAAATTATATGGTACTCACAGAAGGTAAAAATATTGTGGAAAGAAAAAAGTTGTCAGAGTTGTCAGAGATTTTTTTTTTTTTTTCTGTTTGTTGCATTTTTTTTTCCCTCTGTATCTCTGGGTGCTGAGGAGGATTTTTTTTTCTCTCAATGGAGTTTGCACAGTTGTCTGGCCGTGTGGATCAGCTTGCCACTGAAGTTCGGAGTATTGCTACCTATCTTGCTAGGTTGCCTGTTGTGGAACCTAGGATCCCCATGCCAGATTTGTTTTTAGGGGATCGAGCTAAGTTTCTGAATTTCAAAAAAAACTGTAAATTGTTTTTTGCCTTAAAATCTAAGTCCTCAGGGAACGCAGCGCAGCAGGTTCAAATTGTCATCTCTCCTGCGCGGCGACCCTCAGGATTGGGCTTTTTCCCTGACACCTGGGGATCCTGTTTTGAGTGATGTTGATGCGTTTTTTCAGGCTTTGGGGTTATTGTACGATGAGCCTAATGTCACTGATCAAGCTGAAAAAACTTTGTTGGCATTAAGTCAGGGGCTTGAGGACGCTGAGTTATACTGTCAGAGATTCCGTAAGTGGGCAGTCCTGACCAAATGGAATGACGACGCTTTGGCAGCTCTTTTTCGGAAGGGACTGTCAGATAATATAAAGGATGTTATGGTGGGATTCCCTGTTCCCTCTGGTCTCAATGATTCTATGTCATTAGCGATTCAAATTGACAGACGTTTGCGTGAGCGGAAAGGTATGCGTGGAATAATGTTGCCTTGTGAACCTGCTTCTGAATCCATGCAGTGTGATAGAGTGGTTTCTGGGGCACAGCGTCATGAATTTCGAAAGCGCAATGGGTTATGTTTCTACTGTGGTGATGCCTCTCATGCTATTTCAGTCTGCCCTAAGAGGGAAGACGTTTTGCACGCTCAGTTGTCTTGGGTAGTGTTCAGACTAAGTTTTTATTAACTGTTACCCTGATATGCTCTCTGTCCTCATTTTCTGCTCAGGCTTTTGTTGATTCTGGAGCAGCTATTAACCTGATGGATTTTGATTTTGCTAAACGTTGTGGGTTTCCCTTGATACCCCTACGGAAGTCTATTCCCCTACTGGGGATCGATTCTACCCCTTTGGCTGAGAATAAACCTCAGTTCTCTACTTAGGTGATAATGAGAGTAGAACCTGATCATCAGGAGAGTTGCAAATTTTTGGTTCTGTATAATCTGCATGACATTATCGTACTGGGTTTCCCTTGGTTACAGTCTCATAATCCTGTTTTGGATTGGAAATCTGTGTCTGTTACCAGTTGGGGCTGCCAATGTGTTAATACCAACACTCCTGTTTTTTCTGCCTCCCCCCAGGCTCTGGATGTTCCTGACTTTTTGATTGATTTTTCTGATGTGTTTAGCGAAAGTAAATCTGCATCCTTACCTCCCCATAGGAGCTATGACTGCGCTATTGAATTAGTGCCTGGTAGTAAATTCCCTAAAGGTCGCCTTTTTAACTTGTCTGTACCTGAACATGACGCTATGCGGTCTTATATCAAGGAGTCATTGGAGAAGGGTCATATCAGACCATCCTCTTCACCCTTAGGTGCCGGTTTTTTCTTTGTGGCCAAAAAGGATGGTTCATTAAGGCCGTGTATTGATTATCGTCTCTTGAACAATATTACTGTGAAATATCAATATCCGTTACCCTTGATCTCTGATCTGTTTTCCAGGGTGAAAAACGCTACTTGGTTTACCAAGCTTGACCTCAGGGGGGCATATAACCTTATTCGCATTAAGCACGGGGATGAATGGAAGACGGCATTTAATACCCCTGAAGGGCATTTTGAGTACCTTGTGATGCCCTTTGGGCTCACTAATGCTCCTTCTGTCTTCCAGTCCTTCATGAATGACATTTTCAGGGATTTTGTGGATAAATTTCTGATTGTTTATTTGGATGATATCTTGATTTTTTCCAATGACTGGGACTCTCATGTAAAACATGTTCGGACTTTGTTCCAGATTTTGAGAGAGAATGCTCTGTATGTGAAGGGATCAAAGTGTCTTTTGGCGTTCAGAGGATCTCATTTCTGGGATTCATTTTGTTCCCATCTGTTATTGAAATGGACCCGGTCAAAGTTCAGGCCATCTGTGATTGGGTCCAACCTACTTCATTAAAGGCTCTTCAAAGATTCTTGGGTTTTGCCAATTTTTATCGTAAATTTATTGGTAATTTCTCTGTTATTGTTAAACCATTAACTGATTTGACCAAGAAGGGTTCTGATGTGGTGAATTGGCCTCCTGAGGCAGTCTCTGCATTTCAGGAACTTAAGCAGAGATTCACTTCTGCTCCTGTTCTACGGCAGCCTGATGTTTCTCTACCATTTCAGGTGGAGGTGGATGCCTCTGAAATTGGGGCAGGTGCCGTTTTGTCCCAAAGAGATCCAGAGACCTCTAAAAGTAACCCTTGTGCCTTTTTCTCTCGAAAATTTTCTCCCACTGAACGTAATTATGACGTGGGTAATCGGGAGTTATTAGCCATGAAGTGGGCTTTTGAAGAGTGGAGACATTGGCTGGAGGGAGCCAAACATCAGGTGGTGGTCCTTACGGACCATAAGAATCTAGTTTATCTGGAATCTGCCAAGCGACTTAATCCTAGACAGGCCAGGTGGGCCTTGTTTTTCACACGTTTTAATTTTGTGGTTTCATTTCTTCCTAGCACTAAAAATGTTAAGGCGGATGCCCTCTCGAGGAGTTTCCTGGCGGACTCTCCTGAGTTATCTGATCCTTCTGTTATTTTGAAAGAGGGTGTAGTTCTTTCCGCCATCTCGCCCAATTTGAGACTGGCTCTGGAGGGGTGTCAGGAGGATAAGCCCGAGCGCTGCCCTGTTGGGAAATTGTTTGTCCCGGACCAGTGGAAAAAGAGTGTAATGTCTGAGATTCATTGTTCCGCGTTGGCCGGTCATCCCGGAATTTTTGGTACCAGAGACCTGGTTAGTCGGTCCTTTTGGTGGTCTACCTTGTCTCGTGATGTCAGGGAGTTTGTGCAGTCCTGCGGGACTTGCTCTCGCTCCAAGCCTTGCTCTCGTTCTAGTGGTTTGTTGATGCCATTACCTGTGCCCAAGAGACCATGGACCCATATCTCTATGGATTTAATTTCCGACCTCCCTGTTTCTCAGAGAATGACTGTCATCTGGGTGATTTGCGATAGGTTTTCCAAGATGATACATCTTGTGCCATTACCTAAGTTGCCTTCCTCCTCTGAATTGGTGCCTTTGTTCCTTCAGCACGTGGTTCGTTTACACGGCATTCCTGAGAACATTGTGTCTGACAGAGGAGTCCAGTTTGTTTCCAGATTTTGGAGGACCTTTTGTTCTAAAATTGGTGTTCAATTGTCTTTCTCCTCGGCGTTTCATCCTCAGACCAATGGTCAAACTGAGAGAACAAACCAGACATTGGAGACTTATCTAAGATGCTTTGTGTCTGCTGATCAGGATGACTGGGTCTCTTTTTTGCCTTTGGCTGAGTTTGCTCTTAATAATAGGGCTAGCTCTGCCACTTTGATGTCTCCATTTTTCTGTAATTCTGGGTTTCACCCTCGATTTTCTTCAGGACAGACGGAGGCTTCTGTCTGTCCAGGTGTTGACTCTGTTGTGGAGCGTATGCAACAGATTTGGGACCAGGTAGTGGAGAGGTTGTCCCTCTCTCAGGAGAGGGCCCAGTGGTTTGCTAACCGGCATAGGACTGATGGTCCTCGGTTTAAAGTGGGGGACTTGGTCTGGTTGTCCTCAAGAAATATTCCTATGAGAGTGGCATCTCCTAAATTTAAGCCTAGGTTCATTGGACCTTATAAGATCATGGAGATTCTTAATCCTGTTTCTTTTCGTTTGCTTCTTCCAGGGACATTTAAGATCCATAACGTGTTCCACAAGTCCTTGTTGAAGAGGTTTGTTGAGCCAGTGGTTCCTACTACTGTGCCTCCTGACCCTGTTTTGGTTGAGGGCAATCTGGAGTATGTGGTTGAGAAAATATTGAATTCTCGTTTTTCTAGACGGAAACTCCAGTATTTGGTTAAATGGAGAGGTTATGGTCAGGAAGACAATTCTTGGGTGTTTGCTTCGGACATCCATGCTAGGAGACTCATCCGTGCTTATCATAGAACTCATCCTGACCGACTGTCAGGAGTCGAACCCAGTACCTCTTGTCCACTGGCCAGCAGCTCTACCATTTGAGCTATTCTGCTGGCTGCAAAGTTCCTTGCTGAACCCAGATACCATTGACTGTTCTTCCTGATTGGCTACACCTAGTGCTCTCTTGATTGGGCCTCTGATTGCCAATTACACACCCTATATAAACCTGGCCCTGTGGGTGTGTCATTGCGAGATTATTGTGCTTCCAGCCTTTAGTCAAGCTCTTTCTCCTGCTGTTCCTGCTGCTACAAACACTGCTCTCCTGTGAACTGACCTCGGCCTGCCACCTGACTACGTTATCTGCCTGCTCCTCTGCTACCGAACTGCCTTTCCTGTGTACCGACCTCCGGCTGCCATCTGACTACGTTATCTGCCTGCTCCTCTGCTACAAACACTGCCTTTCCTGTGTACCTACCTCCGGCTGCCACCTGACTACGTTATCTGCCTGCTCCTCTGCTACAAACACTGCTCTCCTGTGTACCGACCTCCGGCTGCCACCTGACTACGTTACCTGCCTCTGCTTCCCCTAGTGTTTGCAGTAACATCGGCTCCAACCCAGACGGGATCCTGACAGAATAATCTCGCGCCAAAATGGAGTCCGCTGTGAACACCCTGAGGCGGCAAGTTACGGAGCTTCAAAGTTTTTGTACTGACTCTCAAGGAAAATATGCCAAGTTACAAACTGATTTCACGGCGATACAACAGGAAGTAATTGAGCTACAAAAACAACTACTGGACGTGCGCAATTCAGGGCCCGAATCAAACGCGCGGCTGCCGCTGCCTGCAAAGTTCAGTGGGATCGCAAGCAGTACCGAGGATTCCTCAATCAATGCCGCATATACTTCCAGATGCAACCTGCTCCCTTTACCAGTGAGAGGAAGAAAGTTTTTTTCATGATAAATCTCCTGACGGATGAAGCTCTTGCTTGGGCTTCACCTTATGTAGAAAAGGACTATGCCCTCCTTAATGACCTGGAAGCTTTCATCGCAGCTATGAATCAAGTTTTTGATGACCCAAACCGCTGTGCCACAGCAGAAACCAAATTACATAATTTGCGCCCAGGACGTCGCTCTGTTGCGGAATATACATCGGAGTTCCGTCGCTGGGTGGCCGACACCACCTGGAATCCAGCGGCCCAGAGAAGTCAATTTCGACGAGGGTTATCAGAACCAGTGAAAGACGAGCTTGCCAGGGTTGAGACCCCTGACCAGTTGGAGGACTTTATTCAACTATGTATCCGGATTGACCAGAGACTTACTGAAAGGAGAAAGGAGAGACTGCGAGCACTTGGGAATAGCCCTGGCTTCTCATTTTCAGCATCAGACCACCAAGAAAAGACGCAAGGCGTGTCTGAACCGATGCAGATCGAACGTCATCCGAAGACCACTCTCTGCACAGGAGAAGGAGAGGCGACGTGCAGAACATCTCTGCCTCTATTGTGGGGACCCTGGACACTATGCCATCAACTGTCCTAACAAAAGGACTATAGCCTTTACCAACAACAGGTCTGCCAGCAATACGGACCTTTCTCAGCAGTCGGATTCCATCTTGCAGACTATCTCATCAGTAACGCCAGAAATAGACAAAATACATACCACATCATCTCATTTTGTAATCCCCATTCAGGTTGTAATGGGCACCCAAAAAATACTATGCTCTGCCCTGTTGGATTCGGGAGCAGGAGGAAATTTTATGGACTTAAAATTTACACGTGATAATATTTCCAGTAGGACCAAATCCACACCAATTGAAATGGAAACTGTGGATGGATCACCTTTGTCTTCTGGACCTGTCACGCATGAGACAATCGAACTGGAGATTTGTATCGACCCGGATCATCATGAAGCTGTCAGTTTCCACCTTATTTCATCTCCGAAATTTCCGGTTATTCTAGGGATCCCCTGGTTTTCAGTCCATAACCCTTCTATCAACTGGGCATCAAGGACCATCACCTTTCCATCTGACTACTGTAAGAATAATTGTCATAAGGAACCCCCTGTTCTCCAACAAGTCCAAATCTCTGAGATTTCGCATGAGAAGGAAGAGAAACTACCACCTCAATATCAGCAGTTCTCTGATGTCTGCAGTAAGAAGAAAGCAGATCAATTACCTCCTCACCGTCCTTACGACTGTCCCATTGAATTGCTGCCAGGAGCAACCATTCCATTTGGACGGATTTACAATCTTTCCGAACCTGAATTGAAGGTATTAAGAAAGTTCCTGGATGAAAATTTAGAGAAAGGCTTTATTCGACCTTCCACATCTCCAGCTGGGGCACCCCTGTTCTTTGTTGAAAAGAAAGACTCCACTCTGCGGCCATGTATTGACTACAGAGAGATGAATAATATCACTGTCAAGAATCGCTACCCGCTACCCTTGATTCCTGAACTATTTGAGAGACTCCGTTCTGCGAAAATCTTTACGAAGCTGGATCTTAGAGGGGCTTACAACCTCATACGGATTCGCCCAGGAGATGAGTGGAAGACCGCCTTCAGAACGAGATATGGACATTTTGAATCTCTTGTTATGACCTTTGGCCTTAGCAATGCCCCAGCCACCTTTCAACATTTTATTAATGATGTATTTCGAGATTTCTTGGACCAATTCGTTGTGGCTTATCTCGATGACATTCTTATATTTTCAGACACCTTGGAAGAGCATCGCAGGCACGTCCAGTTAGTCTTGGAACGACTACAGGAGAACCATCGCTACATTAAACTTGAAAAATGTGAGTTTGAACAAACCAGTATCCAATTTCTGGGATATATCATCTCCCCAGAAGGTCTGAGCATGGATCCCGGCAAAATCAATGCTGTAGTGGACTGGCCTGTTCCAAGAAATTTAAAAGACGTCCAGCGTTTCATAGGATTTGCAAATTTTTACCGAAAATTTATAAAGAACTTTTCACGGATCATACTACCAATTACTACACTAACAAAAAAGACCAAAGCATTTTTCTGGTCTCCGGAGGCACAGGAGGCTTTTGACAAGTTGAAAACTCTTTTTACGTCTGCTCCATTGTTAGTACACCTAAATCCTGAATTGCCATTTACTGTCGAAGTGGACGCCTCGGACTCTGCAGTGGGAGCCATTCTGTCTCAGCGAGTTGGGGACAAGATGCAACTTCACCCATGTGCGTTTCTTTCCCACACCATGTCATCTGCAGAAAAGAACTACGACATTGGTAATAAAGAACTGTTAGCCATTAAAGTTGCCTTCTCCGAGTGGAGACATCTTCTGGAAGGTGCCAATCACCCTGTGACTGTCCTCACGGACCACAAGAATCTTGAATTCCTCCATACAGCAAAAAGATTGTCTGCAAGACAAGCACGATGGGCCTTATTTTTCTCAAGATTCAATTTTATAATCTCTTACCGGCCTGGTTCAAGAAATGGCAAGGCTGACGCCCTGTCCAGGATGTGTTCGGAACCTCAGGAGAGGTCTAGTAATGATGATACAATTCTAGGCCCTAAAAATTTTTTGGGAATATTGCACTCTAGAGGACTAGGTAATAGAATTAAAGATGGATATCAAGAGGACTCTTTCCTTAACCATCCTTCGGAAGACGTCGATCTTTCATTCAAAGAGGGGTTTTGGATGCAGAAACACCAAATATATGTACCTGAATCTTCTCGCCTTGAAGTCCTCAAAAGTGTCCATGATTCTAAACTGGCAGGACATCCTGGAGTTGCAAAAACACAAGACTTACTACTTCGTTTCTTTTGGTGGCCTAATTGTAGGAAGGACGTGAGGAAATATGTTTCAACCTGTTTAACATGCGCATGAAACAAGACCCCACAATCGTCTCCTCTAGGACTCTTGCAACCACTCCCAGTTCCATCCAGGCCTTGGGGATCTATTTCCATGGATTTTATTGTGGAACTACCCCCTTCCAAACAGATGACCATCATCCTTGTCATAGTGGACCGACTCACAAAAATGGCCCACTTTATTCCAACTGAAGGAATTCCTACTGCTGAAAAAACTGCAGAACTGATGATCAAAGAGGTATTCAGGTTACATGGAATTCCTGACAGCATGGTGTCTGACAGAGGCATTCAGTTTACGTCAAAATTTTGGAAGAGTTTCTGTACAGCCTTGGGAGTCACGGTGAATCTTTCTACCGCTTTCCATCCTCAGTCCAATGGCCAGACGGAGAGAACGAACCAGACTTTGGAGCAATACCTCCGTTGCTTCATTTCCTATCTTCAGGATTACTGGGTGGACTATTTACCAACAGCAGAGTTTGCCTACAACAACTCCATACATAGCGCTACATCTCAAACCCCATTTTTTGCTAATTATGGAGTACATCCAGTATTTATCCCTAATCTGCCAGTGAACACTCCCATTCCTGCTGTTAATGACAGGCTTACAAAATTACAGGAATCCCAGAAGGAATTATCAGAGATATTGCTCAAGACCCAGGAAGAATATAAGGAAGCAGCAGATAAACATCGGAGAGTGCCCCCTGCTCTTCAGGTTGGAGACAAAGTTTGGCTGTCCACTAAAAACCTTAAGACACATGTGCCATCCTCCAAATTGGGTCAGAAATTCATTGGACCTTTTCAAATTTCTGCAAAAATTAACCAGGTTGCTTTTCGTTTAAAACTTCCCAACAATATAAAGATTCATCCAGTGTTTCACATATCCTTGCTCAACCCTTCTGTGAAAACCCGTTTCCAGGAAGAATTCAGCCACCTCCTCCACCAGAAAGGATCCGTGGTGAAGAAGAATACATTGTGGATAAGATTCTGGACTCCCGAAAATTCAGAGGTAAACTGCAGTATCTGGTGCAGTGGAAGGGTTACGGACCAGAGGAAAATTCATGGGAACCAAGGGACAACGTCCATGCTCCTAGACTAACAAGAGCCTTTCATCAGAGGTACCCGGATAAGCCAGCTCCTGAGATGTCCAGAGGCCATCCTGGAAGGAGGGGAGTACTGTCAGGAGTCGAACCCAGTACCTCTTGTCCACTGGCCAGCAGCTCTACCATTTGAGCTATTCTGCTGGCTGCAAAGTTCCTTGCTGAACCCAGATACCATTGACTGTTCTTCCTGATTGGCTACACCTAGTGCTCTCTTGATTGGGCCTCTGATTGCCAATTACACACCCTATATAAACCTGGCCCTGTGGGTGTGTCATTGCGAGATTATTGTGCTTCCAGCCTTTAGTCAAGCTCTTTCTCCTGCTGTTCCTGCTGCTACAAACACTGCTCTCCTGTGAACTGACCTCGGCCTGCCACCTGACTACGTTATCTGCCTGCTCCTCTGCTACCGAACTGCCTTTCCTGTGTACCGACCTCCGGCTGCCATCTGACTACGTTATCTGCCTGCTCCTCTGCTACAAACACTGCCTTTCCTGTGTACCTACCTCCGGCTGCCACCTGACTACGTTATCTGCCTGCTCCTCTGCTACAAACACTGCTCTCCTGTGTACCGACCTCCGGCTGCCACCTGACTACGTTACCTGCCTCTGCTTCCCCTAGTGTTTGCAGTAACATCGGCTCCAACCCAGACGGGATCCTGACACCGACCTGGTTGCTCAAATGAGGGTTCGGTGACCCCTCCTCAAGGGGGGGGTACTGTTGTGAATAGGCTGGAAATGAGTTCTGAGCAGAAGCTCCCTCTGGTGGTTACAAACGGTACTGGACTGTCCAGTGAAGATTGTGAGGATTGGGAATCAGGTGTTACTGACTGGTCTTATATAAGGGAGTCGCCTTCCCATCAGGGTTGCCGGTGATCAATTGTTCTGGTCTCTATCCTTGATTCCTGTTTCCTTGGTAGCCTGCTGTGTCGTGTCTGAATCTCCTGCTAACAGATAAGACATTTTCTTCTTTTTGTTTTTGTGCTTGATTTTTGCATTTTGTCCTGCACTTCTGTGGGGGCCTTCAGGGTCCCTTCTGGGGGCTTTTGCCCTCTCAGTTCAGTTCAGCCACTGATGTTTGTACATTTGCTTTTTCCAGTTTTTTCAGTGGCTGCTGTTTTGTTTTTGGTTACACCAGAGAACTAATTTAGGTGGTAGAGGTTGTGTGATCTCAGGTGTTTTTGAAATTAGTAGAGTTGGTGCTTTTCAGGGTTTTTTGGGATTGCAGTAAGTGCCCTTCCTATCCTTTTCTATTTAGTAAGTTTGGGCCCCAACGTTTGCTCATACTATTTTCTGTCTGTGTCAGTATTTCTTCTTGTCTAACCGCCATTACATGTTTGGGGGCTTTCTTTGTTCTTTGGGGATCTGCTCCGGGGCAGATAGCTTTCCTCTTTCTATCTTTAGGTGTAGTTAGTTTCTCAGGCTGTGACGAGGCATCTAGGACCAACGTAGGAACGCTCCACGGCTGCCTCTAGTTGTGGTGGTTAGTAAGGGTACTGCAATCTCATAGTTTCCAACTGCTCTGGTGTATTTCCTTTTTTGCCTGCTCTCCTCAGCTACCAAATCATAACACCCCAGTGTCTCCAATCATGCCCCCAGTGTCTCCAATCATGCCCCCCAGTGTCTCCAATCATGCCCCCAGTGTCTCCAATCATGCCCCCAGTGTCTCCAATCCTGCCCCTTCTCCATCCTGCCCCCAGTGTCTCCAATAATGCCTCCATGACTTTCATTCTGCCCCCAGTGTCTCCATTCTGGCCTCATGTCTTTCATTCAGCCCCCTGTCTGTATGTCCAATCCTGCCCCCAGTGTCTCCAATCCTGCCCCGTCTCCATCCTGCCCCAGTGTCTCCAATCCTGCCCCATCTCCATGCTGATTCCTGCCCAGTCTCCATTCTGCCCCGTGTCCATTCTGATTCCTGCCCAGTCTCCATTCTGCCCCATCTCCATCCTGATTCCTGCCCAGTCTCCATTCTGCCCCGTCTCCATCCTGATTCCTGCCCCGTCTCCATGCTGATTCCTGCCCAGTCTCCATCCTTCCCCGTCCAGTCTCCATTCTGCCCCCAGTCCTGCCCCGTCTCCATTCTGCCCCCAGTCCTGCCCCGTCTCCATGCTGATTCCTGCCCTGTCTCCATCCTTATTCCTGCCCAGTCTCCATCCTTCCCCGTCCAGTCTCCATTCTGCCCCCAGTCCTGCCCCATCTCCATTCTGCCCCCAGTCCAGCCCCATCTCCATTCTGCCCCCGTCCTGCCCCGTCTACATTCTGCCCCTTCTCCATCCTGATTCCTGCCCAGTCTCCATCCTTCCCCGTCCAGTCTCCGTTCTGCCCCCAGTCCTGCCCGTCTCCATTCTGCACCCAGTCCTGCCCCGTCTCCATTCTGCCCCAGTCCTGCCCGTCTCTATCCTGCCCCGTCTCTATGCTGATTCCTGCCCAGTCTCCATTCTGATTCATGCCCAGTCTCCATCCTTCCCCATCCAGTCTCCATTCTGCCCCCAGTCCTGCCCCATCTCCATTCTGCCCCCAGTCCTGCCCCGTCTTCATTCTGCCCATCTCCATTCTGCCCAGTCCTGCCCCATCTTCAGTCAGCCCCCAGTCCTGCCCCGTCTTCATTCAGCCCCCAGTCCTGCCCCGTCTCCATTCTGTCCCCAGTCCTGCCCCGTCTCCATTCTGCCCCCAGTCCTGCCCCGTCTTCATTCTGCCCCCAGTCCTGCCCCGTGTTCATTCTGCCCCCGTCCTGCCCGTCTTCATTCTGCCCCCAGTCCTGTCCCGTCTTCATTCTGCCCCCAGTCCTGCCCCGTCTTCATTCTGCCCCAGTCCTGCCCCGTCTTCATTCTGCCCCCAGTCCTGCCCCGTCTTCATTCTGCCGGGGCTCCAGCTTTGCCGCTTGCAACATTAAAAAAAAAACCCTTTCTCCTTACCTTGCCGTGTTCCAGCGGCGAGGGATCCACACTGAAGAGAACGCGCACTCGCCGGCAACTGACAATGACGCACCGGGCCCCGTCACCTACCGATCGGGCCCCACAGCCCCGCCCCCAGAGGCAGGATTCTGCCGCTCAAGTAACTGAACCTGCGTCCAGGACGCAGGTTCAGTTACTCTATTACCGTGCGGGCCCGCACGGTAATAGTTAACGCTGCCAGCCAATCGGAGGCTGGCAGCTCACGTCAGCGCGCACATCGCCGGCACCTGACGTCATTGTCAGTTGCCGGCGATGTGCGCGCTGACGTGAGCTGCCAGCCTCCGATTGGCTGGCAGCGTTAACTATTACCGTGCGGGCCCGCACGGTAATAGAGTAACTGAACCTGCGTCCTGGACGCAGGTTCAGTTACTTGAGCGGCAGAATCCTGCCGCTGGGGGCGGGGCTGTGGGGCCCGATCGGTAGGTGACGGGGCCCGGTGCGGGCCCCCTCTGCTGATTGGGCCCCATATGCCAGTCAGGGCTGTAATGTCCTGATGGCGGCCCTGGCTGCGGGAGTTAACAGATGCAGGCCTGCGCAGCACCGGTGCTCTGGGGATGGAGCACTCCTCTCTCAGCCTGCTGCACGCCGCCTGCCTCTAACTGTCTCTAGGCCACTGGGTCTGTCTGCTGCAGTCCATCGCAACGCCGGCGGTTCGGGTGCGGAGCGAGCTGCCTGTCTTGCTGCTCTCCCCGCTGATGGCGGGGGCCTCTCTGCAGATTTCTACCTCAGCTTTCGGCCAGGTTCTCTGATTAAAAATGCCTCTTCCTGGGTCATGGGACCTGTCCGATCCCCTATTTCTTTTCCTGGGAAACAGGAGACGCAGCCTTGCCAGTTCCGGACTCGGCGTGGCACAGGTACCCGCAGCCCTGTCTTCCTCCTTACATGTGCATAATAACCTACAGACAGTGTCAGGTCGGCGCCGTCTCGTACTGATTAAAATTATACCTTGGTTGATGAAATCCGTCTTGTGGTTGTTCTTTAATCTTTATTTTCAGTTTTTAGGTAATCATATGCTCGTGCTCTGGGCGGTCTGTGGAGGATCTTTATGTGGTGCTCTGATTAGACATTCATAATGCAGACTGCTGACAGGTCAATGATCCCTCACTGACCTGTCCCCTGGTTTACATAATGTATATCTGTACATACTTAAAAAAAAAGGCTTCTGCAGGCAGGTGCCAGCTGTAGACCTGCGCTGCAGCATAATCGTATGTTTTATGTGCCAATAATAACTGTTCTTCATGTTATTCAGCTAGAAAAAAAAATCAATTTGAAAATGGCACCAGCCGCGCTTGCGCAGCAGCAGCTATCAGTGTATATAGCTGTGATCCGATAGCTGCTACTGCGCATGCGCCAATGGCACCATCTTACTTGGAGAAGAAAAGAAAATTGCTCCTCCAAGATGGCACCGCCCGTGCCTGCGCAGTAGCTTCTTGGAGATAACAGATAGCTGCTACTATGCAGGCACGGTGGGCGCCATTTTCAAACTGATTTTTTTTTTCTAGCTGAATAACATCAAGAACATGTATTATTGGGACGTGAAACATGCAATTTTGGTGCAGCGCAGGTCTACGGCTGGCACCTGCCTGCAGAAGCCTTTTTTTTAAGTATGTACAGATATTCATTATGCAAACTAGGGGCAGGTCAGTGAGGGATCAGTGACCTGTCAGCAGTCTGCATTATGAATACCTAATCAGAGCACCACATGAAGACCCCCCACAGGCTTCCTCAAAGCACAAGCATATCATTAACTAAAAAATTAAAATAAAGATTAAGAAACAACCACAAGACAGATTTCATCAACCAAGGTATCATTGTAATCAGTATAACGGCGCCGACCTGACAATGTCTGTAGGTTACTGTACACAATCCTGCTGACAGATTCCCTTTATTGACCAACACTTGGTCATGCTGATATTAATAGCCTGGGAAGCTACATGGGTATTACCTCCTTCCTATGCTTTAAACATCTTCCCCCAGCTGTCTGCTTTCCCTCTGCTAGTTGATAAAATGTCGCAATTTTTTAAAGAAATTAATTTATTAAATTAAAAAATACATGTACAGTTAGCACTGTACTAATTATATATGTGACTGACATCTTTATATCTATCTATTCTATGTGTATATATCTATTCTACTCTGGTCGGTTCACTCTGTGATTTTCCTGTACGCAGCAGATGAATTGCCGGCCTCTCAAAGGACATGGGTATGTAAAAATCGGACGGCACTTGCATGGTCCGGGTGCCGTGCAATTTTTTTCTCTCACTGTCGTGCATGTTTTTTTGGGTGCATTTAATTGAATAAATGTGTTCCGTGATAGTACGGAGATTTCTATGGGCAGCTGCAATCCCTTTATGTGTGACCTCAGATAGTGGAACAGTCCCTTGTGCTGTCAGTACAAAGAACTATCAAAGTGCAGCTTGGAGAGCGGACATGTGCCTCCAGTTGGTGTGGTTAAATCAGCGTGCTCTCCGCAGTCACTACAGGGGCATTGCCTGTCAGTTCTGCTGCTGTGACAACAAGAGCCATTGGGGGGCTATGCTCAGATTAACTACTCCTCTGCCAGGGCTGTGTTATGCCCTTTAACATCCTCCCCTGGATGTCTGTGTATATAATTCACTTTTTTTCTGATTGTCCACCAGCCTTGAGATTTCCTCCGAAATAAAGTCAATAATTTCCTAAAATACGCAAAAGTTTAAAAAGCTTTGCGCTGGAGTAAGCTGCCCCCGAATGTATTAGGAACTACACACATTGGGGGTAATAGTTTCCATTTAGAAATTATCCAAAAAGACATCACATGCTTCGCTTAGGCACAAACATATATGGATGCAGGGATGGAGATATATGGGGCCAGGATGGGAGGAGATATATGGGGGCAGGATGGAGACATATATGGAGGCAGGATGGAGACATTTAGGGCCAGGATGAGAGGACATATATGGGGCAGGATGGAGACATATGGGGCCAGGATGGGAGGACATACAGTACAGACCAAAAGTTTGGACACACCTTCTCATTCAATGATTTTTCTGTATTTTCATGGCTATGAAAATTGTAGAATCACACTGAAGGCATCAAAACTATGAAGTAACACATGTGGAATTATACATTACACTTTACAAAAAAGTGTGAAATAACTGAAAATATGTCTTATATTCTAGGTTCTTCAAAGTAGCCACCTTTTGCTTTGATTACTGCTTTGCACGCAGAAAAGGTGAACGGATGGACTCTACATGCCTGGTTCCCACCGTGAAGCATGGATGAGGTGGTGTGATGGTGTGGGGATGACACTGATGGGGATTTATTCAGAATTGAAGGCATAGTGAACCAGCATGGCTACCACAGCATCTTGCAGCAGCATGTTATTCCATCCGGTTTGCGTTTAGTTGGACCATCATTTATTTTTCAACAGGACAATGACCCCAAACACACCTCCAGGCTGTGTAAGGGATATTTGACCAAGAAGGAGAGTGTTGGGGTGCTACGCCAGATGACCTAGCCTCCACAGTCACCAGACCTGAACCCAATCGAGATGGTTTGGGGTGAGCTGGACCGCTCACCGCTTCAATTTTGAATAAATCCCCAACAGTGTCACCAGCAAAGCACCCCCACACCATCACACCACCTCCTCCATCTTCACGGTGGGAACCAGGCATGTAGAATCCATCCGTTCACCTTTTCTGCGTGCAAAGCATTAATCAAAGCAAAAGGTGGCTACTTTCAAGAACCTAGAATATAAGACATATTTTCAGTTGTTTCACACTTTTTTGTAAAGTGTAATGTATAATTCCACATGTGTTAATTCATAGTTTTGATGCCTTCAGTGTGATTCTACAATTTTCATAGTCATGAAAATACAGAAAAATCTTTGAATGAGAAGGTGTGTCCAAACTTTTGGTCTGTACTGTATATGGAGGCAGGATGGAGACATATGGGGCCAGGATGGAAGCACATATATGGGGGCAGGATGGAGACATTTAGGGCCAGGATGAGAGGACATATATGGGGCAGGATGGAGACATATATGGAGGCAGGATGGAGACATATGGGGCCAGGATGCGAGGACATATATGAAGGCAGGATGGAGACATATATGGAGGCAGGATGGAGACATGGGGCCAGGATGGGAGGAAAAATATGGGGCAGGATGGAGACATTTAGGGCCAGGATGGGAGGACATATATGGGGCAGGATGGAGACATATATGGAGGCAGGATGGAGACATATGGGGCCAGGATGAGAGGACATATATGGGGCAGGATGGAGACATATATGCAGGCAGGATGGAGACACATAGGGCCAGGATGAGAGGACATATATGGAGGCAGGATGGAGACATATATGGAGGCAGGATGGAGACATATATGGAGGCAGGATGGAGACATATGGGCCAGGAAGGGAGGACATTTATGGGGGCATGATGGAGACATTTAGGGCCAAGATGAGAGGACATATATGGGGCAGGATGGAGACATATATGGAGGCAGGATGGAGACATATATGGAGGCAGGATGGAGACATATGGGGCCAGGATGGGAGGACATATATGGGAGCAAGATGGGGACATATGGGGGTAAGGATGGAGACATATATGGATGCAGAGATGGAGAAATATGGGGCCAGGATGGGAGGATATATGGGGTGGGGGGGGATCAGGATGGAGACATATGGTTCCAGGATGTAAAGGGGGGCATGGATGGAGACATATAGTGGGGGATGGAAACATATGGGGCCAGGATGAGAGGACATATATGGGGCAGGACGGGGGAGGGGGGTCAGAATGGAGCGATATATGGGGACCGGATGGTCTGCTGGTGTCATGTCTCGTTTGGAGAGCCCCTGATGTGCCTAAGCAGTGGAAAAAAAAGGTGACGCCATTTTAGAAGCTAGACTCCTCAAGGAATGTAACTAGATATATGGTGAGCACCTTGAACCCCCAGCTGCGTCACAAGTTTATAACATAGAGCCGTGACAATAAAAAAAAATCACATTTTTCCCACAAAATGATATTTTAGCCAATTTTTTTTATTTTCACAAGAATAGCAGGAGAAAATTAACCTCAATATTTGTTATGCAATTTCTCCTGAATACCCCAATACCCCATATGTGGTCAAAAACTACTTTTGAGGCACAGTGCAAAGCTCAGAAGGGAAGAAGTGCCATATTGGAGTTATTTTGCTGGACTGGTTTCAGCATTCCATGTCACATTGGCAGAGCTCCTGAGGTGCCAGAACAGCAGAAACCCCCCATAAATGACCCCATTTTACAAACTACACCTCTTAAAGAATTCTTCTAGGGGTGCTGTGGTCATATTGACGCCACAGGTGTGTCACAGACTTTACCATTGGGCAATTAAAAAAAATAATTACATTTTTACCACCATAATTTTGTTTTAGCCCCAGATTTTACATTTTCACACTGGGAAATGGGTAAAAATTTCTGCTGAATGTAGAAATACTCCATATGTGGGTGTACAGTACTGCTTAGCCATACGGCGAGACTCGGGAGGGAAGAAGCGCTATTGGCCAATATCACTGTGTCCCTCCCAAGTCTTTGTATGGCTAAGTAGTACTGTTGCACAGGAACGCAGAATTTTCTGTAATAGTTTTCGGACTCCATATACAGAGCCCCTAAGTGTTAGAAGAGCAGAATTCCCCCTCAAGTGGCCCCATTTTGGAAATTATACCCCTTTGGTAATTTATATACAGGTATAGTTAAGATTTTGATTCCATGGGTGTTTTCCATAAACAAGCAGCAGTGGATGTTGCTGAGTGAAAATTGCAAACTGCCGTTGTAGTGCCCGTACATTGTGCCTAGCTCATGCACCCGTAAATTAGGCGGGCTCTCATTGCTACAGAAATGCCAAACGTGCACACTAACTGTGGTTTAGGCACACTGGGGCTTAGAAGGGAGAGGGGTATTTGGATTTGGGAGTGCAGAATTTGCTGAATTTCTTTTGAGGGGCGAGGAGCCATTTCACTTTTCCAGAGCCTTTGTGCTACTGTGTGGCCCAGCTGCGCTTGGTGACACATGTTCCCTGGAGAATGCACAGAAAGGTAATGCACAAACACCTGATATTCATTCACACTCACACTTCCCTATAGTGCCACTAGAGGGAGCCTTAGACTATTTAAGGGTGTGGGAGACGTTAGCAGTAGCCAGTCTTCTGGAGATTCCAGACTTGAGTCTTGGGTGATTCAGGAGTGAGTCATTCTAGTCAGACGGACGGTGATTCCTGTCAGATGAGACGGAGGAGGAAAGATTGCAAGCTGTTACCTCAGAACAGGCTGACTGTTAGTTCCCTATGAACGTGGAAAGTGACTCTCGGAGCGAGCGTGAATTCAGTCTGACGGAAGGTCCTGAGAGCTACTCTGGACAGAGTCTATGAAGGAAAAGAAGGAAGGGGACTACAGTTATTATAACAACGAGCCAACTGAGAAACGGTCAGTGAGCTGTGGAAGGAAGGAAGCTGACGACTACACCTACTGTTACCCGTGCTTATGTTAAGGGTGAGAGTAGGGCGACGGGCGAGTGGTGACAAAAGGGAAAGAGTGACCGAGGTGATATAGCAACGGTAGCTGCCTCCACTCTGCACAACCGGACACCGGGTCCGAAGCTTGCTAGAATCTTCACGGCTAGTAGGAGAAAACCGGAATCCCTCTGGACTTCAGGTCGCAGAGGGGCCCTATAGTGCTGATACGTAACCGGGGTCAGGAAGAACAGGAGTCGGGCCTGATCAGCATAGACTTAGTTCTTGCCAAAAGAAGGCTCCACCACAATGTCGGCCGGGCGTAGCTGTTCTACACAGAGTTGAACTTAGCTTCATGCAGGTTGGAAACTCACACATTAAGAAGTAAGGAGGCCTTAAACCTACTCAGTGATTACCTGGATGTGCATCCTCCACCCTGAGCAGCTTCCCGGGACATACCTGCAAATACCACCAGTAAAGGTATGGAAAGAGACTGACTTGTGTGTGTCTGCCTTATTGCCTGCACCCTGCACCGCCATATACCTAGAGGGACTAGTCTTACCTGTGGAAGACTTAACATCTTGCTGCCCAGTAACAACCCCTCTGAGATTCACCCTGCAGCGCTGGTCACCCTGATCAGAAACCACAGGTGGCGTCACGAAAAAATTACTAAAATCCCCTGTAAATATCCCCCTTTGTATGAGCACCCAGGGCAACGGACCGAGCTGTGCTACCTGTGACCTATCCCCCATTGAAGTTAACGGGCTCGGTGCCGAGTACCCCATAACCCTGGTTGTGTGCGACTCATCTACTTGGCGTCATGAACAGGATACGAAGCTTACTAAATGTGAGTCCTGTGTGCCTAGAATTGGACTATTTTGAGCAAAAAGACTATGTTGCTGTTGTTTGATTTTTGGCGCCATTTTCCGCCATTTTGCCGCCATATTCGCGCCCTGAGGCGCTGGTGAAGAAGGTGGGTGTGCCTTCGTGGGCGTACCCCCCCTGTGGCGCGAAAGCTATGGGCGCCCTGTCTAAGTGCTATTACAATGTGAGAGCCTGCCCTACTGCAAGAGAGATCCGCCTTCTCTTCATCCTCTATGCCAAGAAGAGAAAGCGAAAGTCCCGTCTCCACGGAAGAGACCAGATTGTTCCAGATGGGAAATACAGTCTGGCCTGGAGTGTGATGGCGGAAGGACAGGAGACGCTGTGTGGAGGAATGGCGGTGCGCAGACCCCGTTCCCCTGAAGAGCTACTGCCTGTGCCTGAACCGTCCCCAGGTCGGGAGAACGACCAGAGAAAGCAGAAAGTGGAGGAGGTGGAAGCGGTGCTAAAGGATATGGCCCGTCACCGCGCTGAAGTGGAAGCGATGGAGCAGAGCTGGCGTGCCCTGAAACAGCGGCTGCTGTGGGACGCAACGCTCTCCCCTCCAGAAGCGCAGCTGCCACCCGCGCCACCACTGGACCCGGCGGCTGATGAAGAACCGGAGGCCGGCCCCAAAAGTGCTGATCCTGACTCCGCCGGGGACGAGCGGGAGGGAAGGAGGCTGAGGAGGCCCTGCCTGCACCGGAGTGCCAGCCAGGCCTGGAGGCCGCAGCGGAATGCAGTCCCCGGTAGGGACGCCGGAGGAGACCCAGCCGTCCGTGATGGAGGTCGATTGGGAGGAGATGGAGTACCTGGACGACGTGGAATACACCGCCCAGAAGGAGAACGAGTGGCGACGCCGTCAGCATGAGCAGCGGCAGCAGCAGGAGCAGAGAGAGGCACAACAGCTTCGCCAGAGGTACCGGGAAAAGGATCTCGCTGACGAACGTCAGGCGAGACAAAGGTACGCTCCGGGAGCCGCGGCGCCAGGGGACGGTGTGTGCCTCTAAGGCTCGAGGAGTTTGGGGTTACATATGCGAGCCCGGGTTCTCTCCAGAGATCTTTGTTCACTGCTGCGATGCGGGGTTCAACCTGTTAAAAGGGGATGTTGTCACCTACACGTGACACTGGAGTCTAAAGGGTGGTTCGCCCTGAATGTCTCCCGAGTCAGCGACCCCGTCCCTGAAGCTGGAAATGTACCCCGTGTCTCAGCGTCCCAAGTCACAACCCCATCAGCGCCAGGCCGCGCACCTGCATCCTACTCTGCATCGCAACAGCCTCGTGCGTATCCAACTGAGCCACTGCGCGCACCTGCATCTTACCCTGCATCCTACTCTGCAACGCAACAGGCTAGTGCGTCCCCAACTAAGCCACTGCGCACATCTGCGTCATCATTGGAAACGCTGCAGAGCATAGTGACTGTTAGTGCGACCCCTACTGAGTCAAATCTGTATTCAGAAGAGGCACCTGTAAGGCCTCTAGTAAATCGCAAAATTGAAACAAGGACTGTAGCTACCCAGACCCAGGTAGCAGGACATGATCTTCTGGTGATGCGTTCCAGAGCGCACCGCATACTTCCAGCCCCAGGTATGGAAGGTGTAACCACAATATACAAAGAAGAACAGTAGGACCCAGACAGGGTGTACTGCAACTGTAAAAAGTTAAGAAGAATTGCACTTTATTGTGAATGTGATAAATGTCTGAGTAGTATACCCCAGTTGGGTAATGTGAAATATTGTGTGAAATGTGAAATGTTCTTATGCAAGGACTGCGTGCTGAGGACTCTTGCAGCACAGAACTTTAGTTGTAAATAGTTAGCACTTTGGTGCTCCATCTTGGTTTTACGTAAAGCCATTCTACCTCTGAAGAAAAACCCGTATGGTGTGGCCTTGAGTGAGGTCTGCAGCAAAGAAGTCCTGCAGCCCACCCAGGACCACCGTGGGAGGTTTGGTACGGGTCCTCCACAAGAATATTGTATTTATTGTGAAAAGTATTTTGATATTTTTCTAATTGCAATTTGTACACAATGTAACGTTAAAGTGTCCTTACCTCCCGCAAGGGATGAGTTATGTTGTTGATGTTATTATAAAAATCATTTTCTATTTCAGCCCGGGAGTGCTGACGATAACTAGGGGGGGATGTGTGGCCCAGCTGTGCTTGGTGACACATGTTCCCTGGAGAATGCACAGAAAGGTAATGCACAAACACCTGATATTCATTCACACTCACACTTCCCTATAGTGCCACTAGAGGGAGCCTTAGACTATTTAAGGGTGTGGGAGACGTTAGCAGTAGCCAGTCTTCTGGAGATTCCAGACTTGAGTCTTGGGTGATTCAGGAGTGAGTCATTCTAGTCAGACGGACGGTGATTCCTGTCAGATGAGACGGAGGAGGAAAGATTGCAAGCTGTTACCTCAGAACAGGCTGACTGTTAGTTCCCTATAAACGTGGAAAGTGACTCTCGGAGCAAGCGTGAATTCAGTCTGACGGAAGGTCCTGAGAGCTACTCTGGACAGAGTCTATGAAGGAAAAGAAGGAAGGGGACTACAGTTATTATAACAACGAGCCAACTGAGAAACGGTCAGTGAGCTGTGGAAGGAAGGAAGCTGACGACTACACCTACTGTTACCCGTGCTTATGTTAAGGGTGAGAGTAGGGCGACGGGCGAGTGGTGACAAAAGGGAAAGAGTGACCGAGGTGATATAGCAACGGTAGCTGCCTCCACTCTGCACAACCGGACACCGGGTCCGAAGCTTGCTAGAACCTTCACGGCTAGTAGGAGAAAACCGGAATCCCTCTGGACTTCAGGTCGCAGAGGGGCCCTATAGTGCTGATACGTAACCGGGGTCAGGAAGAACAGGAGTCGGGCCTGATCAGCATAGACTTAGTTCTTGCCAAAAGAAGGCTCCACCACAATGTCGGCCGGGCGTAGCTGTTCTACACAGAGTTGAACTTAGCTTCATGCAGGTTGGAAACTCACACATTAAGAAGTAAGGAGGTCTTAAACCTACTCAGTGATTACATGGATGTGCATCCTCCACCCTGAGCAGCTTCCCGGGACATACCTGCAAATACCACCAGTAAAGGTATGGAAAAAGACTGACTTGTGTGTGTCTGCCTTATTGCCTGCACCGCCATATACCTAGGGGACTAGTCTTACCTGTGGAAGACTTAACATCTTGCTGCCCAGTAACAACCCCTCTGAGATTCACCCTGCAGCGCTGGTCACCCTGATCAGAAACCACAGGTGGCGTCACGAACAATTACTAAAATCCCCTGTAAATATCCCCCTTTGTATGAGCGCCCAGGGCAACGGACCGAGCTGTGCTACCTGTGACCTATCCCCCATTGAAGTTAACGGGCTCAGTGCCAAGTACCCCATAACCCTGGTTGTGTGCGACTCACTACCAATAACATGAAATCTCCCTATATTTCCGTTAACAGATGACAGACCTGAGTGGGGACTTGCTTTTTTTGTGGATTGAGTTGAAACTTTTATTGGGAACATTTAACATAACATTTGGGATCACATTTATCCGGCGCTCTGTGCTGAGCACTTACATCGGGGTTTCCCTTTAAATTTCCGAGTGACGTAATTCAGATGAAACCCCCGGGGGAATCCAGTCATTACAATGAGGTAGCAGAGTTACTCTGGACTCCCTCTCGCCTCTGTTCTGCGGTTTCCTTTTTTTTCAGAGTTGTACAAAACTCTGGCCGACAGCATTTTCATGCACTCCTAATAAAGAGACGAACATCGGATCACAAGTCCTATGGCATCCACAGTGCCTCCATCTGCCTCATTATAGGTAATCTTCCACCTGGGGTTCCGCCTGAATCATGTATTTCAGAGATTTACATGGAAACCCCGGTGTAAAAGCTCAGCGTAGAGCGCAAGATAAATATGCGCCGAGCTTTACTGCGATCTTTGGGAGGCAGAATGAACAAATCAATAGCAGGTGAAGAATTGGCTTTATTTTTTACGACGTTCCTCTTGCGGTATAAGTGATTAGACAACTTTATTCTTCGGGTCGGTGCAATTACGATGATACAAGATTTATAACAGGTTTTTATGTTTGCCTGCTGTCATGCACTAAAAAACTTTTTTTTTCTTAAAAAACTAATTTTTGCATTGCCATATTTTGAGAGCTATAATTTTTCCATATTTCAGGCAACAGAGTCATGTGAGGGCTTATTTTTTTGTGGGACGAGTTGACATTTTTATTGGTACCATTTTCTGGCTTAATGACATTTTTTGATCGCTTTTTATTCCGATTTTTGGGAGGCAGAATGAACAAAAAACAACACAATTCAGGAATTGGTTTTTTTTATGCCATTCTGCAAATGATAAAATTCATAAGGCAGCTTTATTCTTCAGGTCAGTACGATTACAGTGATACCCCATTTATATATGTTTTATGTTTTGGTGCTCTAACACAAAAAAACAATTTTATAGAAAAAATATTATTTTTACATCGCTTTATTTTGAGAGCTACATCTTTTTTTTACTTTTATGGCTGATGGAGCTATATGACGGCTTGTTTTTTGAGGGACAAGATTAGGTTTTCAGCTGTTCCATTTTTTATTTACATTCGTCCTTTTGATCGCGTTTTATTTCACTTTGCGATATGATGACAAAGCATCAGGGTTTTTTTTTACGGTATCCACTAAAGGGTTAACTGGAGGGACAGTTTTATAGGTCAGGTAGTTATGGACAAAGCGATACCAAATATGTGTACTTTTATTGTTTTTATTTCATCATAATAAATATATAACATACATATATATATTTATTATGATGAAATAACAAAATCATTAAAAGTACACATATTTGGTATCGCTGCGTCCGGAACGACCTGACCTATAAAACTGTCCCTCCAGTTAACCCCTTTAGTGTATATATTAGGCTTTTTTATTCTGTGATTTTGATGACATCGGGTCACCATGGCAATAATCAGGACCCCGCAATAATGTCGCAGGGTCGCCGATCCAAGGGCAGAGGGGCTTTATTCCCTTTGCCTTCTCGTTAAAAGCTGCGATGCAGCATTTAGGGGGTTAAAGTACCGGAAGCGGTGCTGGCACCTCTCCTGGTACTGAGAGCAGGGTGTCAGCTGTCAGAATCAGTTGACACCTGGCGGCAATCGTGCGCTCACAACCTCTGTGCGCGGAAAATTGCCAGGACATGTCCATACGTCCAAGGTCAGTAAGTACCAGGCGACCTGGATGTATGGATATGTCACAGGTCGTAAAGGGTAAATCAGCAGCATGTCAATTCCTTCAGTGTTTTTGCTGCAGATTTCACCCATACTAATGAGTGGGGAAAAATCTGCAACAAAAACTCATGGAAATAAAATGCTCCTATCTTAGGCCTCTTTCACATGTCAGTGGCTCCGGTACGTGTAGTGACAGTTTTCTCATGTACCGGAGACACTGACACACGTAGACCCATTCAAATGAATGGGTCTATGCACGTCAGCGTGTTTTCACAGACCGTGCGTTCGTGTGCAAAATACGCTGACATGTCTGTTTTTCTCCGGCAGCACGGACCCAAAACGTGCCGCACACGTGCACACGGAGAACTGTTCACACAGTTCTCCATGCGCACGGATGGCACGGACAGCTACAATAAGCGCTGTCCCCTTCCTGTGGTGCTGAAGCTCCCTGTCATTATTCTCCCTGCTCTGCCGGCAACAGCGAGCAGGGAGAATGAATGAAAAACCCGACGTGGGGTCCCCCTTAGGGTTTGAACCAACCCGGCAAAACTATACAGCTGCGGGCTGCTATTCTCAGGCTGGTAAGGGGCCATGATTATGGGCCCCCCACAGCCTAAAGCCTCAGCACCGTGGGAAAATGATTGTGCTGAGGTTACAGAGTTAAGCTGTCAGCGAGCAGAGACTCAGTGACGTCACCCCCAGTCACTGAGCCTCTGCGCGCTGCTGTCATGGGTGCATCGCCACGAAGATCGTCGCGATTGCACATTCTGACTTCTCACAGCTGAGCTGCTGTTTCTTTGTTTTTTGGTAATGTGAGAGTTAATTTTTTCCTAGCTCTTTGCTAAGGCTAGGTGCAGCCTCGCCCGGCTGCTTTTGATTATGTTCTAATTAGTTTCCTTTATATTTCTGCCAGTCTGGGTGTTAGACGCCGGTGAAAGCATTCATGTAGTTCAGCAGACTGGATCGGTTCTGAGAATATTTAAGCTAAGAGTTCATTAGTTGTTTTTACTCTTATAGCTTATAGTTTATCTCTGAGACCTTAGGTGTTCCTACTGTGTGTGAGTGTTGTATGTAAGACTTTATTTACTTTATTCCTTCTCTTTCTTGTATGTCTTTCTGTTCATTATCCGTTACCTGTTCATTCCCTTTGGTGGTATTCAGGGTCCTTCTTAGGACTAGAATACAGTTGGCAGGGATTGATAGGAGACAGGGTTTACGATGGTGGCCTGGACCTCTGTACCTTTAACAGTACCTCCAGGTAGAGGGATTAGTCAGGACCCCAGTTTAGGGTCAGCTTAGACCCCGGTCACCCTCTAGCCGGAGACAGCGTATAACGGATTCCGTTTTGACCCACTGGACATTCTGTCAGGTAAATCCATGTTATAATATATCTATGCGCATGTTATATAGTATGTTGCCCTTTTGATATAGATTACTGACATCTCATATATATATCTGCTATACAGCGTGACATTTTCACCGGCCAATACTAAAGATTCTCCCAGCTATCATGGATCCAGTAGCCCAGCTGGCCCGGCAGTTGCAGGGATTGTCCATGGAGTTGGCAGACATTAAGTCCAAGGTTTTGTCCCCCCCGGAGCAAACCAGATCTGAACCTAAGGTTGCTCTCCCGGACAGGTTCACTGGTGGGCGGGACAAATTTTTTACTTTCCGGGAGGCATGTAAATTGTACTTTCGGCTGCGGCCTCGGTCATCTGGGAGTGAAGAGCAGAGGGTGGGAATTGTTATATCGCTCTTACAAGGGGACCCTCAATCTTGGGCGTTCTCTATTCCTCCAGGCTCCCCAGATCTCCAGTCAGTGGATCGATTTTTTACTGCCCTGGGTCTGGTATATGATGATCCGGATCGAGTCTCCCTTGCTGAAACAAGGTTACGTAAAATACGGCAAGGAAATCGTCCAGCGGAGGAATATTCTTCTGAGTTCCGTAGATGGGCAACAGATACTCAGTGGAATGACCCAGCTCTTAGGAGCCAGTTTTGTCAAGGGTTGTCTGACAAATTAAAAGATGTGTTGGCTCAGTATGATTCTCCTCCATCACTGGAGGCTGCTATGGCCCTCGCTATTCGCATTGATAGACGTCTTCGGGGAAGACGCGAGGTAACTCCGCCCCCCATGATGACTCCACCTACTACTAAAGTCCCTTATACTGAGGTTCCCCTGGTCTGTTCTGAGGAACCCATGCAGTTGGGAGGGACATCATTTTGTAGGAGGGAATCGGCGGTGCGCCGCAAGACTAGAAGGTGTTTCTTTTGCGGGAGAGAGGGACATTTTGTTGGGGGTTGTCCATCCCGGACCTCTTTGACCCAAGGAGTTAACCTGGGAGTCTGTATTTCGTCCCCAAATCTCTCTCAGTTTATCGTGCCTGCGGAGGTGGTGATTGGTACTAGAACTGAGATGATTTCTGTTTTTCTTGATAGTGGGTCCGGGGCTAATCTGGTGGACGCTCGGTTTGCCCAGGTGCATGGTATGCAACTTAGTGTTTTGGCCAAACCGGTCCCTATACTCTCTATTGATTCTAGACCTCTTGGTCAAGGTAGCTTGGTTCAAGCTGTTCATAACATAGATCTTCGAGTAGGGGCAATACATAAAGAGCAATTGTCTTGTTATGTGTTGGAGGGTCTACCTACTCCTATTGTGTTGGGACTTCCTTGGTTGGCTAAACATAACCCAGTGATTGATTGGCAATCCAGAAAGATAAGCCAGTGGGGTGAATTTTGCAAGAATAACTGCATGAGCACGGTCATCGGTGCGGTTGTGCCTAGGACTTTGCCTCCTTTTTGGAGGACTTTGGGGAGATGTTCTCAGAGGAGGGGTGTAAAGAGTTACCTCCTCATCGCGCATATGACTGCTCAATAAAGTTGCTTCCTGATGCCTTATCTCGTACTTTCCCAGGGACCGGGAGGATGGATGATCCGGTTCCTATTCCTCAGGAGGGAGTTGTAGTGTCAGCTGTATGCTCTGAGCTTGAGGGGGAGGTATTGGGGGCTCAGGGGGACGCCCCTGTGGGACTTCCAGGGAGACTGATAGTTCCAGATCAGTTAAGACTGAAGGTTACGGAGAACCGTTACAAACGGATGGCTGATAAGGGGAGAGTTTCTGGTCGAGATCTGAAGGTGAATGATCTGGTGTGGTTGTCTACCAGGAATATTAAACTTAAAGTTCCCTCCTGGAGGTTGGGTCCCAGATTCATCGGGCCGTACAGGATCAGTTCCATAATTAATCCTGTGGCATTTCGTCTGGACCTCCCTCCTACGCTTAAAAATCATAATGTGTTTCACAAGTCATTACTTAAAAAGTATGTGGCACCAGTCATACCGTCACCTCTACCTCCTTCAGTGGTGGTCAATGATAACGTGGACGGACCTTTCACACAACTCACCCGGACAGACCTGGTCATGAGGGTCCGGAGGCCCCTCGTAGAAGGGGGGGTACTGTCATGGGTGCATCGCCACGAAGATCGTCGCGATTGCACATTCTGACTTCTCACAGCTGAGCTGCTGTTTCTTTGTTTTTTGGTAATGTGAGAGTTAATTTTTTCCTAGCTCTTTGCTAAGGCTAGGTGCAGCCTCGCCCGGCTGCTTTTGATTATGTTCTAATTAGTTTCCTTTATATTTCTGCCAGTCTGGGTGTTAGACGCCGGTGAAAGCATTCATGTAGTTCAGCAGACTGGATCGGTTCTGAGAATATTTAAGCTAAGAGTTCATTAGTTGTTTTTACTCTTATAGCTTATAGTTTATCTCTGAGACCTTAGGTGTTCCTACTGTGTGTGAGTGTTGTATGTAAGACTTTATTTACTTTATTCCTTCTCTTTCTTGTATGTCTTTCTGTTCATTATCCGTTACCTGTTCATTCCCTTTGGTGGTATTCAGGGTCCTTCTTAGGACTAGAATACAGTTGGCAGGGATTGATAGGAGACAGGGTTTACGCTGGTGGCCTGGACCTCTGTACCTTTAACAGTACCTCCAGGTAGAGGGATTAGTCAGGACCCCAGTTTAGGGTCAGCTTAGACCCCGGTCACCCTCTAGCCGGAGACAGCGTCTAACGGATTCCGTTTTGACCCACTGGACATTCTGTCAGGTAAATCCATGTTATAATATATCTATGCGCATGTTATATAGTATGTTGCCCTTTTGATATAGATTACTGACATCTCATATATATATCTGCTATACAGCGTGACAGCTGCTTCCAAGTCATTTCCCAGTAGTTTACAGTCGGAGTGACTGCATTAGCAGCGCTTCGGCTGTAAACTGATTAACACCCGAAATGGATTTGCGCCGTGGGATTTGACTGTACGGTGGACAGGTATGGGATATTGTTGCTTTTTTATTTTAGATTTTTTACAAGAGATCGAGGGCTTCGATATAGAAAGGAATGGGAGTGTAATAAAGATTTAAAAACTGTGTAGTGTATTCTTTCATTAAAAGACTTTATTCTTATTGTGTGTGTGCTTATTTAACCCTTTGTTTACTATAGGATTAGTAATGAATAGGTGTCTTATTGACACCTATTCATTACTAAGCCTGGCTTAATGTCACCTTACAATAGAAAGGTGACATTAACCCTTTATTAACCCAACTTGCCACCACTACAGGGCAAGTGGGAAGAACCCGACAAAGCTCCAGAATAGGCGCATCTAATAGATGTGCCTTTTCTGGCCAGCTGAGGGCTGTTGTGTTTAGGCTGGGGGGGGCAATAATCATGGCCCATTACCAGCCTAAGAATAGCAGCCCGCAGCTGTATAGTTTTGCCGGGTTGGTTCAATACCTAAGGGGGCCCCCACGTGGGTTTTTTTATTTATTCTCCCTGCTCCCTGTTGCCGGCAGAGCAGGGAGAATAATGACAGGGAGCTTCAGCACCACAGGCAGGGGAAAGCGCTTACTGTAGCCGTCCGTGTGTTCATGATGCGGCACACGTGCGCCACATGGATATAGCACGTATTTACACGGACACGGATATCTCCGGTACCGTGTTTACCGGTACCGGAAATATCTGGACGTGTGAAACTGGCCTAACGCAGCATTTTCGTGCTGAAATGGTGCAAAAATTTCTGCTGCAAATCCTGAATGCATGCACAGACCCTAATACTAACCAGTGCAGATCGGTCCAATCGACACCTCCTCTGTGGACACATTTACTGCCTTGATTCACATGGATACGTCTATCTACGTCATCCACACAGCCAGTTCAGCTCTTGCACCTAGGAACAAGACCTATGCAAGCGCAACAGTCACTAAATGTGTAAAAGAGAGAAAATGATATATATTTATATACATTATATAGTGTATTATAGATGCAATCTCTGGGTTTCAGCACACATGTATAAGGATGCATTGCTGTGTGATGGGGAAAATAATGACTTTTTCTTGCTACATTTGCATTTTTTTTTTACAGTCAATTAATTTCTTCAGATTTTTTTTTCCCCAAAATATGTAAAGAAGATTATACAGAACAGCAAATGCTGACTTTGCAATGTTCCGCACAGATGGTCTATAGACCCTGTATGAGCTGAATGTATTAATCTGTGTGTACCATTGATTCCCAGAAAACTCATTGCATGTGTCTCAATGAATATGACAGAGTGTGAACGATGAGCCGCGTGCCTGTTACAATTAACGTGAGCACAGATGCATAAAGACGACACAAATCTGTAAAAAAAAAAGAAAAAATATTTTATTTCAATAAATAGAGTTTAATAAATAAACATAGTTCCCCGGATAAAATTTCGGGAGCAATGAGAAGGAAAAAAAAAAGGGAAGATGGGCATCTTGTTGCTACCCCCTCCATCTGGAGGATGCCCGATTTCACAGTGTAAATAGGGGATTTAATGCCCGAGGTAATTCAGTCTCCCGCTTGGAAGATTTAAGACACAGATATTGGGGGATGGGCAGGCATTGGATTGAAAATACCCCTGGAAGGAAAAGGGGGGATGGGGTGCTACATTTCAAGCAGATATCTCAAGTCCTCATTTTGTAATATATATACCGTATATATAAAAAAAAATAAGTCGTCACATTGTTATTGCACGTAATTCTTTGTTGCAAATTATTTTCTAAAAAACATTGTCCAATATTATCCACTTTCAACAAGTAGAAAACCCTGGTATTCATTGTCCGTTTTTTTTTTCTCTTATTTTACGATGCAGCCCTGTCCACCGGCTGAAAGGGATTACATTTGTTATCCAGCAGATTAAATGTTATGTAATCATTCCACTTCTTCTTTTCACCCTAAGCCTATTGGCCAATGCACAAATCGGTTTTCTTCGCCTCCGATGCATGAATTCTATATGAACGGTCATATAAAACAGTTGATTATACTATTATTATGTAAATTAACCCACAATGTGGTTATGGCATTCCTATCTATTCACCCTCAAACTGTCGATAACATCCTCTTTGCATGAGAATAGCGGTATACAAGCTGCATATTCGTACAATTTTTTTTATTTTTTTTATAATAGAGCAGCACCAAAAATGGCTGCCACATAGGTGGATGGCAGGTGCATTTCACTTATAGGAAGCTTTGGGGGTTTTCTTGTACTCCCAAAAGTAAAAAAAAAATGGTAGTCTACCAGTCATTTAAGAAGAATAAGTTGGAATAGATGAAAAGTAGATATCAAACTTAACCTACAAACAGAAGGATTTCAGGATTTCTAAGTAGGTCGTTTTTACGATGTAGAGCCCCAATCTATGGACGAGCCATTCTCTTTTCTTTTTACCTTTATGTCTGCGAACAAATTAAAAACCTTAATTAAGACAATTAAGGTTTCATTTTGCCATTTTTTATGTTGCGGTATCATCCAATAATATTGAGGCTACAGTTTCTAGGGTAGGTAACATCAAAGGTCCTTAGGGTTTTGAAGCTGCAGATTTCACCATAAGTGAATAGCTTTAGTCTTCTGAGACCTGAATCTGCATTTTCTGTAGGCTCCGAAGCTTATTTGCCTGGTAGATCCTGACACTGCATTTCAATAGTGATCTAATTTGGAAGATTTTGCTGCTTTCTTCATCATGTCTTACTGTGCAACATCAAAAATTGGCTTTTTCCTTCTACTTTTTTTTTTTGTGTCCTACACATCACTCTCAATGCCCCTCAGTCTGGGTACAAGGATTCTTGGCGTGATGCCTGCATTTAGGTCCGATTCAAACTCCAGGAGTTGCCCCATGAAGTTGAGATTGGGTGATATTATTGGACGCTTCCCCTTGACGAACTTGTAGGCATCACCCACAGTCATCAATGTGTGCTTCATCAGATATGCAATGACCACAGTGGCAGAACGAGAGACCCCAGCCTGGCAGTGAATAAGTACTCCTTTTCCTTCCTGTTGTGCCTCCTCTGTAATAAGGAAGAAAAACGCAACAATCATGGTCAGTTACCAGCAACATAATGTCATAAATGAAGCAAACACACAGTTCCCTGCTATATAAATATCTGTTCCCAGAAAATTATATTATGCTTGTATATTGCAGTAGGATATGCATATATAAATGGTCAAAAGTAAAGACTAGTGAATAGATTCTAAGGTTCCTGGTCATCCGACCGCATCATTATTCCGTGGCCCGGAGCCCTGTAGACTGCTTCCTACCAGCCGGCATCCTTGGCTCCTCTTTTGATTAGACGGCCAGATGCGACGTTTTATACCGTAAAGTTGACTTCGCACCAGGTCGGCTAATCAAAAGAAGAGCTGAGGATGCCAGCAAAAATGGACATGTCTCTGTGGGTTTTTTGGGGGGTAGGACACGCTACATGTGAACAGAGCCATAGACTGTTAATTGGTAAGTTTTCTATCCACAAAAATGGGATGGATAGTTCTATGTGTGGTACTAAGATAACTCCCTGGTAGCACGCCCGCTCTCTTGGAGTTATATTTGATTCAGATCTTTCTTTCGCTCCCTATGTCCAATGACTGTAATGCTCGTCATCTACAGCTCAAAAACATCTCCAGAATCTGTCCTTTTCTTACTACTAAAACTACACAACCTCTTACTGTTGCTCAAATTCATCACTTATTCCTGATCAGTCTTCCTCTCACTAAAATTCCCCGCCTTCTCCAATCCATCCTGAATGTAGCAGTCAGTCACATATTTCTGTCCAGCTGCTACACAGATGCCTTCACTCTTTGCCAGTCATTGCACTGGTTGCCCATTTCCTACAACATACAATATAAAACTATCACTTTCACCTACAAAGCCCTGCACCATCCAACACCTTCTTCTTCTCTTTCTACCATCCTACATGTGTTCTCCGTTCTACTAGTGATGTAGGATCAATATCCTCCATAAAAATTTCACTCCTATCTCCCAGACTTTTCTCATGCTGCACCAGCTCTCTAGAATGCACTACTCCAATCAGGTTTTTCCATATATCCACACTTTTAATATTGCCTACGAACCCATCACCTCATGGATTAATTTTTTTCAGTTCTCCCTTTCTACAGTTTTCCTCCTGGTTCCTTCTTTCACATACTCTATGGACAATCTGGTAGACTGAAGAAGGTCTACAACAGACTGAAACATATTTCACTGTGTATTGAAATTAAAATTATTTTTTCGCATTATACTCAAGTGTCAAGTTCTTCATATATAGTGACCTCCGACCTGGCAGAATTAGTCTTTTTCAGACATGCACAAAAAGGTGGCACATTTTTTGGGCATGTCTGGAAAACACAAATACCACCAGGTCGGAGGCAAGACAGTGTCCACAGTGATGCTTCATTCAAGTGAATGGCTCTGTCAGGGTTCCGGTCGGAATATTTTTTCAGGTATGCCAATGGAAACCCTGATATAATGCTCAGTGGAGAGTACTGTATTAATGTGAATCTAGCCTTTCTCTGCTCAACAGTTTTTTGGCAGAGTGGTCTGCCAATATATATTTTGGCAAATAGTTATAGGGGATGTATGGGCACCATTAGTGTTTGGCCAGAGCAGAAAGGCCAACTGGACCACTTGCTTACAATTCTCATTTATCTTCACAATTTTTGGAATACTTTATGCATGTTGGCACCTTCTATGCCAAATTGTTAGTTTTCAAAAATGTCTCACCTTCCAGTTTTCGAGGGGGTTTCTTAAGGTGACAATACACATTAGACGTCACTTTGTCCGATCCCAACTAGACAACCATCTAATGTGTATGGGCTTGTCCCATCTTTCTCCCAACAGCAAAAAATGGATCAGGCATGTTGGAGTCACAAATAGCACCAAAAACAGGAAGGGTTCATCTCATATGTATAATTATGAAAAGCTTTTCCCACAAAAACTAACCTTTAAATAAAATGTACCACTTTGTATGGAAATAACAAACCATTGTAGAATTAGCAAAATAAGGCATCAATAGGAATCACAGATCTTGTCACATTGTTGTAGATCATGAAAAGTTATGTTCAACATTAAAAAATAGTATTCGGAGAAAAGGTCTGTCCCCGGGGGGATACAGCTGTGACTGTAGCTGGTACTCGCCCTGTGCTTGTCATGGCACAATGTATGATCGTAGCCATGGGGAACTTTGATTAAATTTGTCTAAATAGGGGAGATACTTGGCTTAGGAACGCTGAGAAATGCTGAACATCCTCAGACCGTCTAACAAGATTGTGTTTCGTTGTGTCACTAGGTGAAGGTGTAGGTATTAAATGATGTATCCTATTATTTGATGAGAAGAATCCCGCTTACCGATGAATTCAAAGGCCTCCTCGAAGTACTGACGGAGGTCCTGCTTACTGTTATCGGTGGCTGGCAACCTCTTGTAACGCAAGGCTCCGGACTCAGCATGGTAGAGAGGCAGGTGGGTGGTGACGTTCAGGACATGTCCTATGTTCAGGGTTACCATGCGGCCCAAGTCCTGGGCGTCCTTTTCATTGCCCAGATAAAGGAAAGGCAAGATTGGGCTCAGTTCAGCTTTTTCAACATCAGGAGACAATGGAAGAGCAGGAGTCACTTCAGGGGGTATAACACAGTCATCAGCAGGGGGGTCTGCCAAAACTGCCAGAAAAATGACAGTAGTAAGAAATCACAATCCATGAAATACTGGAGTCATTAAAAAAAAACTGGATTATAAGTAACGACTGGATGTATATATGTACCTGGAAATATTAGAGGTAAACTTGTGATAAGGCATGTTCACATGGGGATTTTAAAACAGAAATTTGAAGGTGACCATTGGATATCTAGATATCTACCGATCATGCACAACTTGCGCTGCCTTAGATGTACACGAAAACTGACCCCATTGTCAATCATCGGGTCTAAACCTTGCGTTTTCTGTGTGATATTTGAGAAAAATAAGTATCAAGCTGGCAGATTTTAGACTGCGATGGCACCAAAGATCCATACATCCATACCAAAGATCCATGCATCCACACCAAAGATCTATACATCCACACCAAAGATTCATACATCCATACCAAAGACCCATACACCCATACCAAAGATCCATACATCCATACCAAAGATCCATACAACCATACCAAAGATCCATACATCCATACCAAAGATCCATACAACCATACCAAAGATCCATACATCCATACCAAAGATCCATAAATTCACACCAAAGATCCATACAACCCTACCAAAGATCCATACATCCATACTAAAGACCCATACATCCATACCAAAGATCCATACATCCACAACAAAGATCCATACAACCGTAACAAAGATCCATACATCCACACCAAAGATCCAAACAACCATAACATAGATCCATTCAACCCTACCAAAGATCCATACAACCCTACCAAAGATCCATACAACCCTACCAAAGATCCATACAACCCTACCAAAGATCCATACATCCACACCAAAGATCCATACATCCACACCAAAGATCCATACATCCACACCAAAGATCCATACAACCATAACAAAGATCCATACATCCATACCAAAGATGCATACATATGATTCAAGTGAACATGATTGCAGAGCCCATACTGTATACACATGAAGATTTGCAACTAAATCAGTGCCAAAACTATGTGAAAAAAAGAGACATTCGCACATACCTTTTTTTCTACATGTATTTTGGAGCTGACTCTGGACCAAAATCCACATGAAAATATGCTTGAACTATGAATAATGGTGTGCTGACATTGAGTTTTTAGAGCAGAAACTGAACAAAAACCTTACAAATCCTCATTAAAAAAAACAACAACAACAAAAAAAAAACATAAAACTCCTGAAAAGTTGGAGTATTAATTTTTTTATGAAGATTTTTTTTTTCTTATTTTCTATTTTGGAGGTTTGGACATCACCTTAACAGGTTTTATTGCACCCGGCTTCTTTTGGTAGTGCTGCCAAATTTTCTTAATTATATACAGTACAGACCAAAAGTTTGGACACACCTTCTCATTTAAAGATTTTTCTGTATTTTCATGACTATGAAAATTGTACATTCACACTGAAGGCATCAAAACTATGAATTAACGCATGTGGAATTATAGACTTAACAAAAAAGTGTGAAACAACTGAAAATATGTCTTATATTCTAGGTTCTTCAAAGTAGCCACCTTTTGCTTTGTTTACTGCTTTGCACACTCTTGGCATTCTCTTGATGAGCTTCAAGAGGTAGTTACTGGAAATGGTCTTCCAACAGTCTTGAAGGAGTTCCCAGAGATGCTTAGCACTTGTTGGCCCTTTTGCCTTCACTCTGCGGTCCAGCTCACCCCAAACCATCTCGATTGGGTTCAGGTCTGGTGACTGTGGAGGCCAGGTCATCTGGCGTAGTACCCCATCACTCTCCTTCTTGGTCAAATAGCCCTTACACAGCCTGGAGGTGTGTTTGGGGTCATTGTCCTGTTGAAAAATAAATGATGGTCCAACTAAACGCAAACCGGATGGAATAGAATGCCGCTGCAAGATGCTGTGGTAGCCATGCTGGTTCAGTATGCCTTCAATTTTGAATAAATCCCCAACAGTGTCACCAGCAAAAGCACCCCCACACCATCAAACCTCCTCCTCCATGCTTCACGTGGGAACCAGGCATGTAGAGTCCATCCGTTCACCTTTTCTGCGTCGCACAAAGACACGGTGGTTGGAACCAAAGATCTCAAATTTGGACTCATCAGACCAAAGCACAGGTTTCCACTGGTCTAATGTCCATTCCTTGTGTCCTTTAGCCCAAACAAGTCTCTTCTGCTTGTTGCCTGTCCTTAGCAGTGGTTTCCTAGCAGCTATTTTACCATGAAGGCCTGCTGCACAAAGTCTCCTCTTAACAGTTGTTGTAGAGATGTGTCTGCTGCTAGAACTCTGTGTGGCATTGACCTGGTCTCTAATCTGAGCTGCTGTAAACCTGCGATTTCTGAGGCTGGTGACTCGGATAAACTTATCCTCAGAAGCAGAGGTGACTCTTGGTCTTCCTTTCCTGGGGCGGTCCTCATGTGAGCCAGTTTCTTTGCAGCGCTTGATGGTTTTTGCAGCTGCACTTGGGGACACTTTCAAAGTTTTCCCAATTTTTCAGACTGAATTACCTTCATTTCTTAAAGTAATGATGGCCGCTCGTTTTTCTTTACTTAGCTGCTTTTTTCCTGCCATAATACAAATTCTAACAGTCTATTCAGTAGGACTATCAGCTGTGTATCCACCAGACTTCTGCACAACACAACTGATGGTCCCAACCCCATTTATAAGGCCAGAAATCCCACTTATTAAACCTGACAGGGCACACCTGTGAAGTGAAAACCATTTCCGGTGACTACCTCTTGAAGCTCATCAAGAGAATGCCAAGAGTGTGCAAAGCAGTCATCAAAGCAAAAGGTGGCTACTTTGAAGAACCTAGAATATAAGAAATATTTTCAGTTGTTACACACTTTTTTGTTAAGTATATAATTCCACATGTGTTAATTCATAGCTTTCTTTGAATGAGAAGATGTGTCCAAACTTCTGGTCTGTACTGTATACGTGTGTATATATATATCTAATATATAAAGCTGAATGTATGTATGTGTGTATGTATGTGGGTATGTTTGTCCGGGATTGGAATCCGCACCGTCGCACTTACGGGCATGAAATTTTGCACGCCCGCACGTCTCGACCCCGAAAGAGTCCTAGGCTATGTTTTGAATCAAAATTTTAACCCCGCGCGTTCCAAATCGCCAAACAATTTTGGCCCTATCTACATAATGGGGAGAAAGCTGAATGCTTGTGTGTATGTCCGGCATAGGAATCTGCATTTACGGGCATGAAATTTTGCACACCCGCACGTCTCGACCCCGGGAGCGTCATAGGCTAGGTTTTGAGTAGAAATTTTAACCCCGCGCATTCCAAATCGGCAAATAATTTTGGCTCGGGATAGGAATCTGCACCGTTGTACTTACGGGCATGAAATTTTGCATGCCCGCACATCTCAACCCCAGGAGCATTATAGGCTATGTGTTGAATGGAAATTTTAACCCCCGCACGTTCCAAATCGCCAAACAATTTTGGCCCTATCTACATAATGGGGAGAAAGCTGAATGCTTGTATGTCCGGCATAGGAATCTGCATTTACGGGCATGAAATTTTGCACACCCGCACGTCTCGACCCCGGGAGCGTCATAGGCTAGGCTTTGAGTCAAAATTTTAACCCCGTGCATTCCAAATCGGCAAATAATTTTGGCCCGGGATAGGAATCTGCACCGTTGTACTTACGGGCATGAAATTTTGCATGCCCGCACATCTCAACCCCAGGAGCATCATAGGCTATGTGTTGAATGGAAATTTTAACCCCCGCACGTTCCAAATCGCCAAACTATTTTGGCCCTATCTACATAATGGGGAGAAAGCTGAATACTTGTATA
>JARQOD010000010.1:74031463-74055113 GCA_033576555.1 Oophaga sylvatica
TGTTAGAGGGGGCCCCGGAAATTGGAAACTATTAATTAAAATTAGTGGGAAAAACCCCGGGGTCTTATGTTTAGTTTTTTTTTACTTTTTGCGGGGATTTTAAAAAAGCGGTTGCGGCCATTTTCACCGCTCTGTCGAATAACTGTTTCTGTGCCATTCTCTACCCGGACGGCGATCCAAGCATATCCCCAAAAAAATTACAAGCAATTTGGGGGCCAAACCCATTTTGCAGTATCGTATCGCTCAACACAATAGTGACAGTTTTAACATACCTGAACACTTACACCCCAAAATTTGCACTGTCAGGTTTTCTGGGACGTTGCCGGGAAAAAACCTGCAGTTCTTTTTTAACAGCAGCAGGGCCCAAAATTTCCCCAACACGTGCCATAATGAATGACCCCCCATGTGACATACCAAAAGAACAGCGTCTTTGGCTTTCCCCCCCCCTTTGCTAAGACCCCTCATCTTTCCCCGGCCACATACAATCACCCCCAACAGGGAAATGTTGAGAGTTTTTTTCAATGATACATGAGAGCAGGCAGGGAAAAGGGACACGCCCTACACCACACCTCGCCGCTTAAACGTGAGAGCAGGTGGCGGATGGGAGTACACAGCCGCCCCGCCATAAAACAAAAAAACCGAGTGGGGTGCCCTGTTTTTGATAACCACAAGGCAAAACTGACAGCGGGGGGCTTCAACCCCGCGTCACATTAGCAAGGCTGGTTATCAGAAAGGAGGACCCCACACTGTTTTTTTTAGGTATTTAAATAAAAAAAAAAAAAAAAAAAAAATGACTTTCGTCCCCCCCCATTTTTGACAACCAGCCTTACTAAAGCAACGCGGGGGCTGGTATTCTCGTTGGAAAGGGCCATATATTGACCCCCCCCCGCATAAAAATAACACCCGCCCAAAAAACCAAAACATGTATTAATGCCCAATTCGGCACTTTGCCCGCTCTTCCCACTTGCCCGTAGCGGGGCAATAGTTTTAATTGTGGGGTTGAATGTCCCCTTTATTGCTGGTGACATCAAGCCCACGTTAGAAATGGGAGGCGTCTAAGACACATACCATTACTAACTGCATGGTCATGAGTTTCTGGGATTAGATTTTTTAGATTAACCTGGATGGCCTCACTGGGGATTCTGGGAGGTTCTTATAGCCCTTTGGGGGGCCAGTCCCTTCGCTTATACTTCACCCTTGGCGAGTGTGTTTAACCCTAGTGCCTGTCCATGCTTTGTGCCTGGCATTTTCGTCTATCTGGTTTGATTTGGGTGTCCTGTTACAGTTTTGCCTGCCCCTTTTTACTGTTTGCCCTCTCGTGTTGCCCTTGGCTACGTCCTGCTACCCTTTTTGCCTGCCTTCTTGTATGCGGCTGCTCTCTCTTGTATGACCCCTTGGCTATGTCCTGACTACCCTCTGCGCTCCTCTTGTCTGCGCTGCTCCTTGGGTAGACCCCTTGGTATGTCCTGACTGCCTTTGTCTTGCCTTTGGTAACTTTGTCTGTAGTCTGTAGTTACCCTTCTAGGGTTTTCCTTCACCCCTAACTCTCCAGAGCTTAGGCCACAACCCCAGAGTCAGGGCTTCAGGTCCTATTGGCCTGAACATTCCCTATCGCTCCTGCTTCCTCTGAGAGACCTGTGGCCGGCTCATCCCCTTTAAACCCGAGAAAGGTCTGGCAATTTGACCAGAGATTCGGAGGATGCTTATGCATATCTCTCCCCCCAAACTAAGAGCCCCTGCAGCGACAGCCCCCTGCCAGTATCACCAACTGTTGCTGGGTAGAGGCCCATTGTGCGCTGTTCCACATTGAGTTTCTGAAATTGGGTCATGCTTATCTGACAGCCAAAGCTTGCATGGATCCATAAAGCGGATTTGGTTTGGGGGCAGCACTTAAATTCCCCAACAACAAAGTTATTATGGTCGCTTATAATGTCAGGAACACCGCACGCACTTGCTTAGCTTGCGTGGGTCCTATAAACAAACTGTGCCCAAAGAACCGTGGAGCGGGCAGCAGTGGGAGATGCGGCTTCAGACAAACGGACTGAAGCACGTGAATGCCAAGGGGCGGACCAGCCACGGTCTCTCGAGGAACGGAGCAGAAGAGAAGCTTCAACCAGATAGGACCTGAACACCTACTGGGGGCGAAGCCGAAGCTCCGGAGAGCAGGGTAAGAAACCCTAAAGGGTAAAACTACGGGACAAAGAACCAAGGGGCATAGAAAGAACGGATGTCAGGATTACCAAGGGGTCATACGCAAGAGACGCAGTAAAGAACAGGCAGAGGGTAGTCAGGATTACCAAGGGGCATACACGAGAAGCTACGCAGTAAAGAGAAGCGGCAGAGGGGGATCAGGACGAGCCAAGGGGTCATACGCAAGAGGCAACAGTACAAAAGGGGCAGCCAAACTGTAACAGGGACACAGCCAAATCATAACCAAGACAAACTACCAGGCACAAAGCACTGGCACAGGCAAACAGGTTCAAACACATCCGCCAAGGGTCAGAATATAGCGACAGGGAATGGCCCCACAATGAGGCTATAAGAAGCCCCCAGAATCCCAAATTAGGCCTTCAAATGTCACCTTTTAAAGCCCAAGGGAGTACCTAGGCCATATTAAGCGCAGAAGGCGTGGCACCAACCCTGACAAAGCACCATTTTTCCGGGACTGGCAAAGCCCAACAAACCCTTCAGAAGTACGGCATTTCTTGGTTTGGGGGTACACCGGTTACAAGGGCTTCACCAAAATAGCCGCCCCCTGTAAACCTTCTAGTGGGCCCAAAAACCCAAAAGGCCAATAACAAGAGTCCTCCGTTCGAGGGAACAACGGAACAGAATCCTTCACCCCCGGGTTTAAATTGGCTCTACGGGAGATGAAGTCCTGACCTACCCCACATGACCAAATTCATATTTACATAGCCACAACAGGGATTGGGAGCAGTGCGACAAGTGCAGAAAGGCAGAGAGAGAGTGATGCCTACCCAGCAGGAAGCTTCGTCCCTTGAAAGGATCCCTGAAAAATATAGTTCCTTTACATGGAGTTTCTCGCCATAGTCTGGGCGGTAACAGAGCGCTTCAAGCACTACCTGGCTTCAGCGAAGTTTACCATTTATACGAACAATAATCAGCTAACCACTTGAAACGGCAAAGCGGTGTGCTGGAGCAGCGATGGATGGCCGGGCTTCCAACACGAGTTTACCATCAAGTACCGAGCGGGGCATAAGAACGCTAATGCTGATGCACTATCCAGGATGCCCAACTGCCGTATGGAGAGAGGGATCCGAAGAACTCGAAGAAATCGAGCTACCAGCATTCCACCGCCCCGGTGCAGCCCAGTGCCCCAGGGTGTAAGGAACAAGCGCTACATCGTGCAGAGGCCACATTAACCCGTTGCCCCACCATGAGTGGGAGAGATGCAGGATAGCGACCCGGCAGTCCACCTAGTAAATCAGTTGCTGACACAAGCTGACTCACACCCTGGTCCGGTGCTCCACAGGAAATACAGCAGTTGTGGAAGGAGAAGGGTAAGCGTTCATCTATGAGGGTAAGCTGTGTCGGAGGAACATCAACTCATGCACACACAAACTGGTCTGGCAGGTGGTAGTCCAAAGCGGGATGTCCCAATGGTCTTGGAGGCGTACCCGATGGAGCAGGACACTTTGGGTGGAAGAAGTTGGAGGTCCTATTTCGTGAGAGATTCTACTGGGTTGGCATGAGGAAAGCCATTGAGAAGTGGTGCCGCGAAAGGGGCCCAAAGGCAACATGCGCAGGAAAGACCGAACAGCCAGCAAGCCCATTGCAGCTGATCATCACGAAGCAGCCACTTGAACTGGTAGCTTTGGATCAGTGAAGTTGACTCAGAGTAGGACTGGCTACACCTATGTTCTGACCATCGTTGACCATTACTCGAGGTTCTTGGTAGTCGTGCCTGTCAAAGACCAACCAGTTGAAGACAGCAGCCAAAGCATTTCAAGAACACTTTCGTTGCCCCGCACGGTTACCCTGAGCAAGTGCTCACCGACCAAGGCCCAGCCTTTGAGGCAGAAGTGATCAAGGAGTTCTGTAACTGTATGGCTGCAAAAAATCAGGACGCCACCGTACCATTCGCAGACAAATGGCATGTGCGAGAAAATGAACCAGGTGGTAATTGACTTTGAAGACCTTGCCCCTGGAAGAGCGAAACCTGTGGCCGAGAAATTGCCAAAATCTGGTAGATCTATACAATCGTATCCCGGTAAACTCCACCGCTGCACCCCGGCCTCCCTAATGGGGCGAGACCGGGCAAGTTACCCATTGACTTGGACATGGGAGTTTTAACACCCAGAACGACATCACCAGATGCAGACTGGGATACAGAGCAATGCCAGCAAAGTGCAAGATGCGTGGACGAAGTTTGGCCAGGCAGAGACAGGAAAAGAGCTACAACCAACAAGCTCCAGCTACTCCTTTAGTACTGGGAGAAACAGTCCTCAAAGAAAGAGGAGGAAACACAAACTGGATGACCAGTGGGAGGCTGAGCCACACACCGTTTTAACCTTCAGACTTTGATAACACCAAGATGTGCCTCATCAGTAAAGATGGAGGAAAACCTCAGCGGCAGTGTTGAGCAGGGTCGGACTGGCCCACCGGAGAACCGGAGATTCTCCGGTGGGCCCTGGCATCTGGGGGGCCCTGGCACCTGCTGGCATACAGGAGCCAGTTGCCTAGGGCCCCCGCTGCTCCAGGGGCCCCCAGCCGGTGGCGTGTCGCTAATAGCGGCACACCACGCAGCTGCCATGGGGGCCCCGTTGCCAGCGGAGCAGCAGCGGGTGACAGGAGGCAGGAGCCCCTGCCCCGCTGCTAAAGAGAAATGAATATCCACTGCTTCCCACGCCCACATGGGCGTGGGAAGCAGTGAATATCATTACTTACCTGTCACCCCTCCAACCGCTGAGCGCCGCTGTGTCATCGCGTCCTCTCTTCCTGCGATGTTCAGGCAGAGGGCGCGATGACGTCATTAGTGAGCGCCGCGCCCCCTGCCTGAGCATTCACTGCCGGAGGACCGAAGACACAGTGGCGCTCAGCAGTGGACCCGGTGACAGGTAAATATCGCAGGTGCCGGGGCCCTGAGCCAGTGGGTGACACCGCACCTGTCACCCATAGCGCGCGGTGTCCCCGCCTGCTCAGGACACCAGCACCTGGCCCCCAGCGACGAGAGGTGAGTATGTCTTTTTTTTTTTTTTTTGCAGCATCTATGGGGACACAGTCTGTGGAGCATCTATGGGGCATAATCTATGGGGGCATAATCTGTGGAGCATTTATTGGGGGCATAATCTATGGGGGCATAATCTGTGGAGCATTTATGGGGGCATAATCTATGGGGGCATAATCTGTGGAGCATTTATGGGGGCATAATCTATGGGGGTATAATCTGTGGAGCATTTATGGGGGCATAATCTATGGGGACATAATCTGTGGGAGCATTTATGGGGCATAATATATGGAGCATCTATGGGGGAATAATCTAAGGAGCATTTATGGGGGCACAATCTATGGAGCTTCTATGGGGGCATAATCTAAGGAGCACTTATGGGGGCATAATCTGGAGCATCTATGGGGCATAATCTATGGAGCTTCTATGGGGCATAATCTAAGGAGCACTTATGGGGCATAATCTAAGGAGCACTTTGTCACGCTGTATAGCAGATATATATAATGTGATGTCAGTAACCTATATCAAAAGGGCAACATACTATATAACATGCGCATAGATATATGATAACATAGAATTACCTGACAATGTCCAGTGGGTCAATACGGAATCCGTTATACACTGTCTCCGGCTAGAGGGTGACCGGGGTCTATGCTGACCCTAAACTGGGGTCCTGACTAATCCCTCTACCTGGAGGTACTGTTAAAGGTACAGAGGTCCAGGCCACCAGCGTAAACCCTGTCTCCTATCAATCCCTGCCAACTGTAATCTAGTCCTAAGAAGGACCCTGATTACCACCAAAGGGAATGAACAGGTAACGGTTAATGAACAGAAAGACATACAAGAAAGACAAAAATAAAGTAAATAAAGTCTTACATACAACACTCACACACAGTAGGAACACCTAAGCTCACAGAGATAAACTATAAGCTATAAGATAAAAACAACTAAGGAGCTCTTAGCTTAAGTATTCTCAGAACCGCTCCAGTCTGCTAGACTACATGAATGCTTTCACCGGGCGTCTAACACCCAGACTGGCAGGAATATAAAGGAAACTAATTAGAACATAATCAAAAGCAGCCGGGCGAGGCTGGACCTAGTCTTAGCAAAGAGCTAGGTAAAATTAACTCTCTCATTACCAAACACAAAGAAACAGCAGCTCAGCTGTGAGAAGTCAGAATGTGCAATCGCGACGATCTTCGTGGCGATGCACCCATGACAGTACCCCCCCTTCTACGAGGGGCCTCCGGACCCTCATGACCAGGTCTGTCCGGTAAGTTGTGTGAAAGGTCCGAACCAATCGATCTGCGTTAGCATCAGACGCAGGACCCACGTCCTCTCCTCAGGACCATACCCCCTCCAATGAACTAAGTACTAAGGGAATCGGCGACTGAGACGTGAGTCAATGATTTTCGACCCATGAAATTCCACGTTATCATTGACTACCACTGAAGGAGGAGTAGAGGTGAGGGTATGACTGGTGCCACATACTTTTTAAGTAATGACTTGTGAAACACATTATGAATTTTAAAACGTAGGAGGGAGGTCCAGACGAAATGCCACAGGATTAATTATGGAACTGATCCTGTACGGCCCGATGAATCTGGACCCAACCTCCAGGAGGAAACTTTAAGTTTTATATTCCTGGTAGACAACCAAACCAGATCGTTCACCTTCAGATCTAGACCAAAACTCTCCTCCTATCAGCCATCCGTTTGTAACGGTTCCCCGTAACCTTCAGTCTTAAGCGATCTGGAACTATCAGTCTCCTGGAAGTCCCACAGGGGCGTCCCCCTGAGCCCCCAATACCTCCCCCTCAAGCTCAGAGCATACAGCTGACACTACAACTCCCTCCTGAGGAATAGGAACCGGATCATCCGTCTTCCCCGGCCCCTGGGAAAGTACGAGATAAGGCATCAGGAAGCAACTTTATGAGCAGTCATATGCGCGATGAGGAGGTAACCTTTACACCCCTCCTCTGAGAACATCTCCCCAAAGCTCCAGAAAAGGAGGCAAAGTCCTAGCACAACCGCACCGATGACCGTGCTCATGCAGTTATTCCTGCAAAATTCACCCCACTGGCTTATCTTTCTGGATTGCCAATCAATCACTGGGTTATGTTTAGCCAACCAAGGAAGTCCCAACACAATAGGAGTAGGTAGACCCTCCAACACATAACAAGACAATTGCTCTTTATGTATTGCCCCTACTCGAAGATCTATGTTATGAACAGCTTGTACCAAGCTACCTTGACCGAGAGTTCTAGAATCAATAGAGACTATAGGGACTGGTTTGGCCAATACACTCAGTTGCATACCATGTACCTGGGCAAACCGAGCGTCCACCAGATTAGCCCCGGACCCACTATCAAGAAAAACAGAAATCCTCTCAGTTCTAGTACCAATCACCACCTCCGCAGGCACGAGAAACTGAGAGGATTTGGGACGAAATACACACTCCCAGGTTAACTCCTTTGCTCAAAGAGGCCCGGGATGGACACCCCCCCAACAAAATGTCCCTCTCTCCCGCAAAGAAAACACCTTCTAGTCTTGCGGTGCACCGCCGATTCCTCCTACAAAATGATGTCCCTCCCAACTGCATGGGCTCCTCAGAACAGACCAGGGGAAACCTCAGTATAAGGGACTTTAGTAGTAGGTGGAGTCATCACGGGAGGCGGAGTTACCTCGCGTCTTCCCCGAAGTCGTCTATCAATGCGAATAAACGAGGGCCATAGCAGCCTCCAGTGATGGAGGAGAATCATACTGAGCCAACACATCTTTTAATTTGTCAACAACCCTTGACAAAACTGGCTCCTAAAGCTGGGTCATTCCACTGAGTATCTGTTGCCCATCTACGGAACTCAGAAGAATATTCCTCCGCTGGACGATTTCCTTGCCGTATTTTACGTAACTTTGTTTCAGCAAGGGAGACTCGATCCGGATCATCATATACCAGACCCAGGGCAGTAAAAAATCGATCCACTGACTGGAGATCTGGGGAGCCTGGAGGAATAGAGAACGCCCAAGATTGAGGGTCCCCTTGTAAGAGCGAGATAACAATTCCCACCCTCTGCTCTTCACTCCCAGATGACCGAGGCCGCAGCCGAAAGTACAATTTACATGCCTCCCGGAAGGTAAAAAATTTGTCCCGCCCACCAGTGAACCTGTCCGGGAGAGCAACCTTAGGTTCAGATCTGGTTTGCTCCGGGGGGGACAAAACCTTGGACTTAATGTCTGCAAACTCCATGGGCAACCCCTGCAACTGCCGGGCCAGCTGGGCTACTGGATCCATGACAGCTGGGGAGAATCTTTTAGTATGGCCGGTGAAAATGTCACGCTGTATAGCAATATATATATGTGATGTCAGTAACCTATATCAAAAGGGCAACATACTATATAACATGCGCATAGATATATGATAACATAGAATTACCTGACAATGTCCAGTGGGTCAATACGGAATCCGTTATACACTGTCTCCGGCTAGAGGGTGACCGGGTCTATGCTGACCCTAAACTGGGGTCCTGACTAATCCCTCTACCTGGAGGTACTGTTAAAGGTACAGAGGTCCAGGCCACCAGCGTAAAAACCCTGTCTCCTATCAATCCCTGCCAACTGTAATCTAGTCCTAAGAAGGACCCTGATTACCACCAAAGGGAATGAACAGGTAACGGTTAATGAACAGAAAGACATACAAGAAAGACAAGAAATAAAGTAAATAAAGTCTTACATACAACACTCACACACAGTAGGAACACCTAAGCTCTCAGAGATAAACTATAACTATAAGAGTAAAAACAACTAAGGAGCTCTTAGCTTAAGTATTCTCAAACCGCTCCAGTCTGCTAGACTACATGAATGCTTTTCACCGGGGTCTAACACCCAGACTGGCAGGAATATAAAGGAAACTAATTAGAACATAATCAAAAGCAGCCGGGCGAGGCTGGACCTAGTCTTAGCAAAGAGCTAGGTAAAATTAACTCTCTCATTACCAAACACAAAGAAACAGCAGCTCAGCTGTGAGAAGTCAGAATGTGCAATCGCGACGATCTTCGTGGCGATGCACCCATGACACACTTATGGGGGCATAATCTATGGAGCATCTATGGGGCATAATCTATGGAGCATCTATGGGGGCATAATCTAAGGAGCATTTATGGGGGCACAATCTATGGAGCTTCTATGGGGGCACAATCTATGGAGCTTCTATGGGGGCATAATCTAAGGAGCACTTATGGGGGCATAATCTATGGAGCATCTATGGGGGCATAATCTATGGAGCTTCTATGGGGGCATAATCTAAGGAGCACTTATGGGGGCATAATCTAAGGAGCACTTATGGGGGCATAATCTATGGAGCATCTATGGGGGCATAATCTATGGACATCTATGGGGGCATAATCTAAGGAGCATTTATGGGGGCACAATCTATGGAGCTTCTATGGGGGCATAATCTAAGGAGCATCTATGGGGGCATAATCTAAGGAGCATCTGTGGGGGCACAATCTATGGGGCATAATCTATGGGGGCATAATCTATGGAGCATCTATGGGGGCATAATCTATAGAGCACCTATGGGGGCATAATCTATGGAGATTCTATGGGGGCATAATCTATGGAGCATCTATGGGGGAATAATCTATGGAGCATCTGTGGGGGCATAATCTATGGGGGCATAATCTATGGAGCATCTATGGGGGCATAATCTATGGAGCATCTATGAGGGCACAATCTATGGAGCATCTATGGGGGCATAATACATGGGCAGCATATGGGGCACAATCTATGGAGCATCTTGTGGGGCATAATACATGGGGCAGCATATGGGGCATAATCTCATTTTCCACCCTAGGCTTATACTCGAGTCGATAAGTTTTCCCAGTTTTTTGTGGCAAAATTAGGGGGGTTGGCTTATACTCGAGTATATATGGTATCTATCTATTATCTATCTATATATATATATATATATATAGCATTATACCCTATGAGGGGGGGCAGCATTATCCTCTATGAGGGGGGCAGCATTATCCCCTATGAGGGGGGCTGCTTTATAATCTATGAGGGAGGCTACCCCAACTCCTGCTACATAATTAAGACATGTACTACCTTATATTATACCCTGATATTAGTGTGTTTTACTGCACAATTTGTGGTCTTGTATTTATTTCTATGTAGCTACATAGTGGGCCCCAAGAATGATTTTCTCTGGTGGGCCCAAGGTGTTCCAGTCCGACGCTGGTGTTGAGGGATCATCTAAAACTATGCCGTGACCAACTAAAGGAAAGGATTGAAGACCAAGATATTCCTCAGCCAGTGGAAGAGGTGGAGGAAAAGATCAGCACAGTACTCGGCGAGTTCCCTCCAAATTAGACAAGGGTGAACCAGGCCATAGTCGTGCCCTTCTTGACCTTTTCCCAGCTAGTAGTGCCAGAAAGAGATGCGACTCAAGACCAGCCTGAAGACCAGCAGGCTCGCAGCGGAGCAAGAGAATCCAACCCCTGCCAGCGGTGAATCTGTCATGCTCACGGTGAGCATCAGTGGTCGTAGAAAATCAGGTATACCCGTGCTACATAGAGACACCCGTAGTGCAGCCAATAGAGAGTGCACTACACCAGTACCAGTGCTACGAAGGTCTTCCCTTAGTACCCTAGGTCAAATCCTCGCAAGGTTTCACATGTAAGTAGATTGTGCAAACAAGCTATGTAAGTATGTAATGAAAATACGTAACCGTCAAGCATATGAGCCTACAGAGACTCTGTAAGAACTTTTGAGCAATTCTAATTTACTTGATTTATTGGACAATTGGGTCACTAGACTCATTGTGACCAGGACAATACTTGTATATAGTTACCAACCTTTCTCAGGAATGAACAATGGACCATGACCTATGGACTATTCGTCACCAGGACTATTTTTGAGCTTTGTTTTTTGTAATTTTTATTTTTGAAATCTTGTAATTAGTTATGATTGTTCACTTGTCAATATATTTATGTTTTCCCAGTCCGGGAGTACTGAATTTCACTAGGGGGGAATGTGGCACCCCAGGAGTCCGGGGGTGATGTCATGCCTGGAAGCAAGGAGTGGTCCCCTTACCAGGTAACACCAGCATCCAGCAGTTTTCCTGACTCCAGACCAGAAGGGGGAGCTCTAACACCTGGGTTCAGGGGAGCTTCCCTATAAGTTCTGGCCTGGAGGTGGGGTGAGAGTTAGTCGTAGTCTGAGAGAGTGAGAGAAGAGGAGGGAAGTGTAGGAGAACCTGGGGAGTGGAGCTGTAACCAAGCTCACCCCAGAGCTGCGCGCTAGAAACCGGACACCGGAGTCCATGGTTGCGCTAGTAATGAACTCCCGGAAGCTAAATCCGCAGGGGAGGGGACTTCAGGTCTCCTGGCCCCATCTAGCACTTGGCAGCACAGGAGCATATGAGAGCCTGGAGCTGCCACGTGGGCGATACCGTTAATAGGCTCGAGCTGCCTGCCATACGGCAAGGACTTAAGGACGAGGAAGAAAAGAGGCCAGGGCAAAGCTTTAGGCAGCCAGGACCTAAGAGGACAGCGCAATAGGAAGGCCTCCAAACTCATCGGGCTGAGTGGATCCTAAATTGCTTCCAGGCTGCTTCCATTACCATCTGTTATCAGTGCCCCGGTCTGCACCGTGAACCATCAAGTAAACGTAATGCAAATTACAGCCCTTGTGTCTTCCAATCATTCCTCGCACCCTCCGTCCTGCACCCCAACGTCACGATCCTTTGTAAAAAAAAACTGTACCAGTAGCCCTAGGGCCCGCTCCACCTGTGGGGAGCAGAATCATCCCAGCTGCGTAGCCATCGGCCCCAGCGGTCTCCTCTAGCAGCGTCGGACATCCGTTGCCGAACACCACAAGTGGCGTCACGACTTAATCCTTCATAAACTTTTCCCCCTCATTTTATTGCACGCCCAGGGCCATGGACCGGGTCATTGCTGCCGTGACCTTCCCTCAAAGAACTGTCCGACCCGGACCAAGTACCCGACAGCCCTAGCTGGTGTTGCATACATACCTCCCAACTTTTGAAGGACAGAAAAACGGACAGATCATGTCTAGCGAGTGCTGCTAAATTTTGGCCATGCCCCTGGCCACACCCCAATCCACGCCCATTTACCATTTCTTTTTCCCCTGGCAGGAGGAGTTGTCAGAGGGGCGCTGGCAGTAAGGGAAATTCAGCAGATGCTCGAGCTTGCAGGGCATAGACCCAAATCCAGGACTGTCTGCTGTATCCGGTGAGGATGGATTCCCGGTCTCTGGTTCAGCGTGCAGGTCAGTGGTACCTGGCAGTTTGAAGGGGGGGCATGAATCTCTAACCTTTCGGCGCCCCCGGCATGGCTTTGATTAGCCAGGACCATCGTGGCATCATCTGTGTGTCCTGCTCATCTCTAGTTGGGAAGTGTTGATTATTTTTTGCTTCTTTATTCACAGTTGGAGCTGTGTTCACACGTTGATGCAGATGTGGAGCCATGTTTTTAATGTGTCTTCTATAGTACAGAAAAAAAGTATCTGCAGTTTCTTACAAGCTTTTTTTAGGCTCTGCATAGAAGACAAGAGAGGAAAAAAAACACCAAATCCGCACAGTTCAGTCGCATCTTTAGACCACGGGGGCGCAGTTCTCAGGAAATCACATCCCCTTTGCTTGAACAGTTAAACAGCAGAATTTTTATGCAAACAAAGCAGCAGCAGAAAATACATAGCATTTATGCTACATATGAACAAGGTCTAAATTTACAAGCAAAGTGGATGTGATGAAACCTCCATCCTCTGTGCGACGCTGCTGAATGCTGCGGTTTTGGTGCATTTTTTCTCTATAGGTTTCTTCTGCAAAAAACACATAAAAAAACATTATTGCACTTTTAAATGCAGAATCAAAGCTTTTTTGTACTATTAAAAAAACGTTAAAAGCTCTGCTTTACCTCTGCCCCAAAATTGTATAAAATACAAGGGAAAACGCATAAAAGAAACATAGCAGGCTGGGAAGGGTCCAATAACAATGGAGCCTTCCCAGCCTGCAGCTGTCTGCTTTATCTTGGCTGGTTATCAAGAATAGGTCATTTTTTTAAATTATTTATTTAATAGGATAAATAAGGCTACACACCCTTTAGTGTCACATGTAAGGCATTAAAGGGTGCTAGTTTATTATATGTAGGGGGCTTGTGACATGAAATATCTCCAGTTAAATATATCAAAAACTTGACACTCCAAAGGAATTTGGAACAAATTGCTTCATTTTAATTGCAGTCCATAAATAAGTACAAAGGAGGAGAGATAGCACACGGACCTACTCATTCACATGTGGTATTTTTCAGATGGACCTCAATTCTGTGTGAAATTAAATCTAGGATTTTGATGTACATCTTACATATGTCCTATTGATACGTAGATCCGCTAGGGGTCTTTGAGGTTTATATTTTTTATGTGAGTTCTAATAACAGTCTGGAGTTTCTTCTAAATTATTTCATGTATATTAGAAAAAGTGGATTGTACAGTCCACCATGTTTGCATATTGTGTACTGCTTCGGTTAATGTATGACTATATATTGAGTTGTATTTCTTTCTTTGAAACAATAAAAAGAGATTAAAATAAATCTAGGGTTTTGTAGGTTTAAGGACCAAACTAGTGCATATAAGTAATAATAATAATCATTTTAGTTCTATAGCGCCGACATATTCCGCAGCACTTTACATTTTAGAGGGGACTTGTACAGACAATAGATATTACAGCATAACAATAAACACAGATCAAAGTAGATACCAAGAGAAATGAGGGCCCTGCTCACAAGCGTACAATCTATGAGGAAAAGGGGAGACACAAAAGGTGGATGGTAACAATGCCTTTCATTGTTTGGACCAGCCATAGTGTAAGAATCGGGTGTTTCTGTTGCTGCATGAACAGGTTATCAGCTTAAGTATGTAACAGTACAGACACAGAGGGCTATTAAATGCATAAAGCGGGTGAGAACATGATCAGAAGAACCTGGTTATTGTAGAAATTTTGAATGAGCAACACAGGGATAGTTAGGTTAATGCGTTGAGGCGATATGCTAGTCTGAACAAATGTGTTTTTAGGGCACTCTTAAAACTGTGGGGATTAGGGATTAATCGTATTAACCTGGGTAGTGCATTCCAAAGAACTGGCGCAGCACGTGAAAAGTCTTGGAGATGGGAGTGGGAAGTTCTGATTATTGAGGATGTTACCCTCAGGTCGTTAGCAGAACGGAGGGCACAGGTAGGATGGTAGACTGAGATGAGGGAAGAGATGTAGGGTGGTGCTGACCCATGGAGTGCTTTGTGGGTGAGGGTAATAAGTTTGTACTGAATTCTGTAATGGATGGGTAACCAGTGCAATGACTGGCATAAGGTAGAGGCATCGGTATAACGATTGGTGAGGAATATGATCCTGGCTGCAGCATTCAGGACGGACTGGAGAGGGGAGAGTTTGGTAAGAGTGTCTCGACCACGCACCACAATTGTGGGTTTCCAGGGATATGGGGTACTCGGAGCCGAGCCCATGAAAGTCTATGGGATTTGTGTCACTGGCAGCGGTGGCTCGTTCCGTGTCCCTGGCGGTCAGGCGTATGTTGGGGGGGCTATTTACAGGGGATAGGTATATATACAGTTCGTGACGCCACCTGTAGTTCTCTGATCACTAAGACCAGCGCTGCTGTAGATCTCTGAGGGGATGGTGAGGCAGCTAGATGTCGGGTCCCCTACAGGTGGGACTCTTCCCTCAGGTCGATAGTTATGGTGGGGTTGTGCAGGGATGCAATCAAATAACTCAGTCTCACACATAGGAGCTTCTTCCCATACCTTTTACTTGTCAGATGATAAGGCAGGTCCCAGGGAGGCTGGTCGGGTGGAGGATGTGCTTTGAGGCAACAGCTGAACAGGTTATGGGCCTCCTTGACTTTCAAAATGATGAGTACAACCAGCATAAAGTGTAGTTCACTCCAGAATCTCCAGCTTCTCCAAGCTGTACTGCCCGGTCAGTTTTGTGGTCGGAGTCTTCCGATGAGAGAGCTGGGTTCCTAATGTGGTCCTGCAGTGACTCCAAGTTCCCACTCTCCCTGACCCCAGTTACGTACCGACACTCCAAGGGCTGCTTTCTGCTACCTAAGGTCCAGTAAGCCTCTGGTTTTTCTATCACTATGCCTGGAGCTATAGTGACGCTTCGGTCCCCAGTGACCGGTGACAATGTGCAGGATAATCCAATCCTAAGGCACTTCTGAATTCCTTCCACTGCGCCTTTCGCCCTGTCCGCGCTTGTAGCATAAGCACTCCACACTTCCAAAGGCTATGCAGACTAGTCCCTTCTTTCTTCTTCCCAGAGTTTGCTAACAGGTGCTCAGTAATCTTCTAGTTCAGGAGCACGTCTCTGAACTCCACTGTCCTTGGGACAGGAGACTGAAGGTCCTGATGCTCACTCCTCTCTCTTCCTGCACAGACTGCCTCTCTGTCTTCCTGACAGGAAACTGACTGACTGGCTAGATCTCACTAGCTATATATATCCTATGGGTGTGTCTAAGTGTGTGATGGAGTGAATGTTTATTGAGCATTAAACTGTTACCTCTCCGCACATTCTCCCGGGTACTGCGTGTGCCTTCACACCAGGGCTACACATTCCCCCATGGTAAAATACAGCACTCCCGGGCTGTGAAATACAAGAAGACATTTTGTTTTTCATTAACCATAAACATTAACTCTTCCCATCCGGGAGGTACGGATTTCTTGAACGTTGCATTAAAACATTAGATATAGAAAAATACAAAATACCAAACAGACATTTTCATATAAATAAATGACAATATTCTTGTGAAGGCCCCGCACCAAACCTTTAAGCGTGGGTCCTGGGTGGGCTGCAGGACATCTGACTGCAGACCTCGCTCAGTGCCACACCACACGGGTTTTATATTCAGAGGTAGTTGAGGTGGTTTCATGTAAAACCAATATAATGCACCTTAGTGCAACTATTTACAGGATACAGTTTTTGGGCTGGCTCAGTCCTCAGCCACGCAGTCCATTATAAGACACATTATATCAAATTCTATTTACTCACAATTCTTCAACTTTTTCAAATTTTCATCTTGTACCCAGCCGGGTATTCTACTCATTATAGTAAAACTATGTAAACATTATGCATAACCATAAAGTGCAAAACAGCAAATATTCCTTTTATCAAAACTTTCTACATTTTCTTTGTTGCGGTAAACCCTGTCTGGGTCCTACCGTTCTTCACATTTTCTTGCAGGCTTCCATTATACTTTCCATCCCGGGGGCTGGAACAATACGATGATCCTTAGATCCCATGACCAACAAGTCGTGACCTGCTATCAGAGTTTGGGTCGCTACAGTCCTTGTGCGAACCACTAGGGGCGCAACGGGTGCTTTCTCCTTGTGAGACGCCGATTGCGTCACTGTAATAGCCACTTTCTCTCGCGATGCAGAAATAGTCGTCGTGCGCGACGTTGTGTAGACTGCTGATTGCGATGTGGAATGGATCGCAGGTTGCGATGTAGTAGGAGGACAAGGTAGTGAAGAGTACGCAGGGGACGCTTCCAACTGTGATATACTCTCCTGGGGCGATGCCGGGGCACGGCCTGATGCAGCGGTAGATTGTAACTGGGATGCGCTGGCAATGGTGACGTTACCTGCGTCAGGGACGGGATCACGGACGATTGTGACATTAAGGGCATACCATCCCTTCATACCCCAGTGCCGTGTGTAGTTGACTATGTCTCCATTAACTAGGTCCCTCCCGGGATGGCCGATGGGCAGGTGGGATTCTACGTCCCTGCGACTGACAAAGACCCCTGGGTAGAGGCCCGGTTCTCTGATGAAGCCCCAGCCCTTCCGGAGCTGGAACTCTGTCACACACCCCTGCCGCCGCGGTTCCCTTAGAGTACCTTTTTCCCGGCGGACACTTTCCTTGTCCGCGATCAGCTGCTCGTACTGCCGCTGCCGGTTCCGCTGCGCTTCCCGCTCTTCCTCTTGCCGGCGTCGCTGTTCCTCTTCGCGACGCTGCCACTCACATTCCCACTGGGCGGTGTAGGCGACGTCATCCAGGCGCGCCATCTCATCCCAGTCGACGTCTGGTAATGATGGACAGGACCCCTCCGGTGTCCCTGCCGGGGATCGATCATCTGCTGCGGCCTCCTGGCCGGGCGGGCGTTCCGGAACTGGCGGTACCTCCTCAACCTCCCTCGCTTCCACCGCTTCCTCGGTAGGTTCAGGGTCGGTCCTTTTGGGGGTAGCCTCCGGTTGCTCCTTAGCCTTAGGCAGCAGAAGTTTCGGTAACTCGAACCGTGGGGGGTCGTCGAGGGGAGAGAACACCGCGTCCCACAGCCGCCGCTGCATCTGGGTACGCCGGCGTCTCTCGATCTCTTCTTCGCCAGGTTGTTGCAAAACCATCTTCTTCAATCTTGCATTTTCCTCTTTAATCTCTAGCAATGCTTGCTGCAGGTGCAGGACTACGGATGGTTCTGGTTCTAGTGGCAGCTTGGCTGGGGAACGGGGCCTGCCTTCCTCCGCTTCCCTGCTCGGCTGCACACGTCCTGCTTCCATGATGTTCCAGAACAGACTCTCTTCTTCTTTCAGAGCCGTCCGGTCTCTTCCGTGGAGGCGGGGTTTGCGTCTCCTCCTCTTCGCAGGGAAGGTGAAGAGGAGGCGGACCTCCTTTGCTGTAGGGCAGGATCGCATATTGTAATAGCACTTTGAGAGGGCAGGCATTCTCTTCGCGCCACAGGGGGGCACACGCCCACGAATCCACGCCCACCTTCTTCTCCAGCGCCTGAGGGCGCAAATTTGGCGGCAAAATGGCGGATTTTAGCGCCAAAAATAGCAAACAGTCCTTTTTCACAAAAACACCTCCACAGGCACACAGGGCTCGCAATTTTGCGAGTTTCGCATCCTGTTCGTGACGCCAAGTTTGTCTCGACCACGCACCACAATTGTGGGTTTCCAGGGATATGGGGTACTCGGAGCCGAGCCCATGAAAGTCTATGGGATTTGTGTCACTGGCAGCGGTGGCTCGTTCCGTGTCCCTGGCGGTCAGGCGTATGTTGGGGGGGGCTATTTACAGGGGATAGGTATATATACAGTTCGTGACGCCACCTGTAGTTCTCTGATCACTAAGACCAGCGCTGCTGTAGATCTCTGAGGGGATGGTGAGGCAGCTAGATGTCGGGTCCCCTACAGGTGGGACTCTTCCCTCAGGTCGATAGTTATGGTGGGGTTGTGCATGGATGCAATCAAATAACTCAGTCTCACACATAGGAGCTTCTTCCCATACCTTTTACTTGTCAGATGATAAGGCAGGTCCCAGGGAGGCTGGTCGGGTGGAGGATGTGCTTTGAGGCAACAGCTGAACAGGTTATGGGCCTCCTTGACTTTCAAAATGATGAGTACAACCAGCATAAAGCGTAGTTCACTCCAGAATCTCCAGCTTCTCCAAGCTGTACTGCCCGGTCAGTTTTGTGGTCGGAGTCTTCCGATGAGAGAGCTGGGTTCCTAATGTGGTCCTGCAGTGACTCCAAGTTCCCACTCTCCCTGACCCCAGTTACGTACCGACACTCCAAGGGCTGCTTTCTGCTACCTAAGGTCCAGTAAGCCTCTGGTTTTTCTATCACTATGCCTGGAGCTATAGTGACGCTTCGGTCCCCAGTGACCGGTGACAATGTGCAGGATAATCCAATCCTAAGGCACTTCTGAATTCCTTCCACTGCGCCTTTCGCCCTGTCCGCGCTTGTAGCATAAGCACTCCACACTTCCAAAGGCTATGCAGACTAGTCCCTTCTTTCTTCTTCCCAGAGTTTGCTAACAGGTGCTCAGTAATCTTCTAGTTCAGGAGCACGTCTCTGAACTCCACTGTCCTTGGGACAGGAGACTGAAGGTCCTGATGCTCACTCCTCTCTCTTCCTGCACAGACTGCCTCTCTGTCTTCCTGACAGGAAACTGACTGACTGGCTAGATCTCACTAGCTATATATATCCTATGGGTGTGTCTAAGTGTGTGATGGAGTGAATGTTTATTGAGCATTAAACTGTTACCTCTCCGCACATTCTCCAGGGTACTGCGTGTGCCTTCACACCAGGGCTACACAAGAGGGAGACCGATTAGTAGAGAATAACAATAGTCCAGATGAGAATGAATAAGAGAAACAGTAAGAGTTTTTGCAGAGTCGATAGTAAGAAAGGGTTGAATTCTAGTAATGTTTTTGAGGTGCAGATAACAAAAGCGAGCCAGTGATTGGATGTGGGGGGTGAAAAAAAGCTTGGAATCAAGTATGACTCCAAGACAGCGGGCATGTTGCTGGGGAGTAATGGTGGAGTAAGTAGCAGTCTGTTCCTGCCTCCGTCCACTAGACGGATGGACACGCTGATTCAGACTGCTACGATAATTTCATCAGATCCTGTTATTGCATCCTTTCATGTAAGCAAAAAAAAAACATTTCAACATTCACCAGAAAACATTCAGTTAAAAACGTATCACTAGGATGCAACTAAGCTGCCGTCAGTGTACTGCTTGTGTTTTTTTCACTGACCCATTCACTTCAGTGGGTAAATTTGTTAGAAGTTGGACAAGTCTCTGTTTTTAAAATGACTGTTTAATAAAATGGCCATGTGAACAGCCACTAAGGGTATAAGGGGTACGTATTTTATCTGAAAAACACAGAACTCTTACGAGAAAATCAGATGAAGTGGGGACAGGGTTTTTAACGAGGGCCTGTCACCAAGTTAAAAGTGGGCGTTTTTTTCTCATATTTTACTTCCGCTGTTCCCCTGAGTATTTCGTTTTTTTTTGTTTTTTTTTAGGTTGTAGTACCTTGAAACACGTAGATCCACGCCACGCAATAAATAATTGTTTTTATAAAGCTGCCTATCTCCTTCCACTAACCATACGGTCTATGACCCGCGGTTTGCAGCAGCTGTTCGAGCGTTTTCATTGTTGCAACTGCAACAAAACAAGGTGAGCAAAACACATTTTATCTTTTTTAATCAAGGGTATCACCCTATTTGTGCTCCCCAGTTTCTTCACTAATTTGTACGATCATGCAGAGCAACCTAAAGACTCGCCCTTGAGGATCCTATGAGCCACACCTCCTACCCACCCTGACAAATGCTCTGTATTGTGATGTGAGAGTGCTAGGGGCAGTTTGGTGGCACTTGTATGTGACAGGACCCGGGTCCAAATCTTGCTCCTGGGCCCCTCTGTAACGAATGGAAGCGGAGGCAGAGGTGGTGAAGTTCACATTCGTTTTTATTTTTTAACCCCTTACTGCCATCGGACGTACTATCCCATCCATGGTACCTGGGCCCGTATGACCGGGGACGGGATAGTACGTCTCGTGCGATCGGACGCGCTCCCGGGGGGAGCGCAGCCGATCGCGGCCGGGTGTCAGCTGATTATCACAGCTGACACCCATGACTGTGTGTCAGGAGCGGTCACGGACCGCTCCCGGCACATTAACCCCTTGCACACCGCGATCAAACATGATCGCGGTGTACTGGGGGCACAGGGGAGGATCGCGCAGGGTGGGGGCTCCCTGCGCGCCCCCCTGAGACCCTCAGAGCAGCGCGATGTGATCGCGCTGTTCTGAGGGCTTCCTCCCTCCCAGGACCCGGATCCAAGATGGCGCCGGGGTCCTGGAGGGAGGCGGCTACCTCAGTGCCTGCCGAGAGCAGGCACTGAGAAGCCTGCTGCACTGCCTGAGCGATCGCTGGTGTGACAGAGTGCTGTGCACACTGTCACACCAGCGATCTGATAAAATACAGTGATGTCCCACCCTGGGACAAAGTAAAAAAGTAAAAAAAATAAAAATAAACATGTTTTAAAAAAAAATCCAAAATAAATAAAAAAATATATATATTCCCCAATAAATTCACTTCTTCCTGTAAATAAAAAAAACAAAACAATAAAAGTACACATATTTGGTATCGCCGCATCCGTAATGACCCCCCCTATAAAATTGTCTCACTAGTTAACCCCTTTAGTGAACCCCTTAAAAAAAAAAAAAAAAACGAAGCAAAAAATCAATACTTTATCATCATACCGCTGAACAAAAAGTGGAATAACACGCGATCAAAAAGACCGATATAAATAAACATGGTACCGCTGAAAACGTCATCTTGTCCCGCAAAAAACTAGCCGCCATACAGCATCATCAGCGAAAAAATAAAAAAGTTATAGCTCGCAGAATAAAGCGATGCAAAAATAATTATTTTTTATATAAAATTGTTTTTATTCTATAAAAGCGCCAAAACATGAAAAAATGATATAAATGAGGTATCGCCATAATCGTACTGACCCGAAGAATAAAACTGCTTTATCAATTTTACCACACGTGGAACGGTATAAACGCCTCCCCCAAAAGAAATTCATGAATTGCTGATTTTTGTTCATTCTAACCTCCCAAAAATCAAAATAAAAAGCGATCAAAAAACGTCACGTGCTGAAAAATGGTACCAATAAAAACGTCAACTCGTCCCGCAAAAAATAAGACCTCACATGACTCTGTGGACCAAAATATGCAAAAATTATAGCTCTCAAAATGTGATGATGCAAAAACTATTTTTGCAATAAAAAGCGTCTTTTGGCGTGACAGCTGCCAATCATAAAAACCCGCTATAAATAGTAAATCAAACCCCCCTTTATCACCCCCTTAGTAAGGGAAAAATAATAAAATTAAAAAAAAGTATTTATTTCCATTTTCCCATTAGGGTTAGGGTTAGGGTTGCGGCTAAAGTTAGGGTTAGGGTTGGCGCTAAAGTTAGGATTAGGGTTAGGGTTGGGATTAGGGGTGTGTTAGGGTTAGGTTTGTGGTTAGGGTTGGGACTAGGGTTAGGGGTGTGTTGGGGTTAGGGTTGGAGTTAGAATTGGGGGGTTTCCGCTGTTTAGGCACATCAGGGGCTCTCCAAATGTGACATGGCGTCTGATCTCAATTCCAGCCAATTCTGCGATGAAAAAGTCAAACGGTGCTCCTTCACTTCTCAGCTCTGCCATGCGTCCAAACAGTAGTTTATCCCCACATATGGGGTATCAGCGTACTCTGGACCCCAAGAGTTATTGTGCAATTTGTCCTATTTCTTCTGTTACCCTTGGGAAAATAAAAAACTGGGGGCGAAAATATAATTTTTGTACAAAAAAAATTATTTTTTTGTTTTTACGGCTGTACATTATAAACTTCTGTGAAGCACTTGGGGCTTCATCGCACTCACCACACATCTAGATAAGTTCCTTGTGGGGTCTATTTTCCAAAATGGGGTCACTTGTTGGGGATTTCCACTGTTTAGGCGCATCAGGGGCTCTCCAAATGCGACATGACGCCCCCAGACCATTCCATCAAAGTCTGCAATCCAAAACGTCACTACTTCCCTTCCGAGCCCCAACGTGTACCCATACAGTAGTTTTCTCCCACATATTGGATATCAGCGTACTCAGGACAAATTGGACAACAACTTTTGGGGTCCAATTTCTCCTGTTACCCTTGTAAAAATAAAATACTGGGGCAAAAAAATCATTTTTTTCAAAAAAAAAAAAGAATTTTTTTATTTTTACGGCTGTGCGTTTTAAACTTCCCGTGAAGCACTTCGGGGTTCAAAGTGCTCACCACACATCTAGACAAGTTCCTTGTGGGGGCTATTTCCAAATGGGGTCACTTGTGGGGGTTTCCCCCTGTTTAGGCGCATCAGGGGGTCTCCAAATGCGACATGACGCCCCAGACCATTCCATCAAAGTCTGCAATCCAAAACGTCACTACTTCCCTTCCGAGCCCTGACGTGCGCCCCTTTCAGGTTTTCTCCCACATATTGGTATCAGCGTACTCAGGACAAATTGGACAACAACTTTTGGGGACCAATTTCTCCTGTTACCCTTGTGAAAAAAAAAATTGGGGGCGAAAAAATCATTTTTGTAAAAAAAAAAAAATTTTTATTATTTTACGGCTGTACGTTATAAACTTCTGTGAAGCACTTCGGGGGTTTAAAGTGCTCACCACACATCTAGATAAGTTCCTTGTGGGGTCTATTTGCCAAAATGGGGTCATTGTGGGGGTTTCCACTGTATAGGTGCATCAGGGGGACTCCAAATGTGACATGACGCCCCCAGACCATTCCATCAAAGTTGCAATCCAAAAAAGTCAATTCCCCTTTGAGCCCTGACTGCGCCCCCTTAAATAGTTTTCTCCCCCAATATTGGGATCACGACCAGGACAAATTGGCAACAACTTTTGGGGTTTCCCAATTTTTTCTGTTCCCTTGTGAAAATAAAATTTGGGGGCAAAAAATATTTTTTTAAAAAAAAAAAAGGGTTTTTTTTTTTCGGTGTACGTTATAAAAATTTTGTGAAAACCTGGGGGTTAAAAGTTCTAACAATTAATAAATTCCCTTTAGGGGTCTAGTTTCCAAAAGGTGTCATTTATGGGGGTTTATTTTTAGGGAGATAGGAG
>JARQOD010000010.1:74055213-74174371 GCA_033576555.1 Oophaga sylvatica
TTTGAAAATTGCAAAATTTTAAAAATTTTCGCCATATTTGCGTTTTTTTCAAAAATAAACGCAAGTTATATCGAAGAAATTTTACTTCTAACGTGAAGTACAATATGTCACGAGAAAACAGTCTCAGAATCGCGAAGATCCGTTGAAGCGTTCCAGAGTTATAACCTCATAAAGAGACAGTGGTCAGAATTGTAAAAATTGGCCCGGTCATTAACGTGCAAACCACCCTTGGGGGTGAAGGGGTTAATGTGGAACCTCGAGACCGCGGTCCGGGGGGCTCCGAAGGAGGCGTAACTAGTGAGCCCCGGGTACCCGTAGTAAGGCCCCTCGAACAGGACCAGAATGGAATACCCGGAGGACATAGGTGCTACCTCCAGTTAGACCCCGAACACGTGGCAGCTGTCCCAGAGGGACCAAAAGGGTAACAGGTATTTACAGAGTCCGTGGAGGATTCTTGACGGAGAAGAGTAAGGTCCTGGTCTAGAACGGATGGTAGTAGGCTGGCTTCAGTGACCTTGTCACTGTCCACGGGTACGGATGGCTGATGGCGGAACGGGATGACACTTGCGCCAGTAATAGCCGAGATTGTCCAGGTTAGCCAGATACGGGTTAGCAAAGATCTGAGGAGACAAACAGTATCAGCAAAGCACAGTGACTGCAGACGCAGCGCAGACAGATCAGGAACAGAACCGGATGTAGCAATGATAGAACACGTTGCTCCGGCACTCCCCTAATGGTGGAGTGACCAGATATAGTACTGAGTGCGCAGCCATTGGTTAATTAGCAATTTCAAAAGATGCACGCTGCCCCTTTAAGAGAAGCGGTGGGCGCGGCCTCGCGTCCTAAGCAGACTGTCTGGAGGCCTGCCAGCAGCGTGCCAGGAAGTGGAGGAGGACACAGGACGCCGGGGAACAGATGGGACAGGAGACCCCAGCCCACGCACAGACTGCCGCAGAGGGACAGCCCGAGGAACAGGTGAGTGAGCAGAACGGAGTGCAGGGCCAGCGCTGGGACCGGGTGTAACAGTATCCCCCTCTTTACTCCCCCTCTTTTTCAAGCCTGCGTGAAATCTTTTAAGAAGAAGAGGAGCCTGGATGTTCTCTTTAGGCTCCCAAGACCTCTCCTCAGGACCAAAACCCCTCCAGTCCACCAGGTAATAGATCCTACCTCTTACTCGCTTAGAGGCCAAGATATGTTTTACCTCAAAAACATCATCCTCAGAGACCGGATCAGGAGTGGTACCCGGGTCCTTAAAGAAGGAACTCAACACTACTGGTTTGAGGAGGGAAACATGAAAGGAGTTAGGTACTCTTAGAGAATTAGGCAATTTCAGTTTATAAGAGACCGGGTTGATTTGTCTCAAAACTTCAAAGGGACCAATGAAACGGGGACCCAATTTGTACGATGGTAACTTCAGACGGATGTACTTGGAGGAGAGCCATACCTTGTCTCCTGGACGAAAGATGGGAGCCTCCAAACGTCTTTTGTCCGCATGCGTTTTCATACGTTGAGAAGCTTTCTCCAAAGCCGACCTGGTCTCTCTCCAAATGTCCGAGAAATTCTTTGACAAGGTATCGACTGCCGGAACATCCGACAATCCCGAGACAGGAAGAGGAATTCCGGGTTGCAGTCCAAACACAATCTGAAAGGGAGACTTTCCAGAAGATTCACTTACTTGATTGTTGTAGGAGAATTCCGCCCAGGGCAGTAATTTTACCCAGTCATTATGATGAGCGTTGACGAAGTGACGCAGGTATCCAGCCAGGATTTGATTGATCCTCTCCACTTGCCCATTAGACTGGGGATGATATGCAGAAGAAAATCTAGTTAAATTTTTACCATTTTACAGAGTCCTCTCCAGAACTTAGAGGTGAACTGGATGCCCCTGTCGGACACGATGTGGAGAGGAAATCCATGAAGACGGAAGATGTGCTGAATGAAGTGAGTAGCCAGTTCTGGAGCAGACGGGAGGCCAGATAGCGGAACGAAGTGAGCCATTTTAGAGAAGCGGTCCACCACAACCCATACCACTGAGCAGCCAGAAGAGATGGGAAGATCCGTGATGAAATCCATCGCGATGTGCTGCCAGGGAGCGGACGGAATTGGAAGAGGCAGAAGCCTGCCGGCTGGTAGATGTTTAACAGTTTTGTTACGGGCACATGAAGGACATGCTGCGACGAACTCCTGGATATCCTTGACCATGGTAGGCCACCAGTAATACCGGGAGATGAGTTGCTGCGTCTTTCTCTGACCAGCATGGCCAGCCAACTTAGAAGAATGACCCCAGCGCAGAACACGACTACGATCAGAGGCGGACACGAAAGTCTTCCCAGGAGGAAGCCGGGCCAGATCAGTAGAGGCAACAGAGACTAACTTAGAAGGTTCAATAATGTGGTGAGGTTCCTCCTCCAGTTCAGGAGGCAAGAAGGCTCTAGAGAGTGCGTCTGCCTTGATGTTCTTGTCAACTGGACGGAAATGAAGTACAAAATTGAAACGAGCAAAAAATAATGCCCAACGGGCCTGACGAGGATTCAGTCTTAAAGCAGATTGGAGATAGGCAAGGTTTTTATGGTCGGTGAATATGATTACCTGGTGATGAGCTCCTTCAAGAAGATGTCTCCATTCTTGCAGAGCCAATTTGATGGCCAACAGTTCGCGATCACCGACAGAGTAATTCCTTTCTGCAGGAGAAAAAACCTTGGAAAAAAAAACACACGAGATCATCCACCCGGTAGATGACTTCTGGGTCAGAACAGCTCCTGCACCTATAGAAGAAGCGTCAACTTCAAGAAAAAATTGCTCACTTGAATTAGGACGATGGAGAACGGGTGCGGAAGCGAAGGCTTTTTTGAGAGAAACAAAGGCCTCTTCTGCCTCGGAGGACCATTCCTTAGAGTTTACACCTTTCCGGGTTAAGGCTGTGATTGGAGCCACTCGGGTGGAAAAGTGTGGAATTAATTGCCGGTAGTAATTGGCGAATCCGAGGAACCTTTGTATGGCTTTTAGCCCAGACGGACGAGGCCAGTTGAGAACTGCAGACAACTTCTCCGGATCCATCTTTAATCCTGTGGAAGATACAATGTACCCAAGGAAAGGCAAAGAAGACTGCTCAAAGAGGCATTTCTCATATTTGGCATAGAGCCTGTTCTCTCTCAGTCTTTGTAAGACCAGGCGTACTTGCCTCCGGTGTGACGTCAAGTCAGCAGAAAAAAATCAAAATATCGTCCAGGTAAACCACGACACAAGTATATAGCAAGTCCCTGAAAATGTCATTAACAAATTCCTGAAAAACCGCAGGTGCATTGCTTAGGCCGAATGGCATTACCAGGTATTCATAGTGGCCGTCACGGGTGTTGAAGGCTGTTTTCCATTCGTCTCCCTCTCTGATTCGGATCAGGTTGTAGGCCCCTCTGAGGTCCAATTTGGTGAAGATCTTGGCCCCTCGGAGACGATCAAACAGCTCTGAAATAAGAGGTAATGGATACCTGTTTTTTACCGTGATTTGATTTAGACCCGATAGTCAATGCAGGGCCGCAAGGACCCGTCCTTTCTCTTCACAAAGAAGAATCCAGCTCCTGCCGGTGACGATGACTTCCGGATAAATCCTCTAGCCAGATTCTCTTGAATGTAGTCCGACATGGCCTGAGTCTCTGCCTGTGAAAGGGGATAAACTCTCCCGCGAGGGGGTGATGCTCCTGTAAGAAGCTCTATCTGACAGTCATACGACCTGTGTGGAGGTAGTCTCTCAGCCTCCTTTTTCCCAAAGACGTCAGAGAAGGACCAATAGGCGGAAGGCAACCCTGGCAGGGTATCAGGCTGGACTGGAGGCGAAACAGGTTGAATCCGGGTTAAGCAACGATTCATGCAGGTATCTCCCCAACGCAGAACTTCTCCAGTTTTCCAATTAAGGACTGGTTCATGCATCTGGAGCCAAGGTAAACCTAGAAGCATGGGATGGGATAAACCGGGATATACATAAAATCGCATTCGTTCAGTATGCATTAGACCTACCCGGAGTTCCACAAACTCGGTTTGAAACTGGACGGGCTCGGTCAGCGGTTTGCCATCCACGGCGGACACCTGTAACGGATCAGGAAGACGCTGGACTGGTAAGCGGTAATGATCCACAACCGCCTGCTGGATGAAGTTCCCTGCAGCTCCAGAATCCAATAGACAATGTTCGGAGAACTTCACTGCTCCACAAGACACGGTGACTGAGATGCGTAAAGAGGGAGAGGACTGTTCACTACCTAAGTTGGCCCCTCCTACCGGACCTAGGTACTGGAGTTTCCCGACTTTTTGGGACAGAAATGGATCAAATGTTCAGAACTACCGCAGTAGTAACAACTTCCCTCCTTGCGACGTGCCTCGCGGCGGGTGGCCAAACTTACATGGTCCACCTCCATGGCCTCAGAGGCGGAGGGCGAAGTACCTGGTTTGTACAAACTAGAGTCCAAGTGATAGGACCTTTTGTCCCGCTTGATCTCCATGGAGCGCTCCTGGAAACGCAGGTCAATTCGGGTTGCCAAGGATATTATCTCTTCCAAGAGGGTAGGTCTGTCCCGTCCTGCCAGCTCATCCTTGATTCTTCCGGATAGGCCTTCCCAGAAGTTAGCAACCAGGGCCTCATTGTTCCATGATAATTCAGACGAGAAGGTGCGGAATTTAACAGCATACTGAGCTACCGTGAGAGTACCTTGGCGCAGGCGGAGCAGAGCTGATGCAGTCGAAGTGGTGCGACCAGGTTCATCGAACGTCCTGCGAAAAGCCTCTAGGAAAGATTGAAGATCGTTAACCAGCGGATCCCCTCTCTCCCATAGCGGGTTTAGCCAGGCGAGGGCCTCTCCTCCCAGGTGTGACATGATGAAGCCCACCTTGGCTCGGTCAGAAGCAAACATATGCCCCAAGATTTCGAAGTGTAGAGTGCACTGATTGAGGAAACCCCGACACAGAGTAGGATCACCCTGGAAACGGGTAGGAGCCGCCAGGCGGGGACCTTTACTTGCCATGGGAACTGGTACCTGAGTATTGATAGAAGAGTCAGGTGCAGACGAGGACCCCAAGGAATCCATGCGGGTAGACAAGCTGCGTAGATAAGTCGTGATCTTGTCCTGTTGAACTCCTAAACGGGCCACCTCCTGGCACAGATCCGTGGTCGGAGGTCTCTGGGATCCAGCGGGTTCCATGGCCGGAGCAATCTGTAACGAATGGAAGCGGAGGCAGAGGTGGTGAAGTTCACATTCGTTTTTATTTTTTAATGTGGAACCTCGAGACCGCGGTCCGGGGGGCTCCGAAGGAGGCGTAACTAGTGAGCCCCGGGTACCCGTAGTAAGGCCCCTCGAACAGGACCAGAATGGAATACCCGGAGGACACAGGTGCTACCTCCAGTTAGACCCCGAACACGTGGCAGCTGTCCCAGAGGGACCAAAAGGGTAACAGGTATTTACAGAGTCCGTGGAGGATTCTTGACGGAGAAGAGTAAGGTCCTGGTCCAGAACGGATGGTAGTAGGCTGGCTTCAGTGACCTTGTCACGGTCCACGGGTACGGATGGCTGATGGCGGAACGGAATGACACTTGCGCCAGTAATAGCCGAGATTGTCCAGGTTAGCCAGATACGGGTTAGCAAAGATCTGAGGAGACAAACAGTACCAACGAAGCACAGTGACTGCAGACGCAGCGCAGACAGATCAGGAACAGAACCGGATGTAGCAATGATAGAACACGTTGCTCCGGCACTCCCCTAATGGTGGAGTGACCAGATATAGTACTGAGTGCGCAGCCATTGGTTAATTAGCAATTTCAAAAGATGCACGCTGCCCTTTTAAGAGAAGCGGTGGGCGCGGCCTCGCATCCTAAGCAGACTGTCTGGAGGCCTGCCAGCAGCGTGCCAGGAAGTGGAGGAGGACACAGGACGCCGGGGAACAGATGGGACAGGAGACCCCAGCCCACGCACAGACTGCCGCAGAGGGACAGCCCGAGGAACAGGTGAGTGAGCAGAACGGAGTGCAAGGCCAGCGCTGGGACCGGGTGTAACACCCTCGTACTCTAGTTCCGCCACTGGCCCCTCCGGCGTTGTATCTCGTGTGTATTAAATAAAGGTGGTGTACTGCACATATTGTGTCACAATTATCTGCACAGGGATAGAGAGAATTTCTAACAATGTCTCAAAAGTTTTACCTATTGAGCCTGAAAAAAAAGAAATTAAAAACCCACCTGTTGTGAACACATTGGAGGCGACTTCGGAGCTGGGGCTCCCTCCGGTGGTTGCTGAGGGTAATGAACCAATTGCTTAATGGCTTTCAGCTGGGTCTGAATGGTCTGATACCTGAACTCCCATCAGCCTTGCCAGTAATCAATTGTTCTTCCAGGTCTTGGTTGGAGCTCAGCTTGCATTCCTGCTTTCTTTCAGATAAGTGACTTGCTGTTTTTTTTTCCTCTGGTTGGATTTTCCTTGCTGGTTTGCTGCCTTGCAGTGGACTTCAGCCTGGTCCCCTTTTGGGGCCTGGCTCTGCATTTGTGCTCAGTTTGTGTTTGCACTTTTGCTCTGTTCCTGTGTCACTTTTTATTTGCTGAATTTCTGTGTGTTACACCAGAGATCTGATTTAAGTGGTAGAGATTGTGTGATCTCTGTTTTTTTGTTAATCAGAAGTGTTGGTATTTTTGTCAGGGTTTTTGGGTTGCAATGAGAACACCAGCCAATAGACAGGATCAGCAAGATTACAAGGAAAGATTTAAATATCTTCATTATAAATGCTGAACTACAGTATACATGGCGAAAATAGGAAAGTCGCACAAAAGTGCGCAAACATTTGAGAAAACTAAAAAAATACGACCATAAAGTCCAAAGAATTATCCAAAAAATACAAATTTTATTTACCATATTAATATAAAAATCATGGACAGATAGAAACAGAAACATGGAGAAACAGTGGAGTGCAACTGGAACACATCAGTGGTACGTCATATAACTGAACGGTACGTGAACCAACAATCTGTCTTTATAATAGTATACAATATACAGTGTACATGGATGGCAATAAAAAGCAATACTAGTATATATACCACAGGGAAATAATTGATAGAGTATTTTTAACAATGAGAACCCCAGAAAGAATTAGAGATTGCTGAAATATAATATATTTAAATAAGCAGAGATTAAATATAAATATATATGGCCAAAAATTATATATAATTATGCCTAATACAGGATGGGTAATATAGCACAATAGCAGAGTAAGATGCCAGATAGAATGGCATCTTACTCTGCTATTGTGCTATATTACCCATCCTGTATTAGGCATAATTATATATAATTTTTGCCCATATATATTTATATTTAATCTCTGCTTATTTAAATATATTATATTTCAGCAATCTCTAATTCTTTCTGGGGTTCTCATTGTTAAAAATACTCTATCAATTATTTCCCTGTGGTATACAGGTCCTTCTCAAAAAATTAGCATATAGTGCTAAATTTCATTATTTTCCATAATGTAATGATTAAAATTAAACTTTCATATATTTTAGATTCATTACACACCAACTGAAATTTTTCAGGTCTTTTATTGTTTTAATACTGATGATTTTGGCATACAGCTCATGAAAACCCAAAAATCCTGTCTCAAAAAATTAGCATATTTCATCCGTCCAATAAAATAAAAGTGTTTAAAACAAAATAAAAAAAAAAACATCAAATAATAATGTTCAGTTATGCACTCAATACTTGGTCGGGAATCCTCTTGCAGAAATGACTGCTTCAAAGCGGCGTGGCATGGAGGCAATCAGCCTGTGACACTGCTGAGGTGTTATGGAGGCCCAGGATGCTTCGATAGCGGCCTTAAGCTAATCCAGAGTGTTGGGTCTTGCGTCTCTCAACTTTCTCTTCACAATATCCCACAGATTCTCTATGGGGTTCAGGTCAGGAGAGTTGGCAGGCCAATTGAGCACAGTAATACCATGGTCAGTAAACCATTTACCAGTGGTTTTGGCACTGTGAGCAGGTGCCAGGTCGTGCTGAAAAATGAAATCTTCATCTCCATAAAGCATTTCAGCCGATGGAAGCATGAAGTGCTCCAAAATCTCCTGATAGCTAGCTGCATTGACCCTGCCCTTGATGAAACACAGTTGACCAACACCAGCAGCTGACATGGCACCCCACACCATCACTGACTGTGGGTACTTGACACTGGACTTCAGCATTTTGGCATTTCCTTCTCCCCAGTCTTCCTCCAGACTCTGGCACCTTGATTTCCGGAATGACATGCAAAATTTGCTTTCATCAGAAAAAAGTACTTGGGACCACTTAGCAACAGTCCAGTGCTGCTTCTCTGTAGCCCAGGTCAGGCGCTTCTGACGCTGTTTCTGGTTCAAAAGTGGCTTTACCTGGGGAATGCGGCACCTGTAGCCCATTTCCTGCACACGCCTGTGCACGGTGGCTCTGGATGTTTCTACACCAGACTCAGTCCACTGCTTCCTCAGGTCCCCCAAGGTCTGGAATCGGTCCTTCTCCACAATCTTCCTCAGGGTCCGGTCACCTCTTCTCGTTGTACAGCGTTTTCTGCCACATTGTTTCCTTCCAACAGACTTCCCATTGAGGTGCCTTGATACAGCACTCTGGGAACAGCCTAATTGTTCAGAAATTTCTTTCTGGGTCTTACCCTCTTGCTTGAGGGTGTCAATGATGGCCTTCTGGACATCAGTCAGGTCGGCAGTCTTACCCATTATGGCGGTTTTGAGTAATGAACCAGGCAGGGAGTTTTTAAAAGCCTCAGGAATCTTTTGCATGTGTTTAGAGTTAATTAGTTGATTCAGAAGATTAGGGTAATAGGTCATTTAGAGAACCTTTTCTTGATATGCTAATTTTTTGAGACAGGATTTTTGGGTTTTCATGAGCTGTATGCCAAAATCATCAGTATTAAAACAATAAAAGACCTGAAAAATTTCAGTTGGTGTGTAATGAATCTAAAATATATGAAAGTTTAATTTTAATCATTACATTATGGAAAATAATGAAATTTAGCACTATATGCTAATTTTTTGAGAAGGACCTGTATATACTAGTATTGCTTTTTATTGCCATCCATGTACACTGTATATTGTATACTATTATACAGACAGATTGTTGGTTCACGTACCGTTCAGTTCTATGACGTACCACTGATGTGTTCCAGTTGCACTCCACTGATTCTCCGTGTTTCTGTTTCTATCTGTCCGTGATTTTTATATTAATATGGTAAATAAAATTTATATCTTTTGGGTTGCAGTCAGAATTCTTTCCTATACTTTTCTATCTAGACAGAATTGGGCCCCAGCGTTTGCTCATTCTATTTTCTGTCTGTGTTCGTATTTTCTTCTTGTCTAACCGCCATTACATGTTTGGGGGCTTCCTATTTCTTTGGGGGTTCTGCTACCGGGCACTTAGCTTTCATCTTTCTGTCTTTAGGTGTAGCTATCTCTCCGGCTGTGACGAGGCGTCTAGGATCACCGTAGGTACGCTCCACGGCTACTTCTAGTGTTGCGGTTAGTTTAGGGTTCTGCAACCCAATAGTTTCCAGCCTCTCTGGTGTATTGCTACTTTGGCTATTTTTGCTATTTCTCCTCAGCTACCGAAACATAACAGTATTACCGGCCACACTGAAAATTATATGGTACTCAACAGAAGGGTAAAATAGTAAAAAAAAAAAAAAAAAGGGAGTTGTCAGAATTTTTTTTTTTTCTGTTTGTTGCATTTTTTTCCTCTTTTCTCTGGGTGCTGAGGAGGAATTTTTCTTTGTCCTCAATAGAGTTTACTCAGTTGTCTGGCCGTGTGGAGCGGCTTGCCGCTGAGGTTCAGAAGATTACTGCCTATCTTACTGGGTTGCCTGTTGTGGAACCTAGGATTTCCATGCCAGATTTATTCTTGGGGATCAGTCTAAATTTCTGAATTTTAAAAATAACTGCAAGTTGTTTTTTGCCTTGAAGCCTAAGTCCTCAGGGAACGCAGCACAGCAGGTTCAAATTGTCATCTCTCTCCTGCGCGGCGATCCTCAGGATAGGGCTTTTTCCCTGACACCTGGGGATCCTGTTTTGAATGATGTTGATGTATTTTTTCAGTCTCTGGGGTTATTGTACGATGAACCTAATGTCACTGATCAAGCTGAAAAGACCTTATTGGCATTAAATCAGGGTCGTGAAGACGCTGAGTTGTACTGTTAGAAATTCCGAAAGTGGGCATTCCTGACCAAATGGAATGATGATGCTTTGGCAGCCCTTTTTCGGAAGGGGCTGTCAGAGAATGTAAAGGACGTTATGGTGGGATTTCCTGTTCCCTCTGGTCTCAATGATTCTATGTCTTTGGCTATTCAAATTGACAGACGTTTGCGTGAGCGCAGAGGTATGCGTGAGATGGTGTTGCCTTGTGAGCCAGCTCCTGAGCCCATGCAGTGTGATGGAGTGACTTTTGGGGCTCAGCGTCATGAGTTTCGAAAGTGCAATGGGTTATGTTTCTACTGTGGTGACGCTTCTCATGCTATTTCCATCTGCCCTAAGCGGGGAAGACGTTTTGCGCGCTCAGTTATTTTGGGTAGTGTTCAAACTAAATTTCTGTTGACTGTTACCCTGATTCTCTCCATGTCCACATTTTCGGCTCAGGCTTTTGTTGATTCAGGAGCAGCTATTAACCTAATGGATTTTGACTTTGCCAAACATTGTGGGTTTCCCATGATACCCCTGCGGAAGTCTATTCCTTTGCTGGGCATTGATTCTACCCCTTTGGCGGAGAATAAACCCCAGTTTTCTACTCAGGTGATAATGAGAGTTGAACCAGATCATCAGGAGAGTTGCAAATTTCTGGTGTTGCATAATCTGCATGACATTATTGTACTGGGTTTCCCTTGGTTACAGTCTCATAATCCTGTTTTGGATTGGAAATCTGTGTCTGTGACCAGTTGGGGTTGCCAATGTGTTAGTACTGACACTCCTGTTTTTTCTGCCTCTCCCCAGTCTCAGGATGTCGCTGACTTTTTGACTGATTTTTCGGATGTGTTTAGTGAGAGTAAGTCTGCATCCTTGCCTCCTCACAGGAGTTATGATTGCGCTGTTAAGTTGGTGCCTGGTGGTAAATTTCCTAAAGGTCGCCTTTTTAATTTGTCTGTACCTGAACATGATGCTATGCGATCTTATATCAAGGAGTCATTGGAGAAGGGTCATATCAGACCATCGTCTTCACCATTGTGTGCCGGCTTTTTCTTTGTGGCCAAAAAGGATGGTTCATTGAGGCCGTGTATTGATTATCGCCTCTTGAATAAAATCACTGTTAAATATTAATATCTGTTACCCTTGATTTCTGACCTATTTTCCAGAGTGAAAAGTGCTAGTTGGTTTACCAAGCTTAACCTCAGGGGGGGGGGCGTATAACCTTATTCGCATTAAGCACGGGATGAATGGAAGACGGCGTTTAATACCCCAGAGGGGCATTTTGAGTACCAAGTGATGCCTTTTGGGCTTACTAATGCCCCTTCCGTCTTCCAGTCCTTTATGAATGATATTTTCAGGGATTTTGTGGATAAATTTCTGATAGTTTATTTTGATGTACAATAATAAATTATATTGTGGTACCGTATTAGCCAGAAAAATCGATGTGAATACTTTCCCGTCCAAAGATGACAAGAGTATTGTTAGAGTGATACCTTTATTGGCTAACCAGAAAATTATATTTTTGCAAGCTTTCTGAGCACTTATATTTTTGCAAGCTTTCTGAGCACACAGGCTCCTTCTTCAGGCAGGATTTTAATCCTGCCTGAAGAAGGAGCCTGTGTGCTCAGAAAGCTTGCAAAAATATAATTTTCTGGTAAGCCAATAATGGTATCACTCTAAGAATACTCTTGTCATCTTTGGACGGAAAAGTATTCACATTGATCGTTTATTTGGATGATATCTTGATTTTTTCCAACGACTGGGACTCTCATGTGAAACATGTTCGGACTGTGTTCCAGATTTTGAGAGAGAATACACTGTATGTGAAGGGATCAAAGTGTCTTTTTGGCGTACAGAAGGTTTCATTTCTGGGATTCATTTTGTCTCTGTCTGTTATTGAAATGGACCCGTTCAAGGTTCAGGCCATCTGTGATTGGGTTCAACCTACTACTTTGAAGGCTCTTCAGAGATTTTTGGGTTTTGCCAATTTATTGGTAATTTCTCCGGTATTGTTAAACCATTGACTGATTTGACCAAAAAGGGTTCTGATGTGGTGAATTGGCCTCCTGAGGCAGTTTCTGCGTTTCAGGAACTTAAGCAGAGATTCATTTCTGCTCCTGTTCTACGGCAGCCTGATGTTTCTCTACCGTTTCAGGTGGAGGTTGATGCTTCTGAGACTGGGGCAGGTGCCATTTTGTCCCAAAGGGATCCGGAGACCTCTAAAAGTAACCCTTGTGCCTTCTTCTCTCGAAAATTTTCTCCAACTGAATGTAATTATGACGTGGGTAATCGGGAGTTATTGGCCATGAAGTGGGCCTTTGAAGAGTGGAGACATTGGCTGGAAGGAGCCAAACATCAGGTGGTGGTCCTCACGGACCATAAGAACCTGGTTTATCTCGAAACAGCCAAGCGACTTAATCCTAGACAGGCCAGGTGGGCCTTGTTTTTCACACGTTTTAATTTTGTGGTTTCTTTTCTTCCGGTCACTAAGAATGTTAAGGCAAATGCCCTCTCGAGGAGTTTCTTTGCGGATTCTCCTGAGGTAACTGAGCCTGCTGTTATTCTGAAAGAGGGTGTAGTTCTTTCCGCCATCTCGCCCAATTTGAGACTGGCTCTGGAGGGGTGTCAGGAGGATAAACCTGAACGCTGCCCTGTTGGGAAATTGTTTGTCCCAGACCAGTGGAAGAAGAGTGTGATGTCTGAAATTCATTGTTCCGCGTTGGCTGGTCATCCCGGTATTTTTGGTACCAGAGACTTGGTAGGTCAGTCCTTTTGGTGGCCTACTTTGTCTCGTGACGTCAGGGACTTTGTGCAGTCCTGTGGGACTTGCTCTCGCTCCAAGCCTTGCTCTCGCTCTAGTGATTTGTTAATGCCGTTGCCGTGCCCAAGAGGCCATGGACCCATATCTCTATGGATTTTATTTTCGACCTCCCTGTCTCTCAGAGAATGACCGTTATCTGGGTAATCTGTGATAGGTTTTCCAAGATGATACATCTTGTGCCATTACCTAACTTGCCTTCCTCCTCCGAATTGGTGCCTTTGTTCTTTCAGCACGTAGTTCGGTTACACGGCATTCCGGAGAACATTTTGTCTGACAGAGGAGTCCAGTTTGTTTCCAGATTTTGGAGGACATTTTGTTCCAAACTTGGTGTTCAGTTATCTTACTCCTCTGCATTTCACCCTCAGACCAATGGACAAACCGAGAGAACAAACCAGACCTTGGAGACTTATTTGAGATGTTTTGTGTCTGCTGATCAAGATGACTGGGTCTCTTTTTTGCCTTTGGCTGAGTTTGCTCTTAATAATAGGGCTAGCTCTGCCACCTTGATGTCTCCATTTTTCTGCAATTCTGGGTTTCACCCTCGATTTTCTTCAGGACAGGCGGAGGCTTCTGTCTGTCCGGGGGTTGACTCTATTGTGGAGCGAATGCAGCAGATTTGGGACCAGGTAGTGGAGAGGTTGTCTCTCTCTCAAGAGAAGGCCCAGCGGTTTGCCAACAGGCATAGGACTAATGGTCCTCGTTTTAAAGTCGGGGACTTGGTTTGGTTGTCCTCAAGAAATATCCCTATGAAGGTTGCATCTCCAAAATTTAAGCCAAGGTTCATTGGACCTTATAAGATCATGGAAATTCTTAATCCGGTTTCCTTCCGTTTGCTTCTTCCAGGGACATTTAAGATCCATAACGTGTTCCACAAGTCCTTATTTAAGAGGTTTGTCGAGCCAGTGGTTCCTATGACTGCGCCTCCCGACCCTGTTTTGGTTGAGGGCAATTTGGAGTATGTGGTTGAGAAAATATTGGATTCTCGTTTTTCTAGACGGAAACTCCAGTATTTGGTTAAGTGGAGAGGTTATGGTCAGGAGGACAATTCTTGGGTGTTTGCTTTGGACATCCATGCTAGGAGACTGATCCGTGCCTATCATCGAGCTCATCCTGATCGGCCTGGTTGCGCAGGTGAGGGTTTGGTGACCCCTCCTCAAGGGGGGGTACTGTTGTGAACACGTTGGAGGCGACTTCGGAGCTGGGGCTCCCTCCGGTGGTTGCTGAGGGTAATGAACCAATTGCTGAATGGCTTTCAGCTGGGTCTGAATGGTCTGATATAAGTGACCTGAACTCCCATCAGCCTTGCCGGTAATCAATTGTTCTTCCAGGTCTTGGTTGGAGCTCAGCTTGCATTCCTGCTTTCTTTCAGATAAGTGACTTGCTGTTTTTTTTCCTCTGGTTGGATTTTCCTTGCTGGTTTGCTGCCTTGCAGTGGACTTCAGCCTGGTCCCCTTTTGGGGCCTGGCATTGAATTTGTGCTCAGTTTGTGTTTCCACTTTTGCTCTGTTCCTGTGTCACTTTTTATTTGCTGAATTTCTGTGTGTTACACCAGAGATCTGATTTAGGTGGTAGAGATCGTGTGATCTCAGTTTTTTTGTTAATCAAAAGTGTTGGTATTTTTGTCAGGGTTTTTTGGGTTGCAGTCGGAATTCTTTCCTATACTTTTCTATCTAGACAGAATTGGGCCCCAGCTTTTGCTCATTCTATTTTCTGTCTGTGTTCGTATTTTCTTCTTGTCTAACCGCCATTACATGTTCGGGGGCTTCCTATTTATTTGGGGATCTGCTCCAGGGCAGATAGTTTCATCTTTCTGTCTTTAGGTGTAGCTATCTCTTCGGCTGTGGCGAGGCATCTAGGATCACCGTAGGAACGCTCCACGGCTACTTTTAGTGTTGCGGTTAGTTTAGGGTTCTGCAACCCAATAGTTTCCAGCCTCTCTGGTGTATTGCTACTTTGGCTATTTTTGCTATTTCTCCTCAGCTACCGAAACATAACACCCACCGTTCACAGTAAATGCTGCCTTGTGTCCACACTAGTGGCCGAACCGTAACACACTCATTAACACATTATCATTAATTCTTATTAGTATTATTAACAATGATAATAAAGTAATAATTAATATTAACAATAATAAATCAATAAAAACTAATTGCATAATAAATATTAATAATTTTCATTAATAATAAAAATAATTAGAAACTAATAAAAATGATTATAATACATTAATAATAATAAAAATAATAAATAATTAGAAACTAATAAAAACAATTATAATAAATACAATATTAATAAGAATAATAAAAATAAATAGTAATTAGAAACTGATAAACATATTTATAATAAATGCAATATTAATAATGATTAAAGTGCTGATATTATATAATTGTAATACATTTGTGAGGTAAATGTTGGCTTTTGGCTCCCTGGCCATGTGTGAACTCAGTGCAGCGGATCAGTCAGCCGCACTGACAGCTCACAGAGCGTGCGCACTGTGTGCACCAAGTGATAGAACGCGGTAGCGCAGAGATGGGGCGTGGCCAGCAGGCAGAATGGGCGGGGATAGACTGTCTGAGGGCGGAGACAGAGCGGAAGGTGCTGGAGTGGGCGTGGTCTCGGAGTGGCGGGTGATTTGGAGCGCGGTCCTGGTGTGATCTGGCGGGAAATGCAGTGATCGCGTCACGTCCCACGGGGACTAAAGAGGATGGAGCGGATCCCGGAGCTGTACGTGCTGTGTGACACACAGAAGCCGCCAGTCAGACTGCAGCGGTAACGTAACCTCATTACCTGGCATGCTGTGACAGTAAGGCTAAGTGCACACGTTCAGGAATATTTGCGTTTTTTTCCCGTTTTTTCGCGGGAAAAAACGCGTCAAAAACGCATGTATTAGGCATCCTATCATTTAGAATGAATTCCGCAAATTTTGTGCACATGGTGCGTTTTTTTCCGCAAAAAAAACGCATCGCGGAAAATCTAGCAGTTTGTCCATTAATTTTGCGGATTTCTAGCGTTTTTCCCTCTTTATTATTGACCTAGAAAGTTCAGGAAAAAATCGCGGTAAAAACGCGTCAAAACCGCGCAAAAAAACGCACCAAAAACGCGCAAAATCCGCGCAAAAAAACGCGCGTTTTTGCCGCGCAAAAAAGTCCGGTTTTGCTCAGGAATATTCTGCAAACATTCTGCAAACGTGTGCACTTAGCTAATTGTAGGAAGTGTTGTCATAGTACAGAAGCCGTGATGGTTGCCATCGATGTGTCTGCATTTAGTTCACATTCCTGGGGTCCTTGCACTCATGATCAGGGCTTGTTGTTGTTTTGTGACAGTGTGTGACATTAACACTTTTATTTATTTTAGACTAAACGGAAAAATGCTAAAAAATACAAATCACTTTTTAACCCTTTGATGATTGGTCAATTATTAATTTTTTGCATTCCTTCTTTTTCAGCAGACTTTTTTTTTCCCCACTGATGTGCCTGTTTTATGCAGGAAAAAAAATGTATTTTAATTGCTGCCCTGGGTGCTATTTTCTCAGTTCTTTTCATTTTGTGTAAATTTTACTTATATATGTATTTGTCCCCCAAGAGAATATCAAAGATCAATTTTTTTTACCCCTATTTATTGATCCCCTTTTTTTTGATGATGATGATGGTCTTTGTAACTAAATAGCACGTTGTTAAAAAAAGAAGTAAAATCTTAGTGATGTGTGATCGTAGATTTCGGGCTCAGACGGCCGTTTTTCTGGTGTGATTTCTTTCTGTGTTGTCATCTATGTGCCCATCGTACACACTTATTTGGGGAATAAGATTTTAGTTGGGAGTGCTCCTTGAAGGTGGCCGTCCACGGTAAGAGGAACGTTGGTCACACTCCCTGATTCTCTCAGGATCCTCTATTGTGTCGATCACCTCCCTTGAAAACAAATGTTTTAATTTTGACGGATCCACACCGGCTCGTGCACCGAATTTATTGTCTCACGCTCTTAAATAAGTAAAACTGCAAAAGTGCCTGTAAATTTTAAGCAAGTTCGCGATTTACATTCTTTAAAAAAAAAAATCCTCTTCGTTCTCAAAAACACAGATCTTAATTTTATAGTGTACAATTCGTTGCCTAGGTTACCGACCACCCTGCAGGCTTAGAGTGGCTGATTATCTAGCCAGGGAGCGCCTGCTAATTGCAGACTGTCTTTTGGAGCGTCTGGGAGAGCACACGTTTCGGAGCCGTCTGGGAGAGCGCACGTTTCTGAGCCGTCTGGGAGAGTGCACGTTTTGGAGCAGCGGCGCTGACTCTCGACTCCGCTCTGGTCTTTGCTGATTGGCGGCAGCAGCGTCGTCTCGTCACCAGTAAAGACCGGAGTAACGTGAGAGGCATCCGTATACGGGGAGAGGAGTAAATACTCAGTTTGCGTTTTTTGCATTCCTGAGCCTTTGAGGTTTGAAAGTGGACGAAACCCTTTAATGCAATTATCGTGATTGACAGCAGCATCTAAGGGGTTACACTGCTTTGATTATGGCTATCTCTGATAGCAGCAGTTACACTTGATGCCGCTAGTGTATGGGAGCGCTTTATACATCTAGTACACGCGTGGGCCATAGATACTGAAAGGTTAAATCGTTTGTCCAGTCACACGGTATTGATGACCTCTCTGCCTCTATTAGGTGTAGGACCCCCAGCGATCAGAAGCTCCTTGAGTGGTGGTCTAAAGCTCAGTTCAATGTGTTCACATCTGGCCTTCTCCAGAGATTACAACAGCTTACCTGTGGGGGTGTAAGGTGAAATCCTTGAAATATAGAAATGAGTGCATGCAGAGATGGCTGTCAATCACCGGTAGGACCGCCCACTGGACTCCCATGCATGCAGAGGAATGTCAATGAATAAAATACAAGTAAAAGCGCAGTCAGACGACCATATAAATCGGACCGAGATGGGACCGCAATGCCCGGCCTGGCCTGTGGTTCACCCGAGCGTGACAGCTGTATAGAAATGTATGAAGCCGTCATGCTCGGGTCAGGAGAGCCACGGATTTTGCAGCCGTCTGACTGCACCCTTATACTGAGACGTTTCCAACAAACCCATATATCATTCTGCTCAGCTTCTCCTTCTCTTCAGAGATCAGACTGCACGTGCAATAAGACTGGTTCCCTTTTAATTAGTGATGAGCGAGCGTGCTGGGATAAAGTGTTATCTGAGCATGCTCGGGTGCTGAGTGTCTTCAGTGTGCTTGAAAACTATGTTCGAGTCCCCGCGGCTGCATGTTTCCGGGGCTGTTCGATAGCCACAACACATGCATGATTATTACCTGTTTTGCTAGGCTATCCCTGTATATGTTGAGGCTATCGAATAGCCACGAGATATGCAGACACAGTGACTCGTGCAGTTTTTGAGCACGCAGAAGACACCATTAGTATATGAGCATCCCCGCCTCCTGAACAATGAACATTTGCTCATACATTTCTCTTAGTGTCCCTGTACATTACAAGTGTGCTTTATATCTACCATGTTATCCATTTGTTTTTTTTTATCTCTCCTCAGATTGTCATCTTGCCCCAACTTCACTGTCACCTTGACTTTGCCAATTCCTTCCCAGATGTTGGTTTTCAGCGTGGGTGACTGGTCAGGATTATCCAGAGATGGTAAAGTGGAGGTTCAACTGGAAGTAAGTGGACAAGAAGTGGAGAGAATCGGAACTCTGACCCATGAATCCAGGTAAGGGCCTCTAATGAAATTACTACCATTGATAACTGGGGTCTAAGGGGTAACGTTTCTCCTTGTGGAGAGCCACAAACCAAACCTGGCATATCAGAGTGAGGAGACTTTTAAGCCATGTGGCTTATAAGTCTCCTCACTCTGACATGTCAGGCTTGGCTTGTCGCTCTCCACAAGGAGAAACGTTACCCCTTAGACACCAGTCCAGAGCCTTTGTCCTAGGGAAATCAGATCTCATACTTTGCACTGACGAGGGGCAACACCCCAAAACACCGTGTCTGCAAACTGAAACTCCGGTTTGGCTTTTAGCCTAAGTCATATTGCAAGGCTCGTTAAAAGATTGATATTGACTTTTAGGATAGCTAGTTCCAATAGGTGGCGCTAGAGTTCTAGTCCTCTTCCTCTGTGAAGAGACAATTTGCATATTTAATTTCCCAGATAAGCATGCATGGCTTATAAGTCTCCTTACACTGACATGCCAGGCTTGACTTGTAACCTCCACAAGGAGAAAGGTTACCCCGTAGATAACAGAGCATAAATAACCTTATTATGTAGCGGGATCAAAAGACTACTTGTGCTGTAATGTGGTAATGCCTCTTAAAGGGATTGTTCAGTTTCAAGAAATTGATGACCTATCAACTGGGTGGGTCATAAATATCAGATCGATAAGGGTCTGCCACCCAGTATTTCAACAATCTGCTTGTAAGCTCCGGTGGCAGCCGGATGTAAATATATTGAGCAGAGCTGCACAGCGCCATTATTATGTAGTGGCCACTGAGTGGTACTACACCCAACTACTATTCAAGAGCATAAGAAACTTTCTGCAGTCAGTTACCCCACTGAAGTCACCGATGTGGCCAGTGATTGACTGCAGCACTCCCAAGAAGCCGGTGCTTCAGTACAGGAAACAGGAAAATCATTTCTAAGGCTATCCTCCTCAAGGATTTCAAAACTCCTGAAAAAATTAACTCAGCAAAAACAATGCGCATAGCCTAAGGGAGTTTTAGTATGATTATTATTTTTTTTTTCCTTTCCACGAGTAAAAAGTGATTAGCTGTTGATGTTGGTTTTCTAGATGTTTCCTCTGGGATTGTGCATCTGGGGATTACAAAGGCCACAAATCTGGGAAGGGGGAGTTTTCTGTAAGCATGGTTATACATGGACAGGTAAGACTATGGTCCGTGCTTATTTTATCATGCCTTTGTATCCCTTTTATTTCTTTATAATTTTAGCAGCAAGATAACTGAATGCAGCTGATAATTTTGATTACGCCCATGTGTCCTCTGATTTACATTAACAAATTACCTTAGAAGCAGATAAGATTATAACCATGGCGAAACTATTAAAAATGCCCCCTGCTGATCCTCAATCTAATGTGCTATTAAAAATATTAATGTTCTGCAAATGTGTGGTTATTGATGGCTTCTAGTCTAGTTCTGGGGCATATTAGGTGTAATCCCAGTATTTTTATGCCAAAGGTGTTTGTTTTTTTTTTCTTGTTTTTTTTTTTTAGTTATTAAAATGTAAAATGAACCTTTTACATTGTACGGGCGGTATACTATATAGCAGAAGGAGCTGAGAAAACAATGTATAGGAGTAGAGAAGATTCAGTTTCACTGTATGGCTGTGTTTTTATTTTTTTTTTTTTTTAGGTACGGAGTTTAGTTTTTCTTTGATTCTTGAGCATTTTTTTAAAATTTTTTTTCCCAATGGCTTTATAGTCTTTTTTTTTTTTTTTTCTTTCATTTTACAGTCCACTTTTCTCTAGTCACCTTCCACGATAGCATGGGAGGTTGACTCCACACCCTAATGGGGGACTTGAAGCACAAAGAAGTTAAAAGCCTCTCCCACCTCCTACTCGCCAGTGTCTTTCCTGTCCCCCATGGGGCATGGAGAGGTTACCACGAATGTTGACTGCAGCTTACCTCTTGTTTGCCGGGCAGTGGTGGTCGTGGGCTCGGCCCTCCTCCTCCACTCTGCTCCCGTCGCCCCGTGTCTGGTGGTTTCGGGACCTCCCTGGCCCACCTGCGTCCCCACATGGGGGTTAAAGCGGGCCAGTGATCCCCGACCGGAGGCCTTCCTGAGCTCTCCGATCTTTCCTTTTCCCCGTTTTGCGCTGTTCGGCTTCCTGAAAGTGATGTCATCAAAGGGCGTGTGTCACTTCTGGGCCTTGCGTTCCACCCTGGAACGCATATACTTCCGGGTGCGGCCTCCGGACCAGCCTAACGGCGTGCCGAGCACGAGGAAGCCTGCTCTCAGACCCCGGGAGGAGGGGTACCTTCACTCGCGCTGAGGGCATGGTTTATGGCTATATAAACTAGCCTGAAGACACCTCCAGGTAAGACTGATCCCCTCAGTATGGATGGTGCTTCCTGCCCTGCACCTGCAGAGCCCTGTGCTGCCCCAGCTCCAGTAAGTCTGATGCGGGGTGGGGCCTAGGGTCTTGGGCAGTGGTAGATGGCCCCTCTGCTTACACTACTCTCCCTCTCTTTCAGGGAAACAAGTCTGCCCATAAAGCCCCTGCCAAAAAGACTCCCAAATGTACTATCTGCAATATGAAGCTTCCCTCGCAATGGGAGAAGAAGCTTTGTCCAGTGTGCACGGATAAGGTGGTCAGAGCAGAACGGCTCTCCTTGAGAAAATCCGTACCCTGGTTAAGCAGAAGGTTCAATCCTCTTTAGCCGCCTTTACCCCTCCCCCTTCGCCACCCCCTCTCCAGGACCATCTCCTTCTAAAAAGAGGAAAATTCAAATGGAGGACTCCGAGTCAGAGCACTTTTACACTTCATCTTCAGGGAGATGGGAAGAATTTACATCTCCTAAAACTTCGGAGGCGAGAAAATATTTATATATAGATATTTATATAGAAGAGCCGGTGAGCGCAGTACGTAGTACTATGGGGTTGGAGGAGGAGTCAGTCCCTCAGTCCGTTCAAGACTAAATGTTTGGGGGATTAAAAACGGGGAGACAGATTGGCTTTCCAGTACATAAAAACATCCTGGATTTGATATCTCGGGAATGGGAGCTTCCAGAGAAACGCCTTACCACCCCCTCAGAATTGAAGCATAGGTTTCCCTTGGAAAGTCACTCCCCTAGATGGGACGTTCCTAAGGTGGATGTACAGGTGGCGAGAGTGGTGAAAAAAAACGCACTCCCCTTTGAGGATTATTTGCGGCTGAAAGATCCGATGGATAGAAAGTCTGCTGAAGAAATCTTGGGAAACCTCCACCTCTGCGTTAAAATCCAATATAGCTTCCACCTGTGTGGCCAGAGCCCTCTTCCAATGGCTGGATGAGATGGAAAATCATATATCCCAGGGAACTTCAAGGGGGGGAGTTATTGGACTCTGCCTATTCTCCAAAGGGCACTGCCTTTCTAGCTGATGCGTCTATGGAGTCAATTAAGATTACTGCCAGATCCCTGGTTCAATCTAACTCCGCCAGAAGAGCCCCCTGGCTCAAGATGTGGAGTGGGGATGTCACCTCGAAAGTCAAGTTATGCTCAAACCCCTTTAAAGGCGAATACGTATTTGGGCCTGCTCTTGACGAAATTTTGGAGAAAGCCACAGATGGGAAAAAGGCCCTTCCTGATCAAAAGCCTCCCCTGAAGTTTTTTTTCGTGCCTCTCAGTCTCAGACCCCCCAGACAAAGGGAAAATGTAAAACTGGGAGATGGAGTTATGCTAAGGGGAAGAACATCCTCGTTCCCCAACAGCAGCACCAGCAGGACACACAATGACTCCAACCCGGTGGGGGGGGGGGGAGGCTCGCAAATTTTTCCCACCATTGGCGGGCCATGTCCAATTGCCAGTGGGTCCTCAATGTCATCAAGGAGAGCCTCCTTATAGAGTTCGAGTCCTCCCCCCTCGGGGTCTGAGTCACCTCCCTACCATCCCGGGGAGCCCAGACAATGCTGATGGCAGGCCTCCAGGATCTTTTAAGATCAAACGCAATCTCCCCAGAACCACCGGAGGAGTGGGGAACAGGCCACTACTCCCGACTTTTATTGGTGAAGAAACCTTGAGGGGAGGCACGCATCATCATAAATCTAAAGAATCTCAATCAGCACATTTTTTATCGCAGATTCGAGATGGAATCCGTGAAATCGACCATTCCCCTGATAGTTGCCATGAAGGAGTGTGGATCTATCGACCTGAAAGATGCTTACTTCCATGTACCAATTGATCCTCGGCACAAAAAGTATCTGAGGTTTGCGGTACAGCAGAACCAGCAGGTGAGGCACTACCAGTTCAACGTGCTCCCCTTCGGCATCTCTTCGGCGCCAAGAGTATTCTCCAAGATAATTGCAGAGGCTGTATCATATATCCGGAGACAAGTCGTCTGCATCATACTTTACCTGGACGATCTGCTAGTCGTAGGCTCCTCAGCTCAGATTCTCAGGAGTCAGGTATCAAGAACTCTCGATATCCTGCGATCTCTGGGGTGGCTTCCAAATCTGAAGAAGTCTCAAACGCCCTCCAAAACAAGAAGGTTTTTGGGGTCCTTTTAGACCCTGGGAAACAGATGTCTTTTCTCCCGGAAGATCATCACCTGACTATGATGGCAGAGATCGCAGACTTCAGAGAACAGAGGTCCCCTACCCTTCGGGAAGCCATGTCCATCCTAGGCTCCATGACGGCCTGTATTCAATCAGTGTCCTGGGCGCAGGCCCACTCCTGAGTTCTTCAAGCTCACATCCTCGAGAACTGGAACGGGAATCCCAGTTCTCTGAACAGTAGAGTACACACTCCAGGGCGTGTAAGGGCCTCCCTAGCGTGGTGGTTGAACCCCAGAAATCTTCGCAGATGCGTAGGTTGGTCACAATCCCCTCTGGTTACGATAACATCCGATGCCAGTAAGCGGGGCTGGAGGGCCATAGTATCTCATACTCCTTTCCAAGGACACTAGGATCAGAAGATAAACGCCAGGTGGAGAAAGCTCTTCTGGCAGCAAGCAATCTAATCTCCGGATGTCACGTCAGAGTTTATTCAGACAACATGACTGCAGTTGCTCACCTCAAACATCAGGGGAGCACAAGATTTAACAGCCTAAGGGGCATTTCAGGCCAAATATTCTGTTGGGCTGAAAAACACCTTCTCTCCCTGAGAGCTGTCCATCTAAAGGGATCTTCCAACCTTCAGGCAGATTTCCTGAGTCACTAGGACATACAGCCAGGGGAATGGAGCCTGAACAGAGGAGTCTTCAAGATGCTGGTAGACAGATGGAGCCTACCAGAGATCGATTTGCTTGCTTCAGGTCAAAACATGGAGGTCAAAGCCTATTTTTCCCTGAATCCCAGGGACAACTCCAGGGGAGTGGATGCCTTTGCTCAAAAATGGAGCTTTTGGTTGGCCTACGCATTTCCACCGATTCAAATGCTGGCAAAAACTCTTCAGAGGATCAGGTTCCAACCATCCTAGTGGCTCCGGTGTGGCCGGGGAGAAGCTGGTTCAACCTCATCGCCGAGCTGCATATAACACGGACCAGTTAATTTACCGGTGGAAGCTGACCTTTTTTCACAAGGGCCCCTTCATCATCCATAACCTCAAATATTGAATCTAGCTGCCTGGTTACTGAGGCCCAGGTGTTAAGTGCTATAGGACTTTCGGACACATCTTACAGAAATCCAGGAAGCCAGTTACCAACGCTATCTATAATAAGGTGTGGAAGAAGTTTTCATCCTTCTGCCTCCCTAATCTGCCTGATCCATTACACCAAAATATTTCACAAATATTGGACTTCCTACAGAAAGGGCTAGAGTTAGGCTTTAAACCCAGTACTCTGAAGGTTCAGGTCTCCTCCCTGAGCTCCGTATTCGATCAGGACTTAGCCAACCACCGTTGGATTAAGAGATTTATGATATCAACTCTCAGATCGCATCCCAGAAAACAGACCGTTGTCCCTTCTTGGGACCTAAATCTAGTCGTCAAGGGACTCGCGCCCACCGTTCGAACCACTGTCTTCCTGTACTCCTCAACTCCTCTCATACAAAGCAGCCTTCTTTGTCGCTATAACCACAGCAAGGCGTGTAGGAGAATTACAAGCTTTTTCAATAAGAACCTTATTTAATAGAGATGACTCCATAGTTCTCCATCTTGATCCGTCCTTTCTTCCTAAAGTTGTCTGATTTCCACCGGTCTCAGGACATTGTCCTCCCTTCCTTTTTCCAGAATCCAGCAAATCCAAAAGAGGAGGAATTCCTTACTCTCGATGTTCAGCGTACTATCTTACACAACTTGGAACAAACCAGTTCCTGGAGAGTTGATCAAAATTTGTTTGTTCATCCATCGGGTCGAAATAAAGGGAAGAAGGTGGCAAAAAGTACCATCTCGAATTGGATCAAGAGGGCCATATCTGAAATGTATCTGGCTCAGGACATGACACCCTAGGCTGGGGTCAAGGCCCACTCTACGAGATCTACCTCAGTCTCCTGGGTGGAAAGAGCTGGTGCATCCACCGAGCAGATCTGCAGGGCCGCAACATGGTCTTCGCTTCATACCTTCACCAAACACTATAGATTGGACTTATTGTCCAATAGGGATCTAGTCTTTGGCCGGAAAGTACTCCTGGCCATTGTCCACCCCCCTAGTGCAGAATTAGTTGGTATTCCTCCTATGCTGTCGTGGAAGGTGACTGGAGAAAATAGAATTAGACTTACCAGTAATTTGGTTTTAGGAATCTTCCACCACAGCACTAATTCCCTCCCTATGTTCCTTGGATAATTCCTGCGAGCCTAGGTAACCGGTGCTATGGTGTTCGTTATAAGTCACTGGCGAGTAGGAGAGGCTTTTAACCTCTTTGTGCTTTCTGTCCCCCATTAGGGTGTGGAGACAACCTCCTATGCTGTCGTGGAAGGTTCCTAGAAACCAAATTACCGGTGAGTCTAATTCTATTTTTTTTTTCTCATTTCTTCCTCACTCTATTGAATAATTAAAAAAAAAATGTTTTTTTTTTTTTTATTAAGCAAAAACTATTGTAAAATGCTTAAAAAAAATTTGGTGGTTTAAGAAGCTTGAAGTAGTTAAGACGTTCAAAAGCCTGAACATACGAGCAGCGAGTTTTAGCGTAAAAACGCAAATTTTCATTCTTCTGAATATTTTTTTTTTTTTTTCACAAAAAAACATCATGTGCATATATACTTTAAAATCAATAAAATCCTTGCTCACTTTGGGTTTAGGAATCCTGTGGGCGGTACTTCATAATGATTGACAGCTTTTTTCTCTATGCACAGTCATACATTGAGGCTGTTAGTAATTAAAAAGGGTCACTCGCTGATAAACTATTGCTCCAACACCTATAGCTTTCCAAAATAATGGTAGAAGGTAACATCTGTCATTTCAGAAAGCAGATAATTATTTATCCACTACAGGTATCTGTTAAAGCCAAAAGTCACCCAAATCAAGAATGCAAGAAGAGGAAAAGGCTGAAAGAAGATGTGGAAGAGAACATTTGTCCTAATAAAGAATCTGTGAAAGGACCAGTTATACAGCAAAATGTCAAGGCTGGTAAAGATGGCACTCTCGCCAAGGCTGTAAAGGTGGCGTTTCGCAAGGCTGGACGCTCTCGCCAAGGCTGGTAAAGGTGGCGCTCTCGCCAAGGCTGGTAAAGGTGGCGCTCTCGCCAAGGCTGGTAAAGGTGGCGCTCGCAGGCGGTAAGATGCGCTCTCGCCAAGGCTGGTAAAGATGGCGCTCTCACAAAGGTGACTCCGGGAAAAGGAAAGGGGACTATTTTAGGTGAGTTTAGTTATCGATGAGCAATGATAACGTTTCTTCCAATCGGATTTATATATGTATTAATTAGTGTAATACACTGCAAAAATTTCCATCCACATATCTGAATATAAAATATTCAGTGTATTTGCCATGTTTGAACATTATCCTGCCACAACTGGCTATGGATGAAGCTAACAAAACCCTACAGACAAAGACAATAGAAACTACCCAATTCAGCATGCAGTCATGGCGACGATTGTCTCATCGCAACAGAAGAATATGTGAATCATTGAAACCTCCGATAATGGCTGCCTCACATACTTATGTCTACGAGTATATCTCTTCATTAGGGGGCCCTACAGAGCGCTGGGGGCATGCCTTATGTCCCGTTGACTCTCAGACAGTGATTCTCATTGGTGGACAAGCACGAAAGCAGTTCTGTAAGGACTCGATGTGGAAACTTAATACAGGTAAAAAGAGAAGTATTGCTCTCCAATGCATTGTAGTCTGCTCTTTGCCTTTACACCATTCACATTATGTACACGTTCTGCGGCGAATACATATACGCAACACTGCTACATACACCTTATGCAGGCTTGGCCCTGCTGCTGTTGCGGCGCAGGCTCGGCCCTGCTGCTGTTGCTGCGCAAGCTCGGCCCTGCTTCTGCGCAGGCTCAGCCCTGCTGCTGTTGCTGCGGCGTAGGCTCAGCCCTGCTGTTGTTACTGCGGCGCAGGCTCGGCCCTGCTGCTGTTGCGGCGCAGGCTCGGCCCTGCTGCTGTTGCGGCGCAGGCTCGGCCCTGCCTTTTGTTAGCCAGAATTCTGGCATAAACATTTTGATGACTTAGGGCCTATAGTCTTTCTTTTTCTTTAAATTTCTCCTTGTAAGGACCAATAGAATGTATTCAGTTGCAGGAAGATTAGACAAATTTGAGGTGAAGCCCTGAATGTGTTATATGACTTCTTATTTTTAGCTGACAAGACCTGGTCTCCTGTGGAAGCATTAGCGGACCGCTCCAGTCCAGAAGCACGTACAGGCCACACTGCAGTGTTTGACCCAGAGAGCCACCGAATATATGTGTTTGGAGGTTCCAAAAACCAAAAGTGGTTTAATGATGTTCATATCTTGGATACCGTGACCTGGAGATGGAGGAGTGTGGAGGTCGGTGAGCTAGCTTGCTAACCAAGTTTAGCAGATATCTTTGTATTTGCTACTTGATGTGATTACTACTTTGGTTGCTTTTTATTTTTTCTCCCCCAGTCTAAAGGCAAAGTACCGCCTCTATCTTATCACTCCTGCTCTCAGTTTCTTGGAGAGTTATTTGTGTTTGGCGGAGTTTTCCCACGTCCCAACCCGATACCTGATGGTTGCAGTGACTCGCTCTACATCTTTGATCCACAGCATGAGATATGGTACAAACCCATTGTTCAGGGGGATAAACCTGCTGCACGCTCTGGGTAAGAATTAAAGACCATTGAAATAAATATCTGGTGAATACATTACTTGTTTAGGCAGCCTGCTCGTCAGTTTTACATTTATTGAATGCTGCGTGTCCGGTGCAATCCCATAGTTGTTTTTTTGTTTGGTTTTTTTTTCACCATGTTCACTAAATGCTAAAACTGACCTGCCATTATGATTCTCCAGGTCATTATCAGTTCATAGACGCCAAACATGTCTTTTTTTTTTATTTAAGTTTTGAAAACAAAATGCCAAAATTTGTAAAAAAAAAATAAAAATTGTGCCATTTTTCGTGATCTCTGGTCGGGTGAGGGCTTATTTTTTGCGCGCCAAGCTGATGTTTTCAATGATGCCGTTTCGGTGCAGATACGATCTTTTGATTGCCAGTTATTGCTTTTTAATTCAATGTTGCAGTGACCAAAAAAAAAACCATAATTCTGTCGTTTTGAATTTTTCTCGTTACATCGTTTAGCGATCGGGTTAATTCTTTTTTTTAGATCGGGCGCTTCTGAACGTGGCGATACCAAATATGTGATTTTTCAGCAGCAGATGGAAGGAAGGGAGACACACACTAGTCATTACTAGTGGGTAGGCGGAGCCCACACAGGATAGAACACCTCAGATTAAAAAGAGTGTTGACCGGCCCCCTCCAGCTTGGGCTCCTCCTACTCCAGCTCTCCAGTCTAAAATTTGAGGTCACAGAGGATAGTCGCTGCTGAAGCAGCTCCTCAGAAGATTTTTTATTTTTATCGGACAGAGACTTGGACCCCCGTGGTTTTGAGGTCTCAGGGGTCTCAGCGCTGCTGGACCCCCACCCCTCCCTTGGCGGATCTGCATTACCCTTTAAGGTGGTCCCTGCAGAACCCTGCCGGCCCTGGGGGATGAGGGTTGCTTCCCTGGCGGGGACGCAAACCGCGCTTCTGGGGTCACTGCGTTCCCCGCCCTGGGGGGGAAGCTATGGGCACAGCGCCACAAATCCCTGGGGGTCCCTGTGGCGCTCAGCTGGGTGAGTACTCAACATTTTAATGTGTGTTTGAGTGCTTCAGCGGCTGCTGCGGCAGCCGCTGCTACATGTTTCAGTGTTGGTGATTGTGTACTTTTGTCCGCAGGTGGATGCCTGCAGGACATGGGAGCGGGGCAGGAGCGGAGGAGTCGCGCGCTTTTTTTGAAACCGGCGGGGGGGGGGCGTGGCTTCGCGCTTTCCCATTCTTTCGCGGGCAGGAAGCGCTCTGAGCGCGCGCTTTACCCTGCCTCTCCTCTTCCGGCTTCTCTCCTTCAGCGCGGCGGCCATTACTGACGGCCTCCTCGGGCTCCTCACTCTCCGCTCTCCCCGACCGACCGAAGGACAATTAGGACACTGCACCGCGGCCAGCTGGGTGAGTCGCTTCTGCCTGTCAGGGCAGAAGCTTAACCCTCTCACCCCCACAGCGCAGGGCACCTTTCTGAGGCACAATTAGGTGGCAGACTGCGCTGTCCTGCAGCTATTACCTCATAAGAGGCACCTTTTTTTGTCTGGGGCTCGCACACCCTTTTCATTAACAAGAGGTTGTGGGGAGTCTGCGACATTAACCCCTTCTTAGGCGGTTAACCCTTTAATTGGGGGACAGCTGGGGTAGCTCTCTCTTTAAGAGCTTTAACCCTTCAGCGTTAGTTTTTTCTTTAAGAAACCACGCTGTTCTAGTTACTGACAGGTTTATCCTGTCATATACTGCGTGAGGGCATGTCAGATCAGGGTCCAGGAAGTGCGGACCGTCTCCCAGATCCGTTACAGGATCAGTCTCGCGTATCTGACACGCAGACCTCGACGGCGTCAAGCGCAGCGGTCGGAGGTTTCAGTGATGTCAAAATGGAGGCCCTCGCTCGTTCTATTGATGGCCTGTCTGACCTTCTAGGTTATTGGGTGTCAGCTAGATCCTCTCATGGCAGGAAGCGACACAGGCCGGTACCATCCTTCCCGCGTAGCGACTCGGAGATCTCGGGCATGGAGGGTTCCCCTTCAAGCTCGGATGGGGAGATGTCCGATTCGGATAAAGAGTATCGGCAGGGACACTCTGCCTCTCTTTTGGGCCGTACAGAGGCTTTTATTGGAGCCATGAGGGAGGCGTTACAGTTACCGGAGGAGGTAACTAGACGTCCTGGTAAGTCGGCCCGGATGTTTCAGGAGTCGCATAGGTCGCGATCAGCATTACCATCTCTGGATGAGCTTAATGGGGCAGTGGAGAAGGAACGCCTGTGTCCAGATAAACGTTTTCAGGGGACACGGTTTTTTGAGACGCTGTATCCGTGTGCGACGGAGTTGATTGATAATTGGATTCCTTCTCCTGAAGTGGATGTCCCTTTATCCCAGCTTAGCAAATCCTCTTTACTTCCGGTTAAAGGGAAGGCGAGTCTGCAGGATCCGCTGGACAGAAAAACGGAGATGGCGGCGAAATCCATCTACGAGGCCGCAGGTCATGGATTCAGAGCAGTACTAGGGTCCATGTGTGCTTGTAAAGCTTCCCTGAGCTGGTTAGACCGTCTACGGACGGCGTGGCAAGATGGAGCCCCACTATCCGAGGTAGATGGGCTCTTCAAGTTGTTGGAGGATGCAGCCAGATATGGCAGTGATGCAGGTTTGGATACTGCGTCACTGCTGTCCAGGGTGCAATCCTCGGCAGTCACAGTCAGAAGAGCACTGTGGCTTAGACAGTGGACCGGGGACGCGGTTTCCAAGCAAGGTTTGCTATCTTTAGCTTACAAGGGTGGTCAGCTATTTGGATCTGACCTCACGGAGCTGATTGCCAAGGCAAAGGCAAAAGAAACGGCTTTACCGCAGCGAAGAGCTATGACTTCTGCGTCTGGCAGGCCTAGCGCCGGTAGTAGTCGGCGGTCCTTTCGGCCCAGGGGACGGTTCGGTCAGCCCTCTTGGGGATCGGGTCGTCCCTCTTTTTCAGGAAAAAAGAACTCTCAGAAATCCCGCACTCCCTGGAAACAGAGCTTCCGTCAAGACAAGCGAGAAGCTGACAAAAAGCCTGCTAAGGCGGACTGACGCCAGGGTCTCACTCGAGGGCTCTCGAGTGGGGGGTCGTTTGCTCCAATTCGAACCGACTTGGGCTTCCCGCATGTCGGACGCCTGGGTGACGCGGGTTGTGTCGGCAGGCTACTTCATAGAGTTTCTTTCTTGACCCTCAGACAGTTTTTGCCAGTCTCGCATTCCGTCAGAGCCAGAGCTATTTGCCGCTCTACTGCGGGAGGTCGATTCCCTTCTGCAGAAGGGTGTGGTGGTACCGGTTCCGCCGGAGGACCGGGGAAGAGGGTTTTATTCCAACCTCTTTGTGGTCCCCAAAAAGAAGGACAAATTTCGCCCCATTCTGGATCTCAAAAGATTGAATCGGCATGTACGCACCCGGAAATTCCACATGGAGTCGCTTCGCTCCGTTATGGCGGCCCTGTCGCAGAACGACTTTTTGGTATCGATCGACATTCGCGACGCTTATTTGCATGTTCCCGTCGGAAGGGCCCACCAACGCTTCCTTCGTTTTGCCATAGGTCAGGACCATTACCAGTTTGTGGCCCTGCCATTCGGGTTGGCCTCAGCACCCAGAGTTTTTACAAAAATTCTGGCACCTCTCATGGCGATTCTTCGAAGACAGGGGGTTACGATTCTTCCCTACCTGGACGACCTTTTGATTGTGGCGTCCTCAAAGGAGGAGGCGGTGACGGCTCGCAATCTATCCCTTCGGCTCCTGGAGGACTTCGGGTGGCTGGTCAATTGGGAGAAGTCGTCTCTGGAACCGTCGCAGTCAATCCTGTTTTTGGGAATGCAGTTCGACACGGTACGAGCAGTGGTATCTCTGCCTCCAGACAAGCAAGCGAGTCTTCTTCGACATGTACAGGTTATGAAGTCTTCGACAGCAATGTCCCTTCGAAGGTGTATGCGCCTTCTGCGTTTGATGGTGGCGTCGATGGAGGCAATTCCGTTTGCCCAATTTCATTCCAGGGCTCTCCAAATGCTCATTTTGAACCGTTGGGATCGATCGCAGGTTTCACTGGATTGCAGTGTCATCATATCCCACAGGGTACAAGAGTCTCTAGGATGGTGGTTACGTCCGGAAGTGTTATCCCTGGGGAAGTCCTTCCTCCCTCCGAGGTGGTCGGTCATAACCACCGATGCCAGCCTGACGGGCTGAGGAGGTGTCTGGAACGATCTCTGGATTCAGGGAGTATGGTCGTCGGAAGAGTCTGTCCTGCCGATCAACATCCTGGAATTGAGGGCAATTTTCCTTTGCCTCCAACACTGGACGGTCCCTTTAAGCGGTCTGCCAGTCCGAGTGCAGACAGACAACGCGACGGCGGTCGCGTATATCAACCATCAAGGTGGGACGAGGAGCTCCAGGCTCATGATGGAAGTGTCTCGGATCCTGGTATGGGCCGAGGCCAGGGTGCCGGCCATCTCTGCGATTCACATTCCAGGAGTTCAGAATATCACGGCGGACTTCCTCAGTCGCGAGAAGATGGATCCCGGAGAATGGAGTCTTCATCCGGAAATTTTTGCACTGCTGTGCTCCCGTTGGGGAACTCCCCAAGTGGATTTGATGGCATCCAGGTTCAATGCCAAGTTACCGACGTTCATGTCCAGGTACAAGGACCCGAAGGCTGTGGCGGTGGATGCTCTGGTGGCTCCGTGGGACCAATTCGAGCTAATCTATGTGTTCCCGCCGATATCCTTACTTCCTCTGGTGTTGCGTCGGATCAGACTGGAGAGAGTCCCGGCTATGTTGGTAGCCCCGGATTGGCCAAGGAGGACGTGGTTCTCGACGCTGGTGTCGCTTCTGGCAGCGCCTCCACTTCCACTCCCTCTTTGTCCGGACCTGTTAACCCAAGGGCCCGTTCGTCACCCGGACCTGAAGTCTCTGCGTTTGACGGCGTGGCTCTTGAGACCGAAATTTTGATCCGTCAAGGTTTTTCAGCCGAAGTCATTGCCACTCTGCGAGCTGCCAGAGGTCCGGCTACTACTAGGATTTATCACAAGACTTGGGAAGCCTTCTTTTCGTGGTGTTCGGGTTCTTCTAGGAACCCGAGGATTTTTTCCATTCCCAATTTATTGGCCTTTTTACAGTTCAGGCTGGACAAGGGTTTGGCAGTTAGCACTCTGAAGGTTCAGGTTTCTGCTCTGTCCTTGCTGTTTCGGAAGGCTATCGCCTCGCGTAGGGACGTACGTTCCTTTTTCCAGGACGTCCCTCCTGACAGCACCATGGGACGTCCTCCTCTTTGCTGGGACAGGAAACACAGTGTGTTTCCTGTCCCTGCATGGAGGGACACACAGGAGACTTACTGTAATGTATGTAGTACAGTTCATATAGCGTCTTGTGCTTGGGTGCGATGAAAACACAGGAGTCACAGGTTTGATATAGAAAAGTCCTGTATTACTTCATACAAGTTGGCAGAAATAGTCACACAGTTTGCAGACACAGAAACAGGAGACACAGCAGGCCAGAGTAATCCAAGCTCAGCAATCACTCTCCAATACAGATTCAGGATCTTCTTCTCTGTTACCGTAAGTCCATGCAAACGTGGGTCTTTCAAAGAGCAGGGTTCAGAGTCCACAAGTGCTTCAGAGTTCCTCAGTAGGAATAGCTGGAGTACAAGGTCCAAGGCTTACAGGAGTCAAGTCACAGGTTCACTGCAGGCTAGATTCTGAAGCACTGATTGCTCAGCTGTGGCTGCTTAAGAAGCAAAGGAGAGAATCAGGGCGGGAACATGCAAGCTGGAAACTCCATTTTGACTGAGGGCAAGATAGCTGCAGCAAGACAGAAAGTAAAATGGCTGACGAACAAACTGAGTTTCAGGAATATATACATAGAACCTTACATTACTCCCCCCTTAAGGACAACCTCCGGATGACCTCAGACCAGGCTTGTGTGGGTACCTCTGATGAAACTGACGGAGCAAGCGAGGAGCATTAACGTTATTGACCGGTTCCCATGAGTTGTCCTCCACTGGGTAGCCCTGCCATTTAATCAGATATTGTAACTGATTTCTATACAACCTGGAATCTAAAATCCTTTCCACCACAAATTCTTCCTGACCATCGACTAGCACTGGGTCAGGGCAAGGAGAGGAACGTCCAGGAAACGTATTGGGTGTCGCAGCCTTTAGTAGGGATACATGAAAGACAGGGTGGATTCTCATAGTTCTGGGCAGTTGAAGACGACAAGCAACGGCACTTATAATTTTACTGATTTTATAAGGTCCAATGTACTTATGTCCCAACTTAGACGATGGAATCCTTAACTTAAGATTTCTGGTTGACAGCCAGACCAAGTCTCCTACCTTGAAAGCTGGTGCAGGTTTACGAAATTTATCTGCTGCTTTCTTGTACCTTTCTTGAGCCGATTCCAGATTTTCCTTTAGAAGATCCATATTCTTCTGTAAAGACGTGATTCTTTCAGCCACTGCTGGTAAAGGCGTTTCTATGGGAAATCGTGGTAGAATGTTAGGATGATAACCTAGATTAGAGTAAAAAGGAGACTGTTTAGTGGAGGCACTCTGAGAGTTGTTATACGAGAACTCAGCTAATGGAAGTAGATCCACCCAATCATCCTGTAGGTGGCAGATAAAGCAGCGGAGATACTGCTCCAGGGTTTGATTGGTTCGTTCGGTCTGTCCATTAGTCTGGGGATGAAAAGCAGAAGAAAGGTTTACTTTAATGTCCAATGCTGCACAGAAATTTTGCCAAAACCTAGAAGTGAATTGCACCCCTCGATCCGAAATAACCTCATCCGGTACTCCATGTAAGCGAAACACATCTTTAATCATCAAATCTGATGTCTGTTTTGCAGTGGGTAAGCCGACACAAGGGATAAAATGAGCTGCCTTTGTTAGACGGTCAACCACCACTAGAATGGTGTTCTTCCCCTGAGAGGTTGGTAACTCCACAATGAAGTCCATAGAAATGGATCCCCACGGGCGGGACGGGGTGGGAAGAGGCTGTAACAGACCAGTTGGTGAGGAGCGAGGTGTTTTGCATCTTGCACAGACCTCACATGAAGTGACATAATTCAAAACATCCTTCCTGCAAGTGGGCCACCAAAAGAAACGAGAAAGAAATTCCTGTGTCTTTAGAATTCCTCTATGCCCAGCTATCTTGGAATCGTGAATGAGTTGCAATACTCTTAATCTGACTGTTTCAGGAATATACAGACGTTGTCCCTGAATCCACACACCATTCTTAAAGACAAGACTTACGTCCCTTGGGGGTTGTGCCAAAAAGGAATCCGCATGGTATGCTTCCTTGATGTCCTTAAGTAGGTCTTGATTATGAATTACTCCTAGGAATCTAGAGTCAGGAAGAATAGTCTTAGGAGGAGTAATTGGACGTGTCTCTGCTGAGTAAATCCTAGAGAGTGCATCAGCCTTTTTCGTGATCCTGGTCTATAAGAGATGATAAAATTAAATTGGTTTAAGAAAAGATTCCAGCGAGCCTGGCGAGGAGTCAGGCACTTAGCCGACCTGATAAACTCAAGGTTACGATGGTCTGTCAGGACGACTATTTGCTGTGCAGCTCCCTGAAGAAGGTGTCTCCATTCTTTGAAGGTGGCAATAATGGCCAACAACTCTCTATTGCCCACATCGTAGTTCCTCTCAGCCGAAGACAACTGCTGGGAAAAGAAGGCACAGGGATGCAAGACATTCTTCTCACCTGTTCTCTGAGAGAGTATAGCTCCAACGGCACAGTCTGAAGCATCCACCTCTATTATGAAGGCAAGCTCGGGGTTGGGATGTACTAGGATAGGTGCAGTGGTAAATTTATCTTTTAGACGGGAAAATGCTTCCTGGGCTTGGGGAGTCCAGGAGAACCTAGACTCTTTCCGGGTAAGTTGAGTGATAGGTGACACTACCTCAGAGAAATTTCTAATGAAACGTCTATAGAAGTTGGCAAACCCGATGAAGCGCTGTACCTCCTTCACATTTCTAGGACTTGGCCAATCCTTGATGGCTTGGGTTTTGCTTCCATCCATACTAATTCCTTGTGTAGACAGTACATACCCCAGAAATTGAATTTCGGTCCTATGGAATTCACACTTTTCAAGTTTGATGTAAAGATGATTTTGTCTTAGACGTTCCAAGACCATTCTCACATGTCCATGATGTTCCTCTGTGGAGTTAGAAAAAATTAGAATATCATCCAAATAAATTACCACGAATGTATCTAGGAGATCCCTGAAGATGTTATTCACCAAGTGTTGGAAAGTGGCTGGGGCGGTACTCAGACCAAAAGGCATAACTAGATATTCAAAGTGTCCATAGCGTGACCTGAATGCAGTCTTCCATTCATCCCCAGGTCTAATACGGACTAAGTTATAGGCCCCACGAAGATCTAGTTTAGAAAAAATTTTGGCATGTCGCACTCTCTCCAATAACTCAGGGATTAAAGGCAATGGATAACGGTTTCTAATAGTAACCTTATTGAGTTCCCTATAGTCTACACATGGTCTCAGAGATCCATCTTTCTTCTTTACAAAGAAGATGGGTGCACCTGCAGGAGATGAAGAGGGGCGTATGAAGCCCTTGGCTAGATTTTCATCTATGTAATCCTTTAAAGCCTTTAGCTCGGGCCCCGCCAGGGGGTAGATCTTACCAAAAGGTATCTCTGCTCCAGGCAATAATTCAATTGGACAATCATATGGACGGTGAGGAGGAAGCTGGTCAGCGTTCTTCTTGTCACATAAATCCACATAGTCCTGGTATACAGCTGGTAGTTCAGGGACTGACATGATTCCTTTAGGAACAGAGCAAGCTGAAACTTTTGGACTCATCTGTTTCTCTGGAAAGTGTAATTCCTTGGTCTCCCAGTTAATGGTAGGATTCTGAGCCTGCAGCCATGGTAGCCCTAGAATAATGGGAAAGTGGGGAGAAGAGATAAGCATAAAGGACAGTTTCTCTTGATGATCTTTACCCATAAGAACCCTCAAAGGCTCTGTTTCCTGATCCACTGGTCCAGAGGTCAGCAGGGAGCCATCCACAGTTTCCATCTGTACTGGAGTAGCCTTCTTCACTGAACGTATTCCCTGTTTCAGAGCAAAGGAGACATCCATAAAATTTCCACTTGCCCCTGAGTCGATCATAGCAGAGCTAGACACCCAAGCTGAGTCAACCCAGAGTTTGATGGAAAGAAAGCAATGAGAATTGTTTTTCTTACAACTCAGCTGGGACACCGCTGAGGAAACTTGAAAAATGGCAGCGTTTACACAGTCAACGTCCTCAGAGGTAACGGAGTTTAAGTCCGAGAAATCAAGATCTGTTGCTGCAGATCTCTCTGGAGCCTGAGGCTCGGACCTGACAGATCCCCTCTCGCAACACTCACAATGAATGAGTGCTGCAGTAGTCTTACGAGAACGGCTGGGGCAGTTTATAATGAAGTGCCTGACTTACCACAATAGAAACATAGATTCTCCTTAAAACGATGTTCCTTGCGTGCATCACTAACCCGTCGTTGTAAAGAGTCTACCTGCATGGGTTCAGGTTTCCCGTGTAATCCTACTCAAAGGTTCCTTAGCTGGAGAGGAAGGTAGGAAAAGGTTAGTACGATTGCTTTCGAACCATCTCTCTTGCCTGCGTTCAGTCAGACGAGTATCAATACGGATGCAGTAGTTAATAAAGTCACCTAACGCAGTGGGAGGGTCGGCACGAGCAAGTTCATCCTTAATCAGTGGAGATAACCCCTTTCGAAAAATAGATTTTTTGGCGGAACTGTCCCAGGTGGTATCAAGGGCCCATCTCCTGAAATCCAAGGCATATTCAGCTACCGAGTGCTTACCTTGGCGCAAAGCTAACATGGCTGCTTCAGCTGTTGCACCTCGATTGGGGTCATCAAACACCTGCCCCATGGCTGAAATAAAATCATCAAGGTGATTCAAACAATCATCCTCAGTCTCAATCAGAGGGTTTGCCCACATTAAAGCCTTGTTGGTAAGCAACATAATTATAGTAAGCACCTTAGATCGTTCAGTGGGAAATTGTGAAGCATGTGCAGAAAAAAAAAAGATTGCATTGATTAATAAATCCCCTGAATTTCTCACGTTCACCGCCAAAACGAAAAGGGGGCAACTTGGGAATCCCAGCACTCGGGGCTACGGCAGGAGCCTGGACTCGCCCCTCTAGAACCTCAATCCTGGCTCGCAAATCCTGGGTAGTCTGTCCAACCACTTGCAAATTGTGATTATTGAGGTCCTGTAGATTTGTAAAACGGGTCTTTTATTCTGCAAATCTGCAAGGATATTATCAGTCACTCCGCAAAGTTCCTTTATGCGGGCCTCCATTTTCCAGATCTTTTAAGACAGGATTACTGGAAGAAGAGGAGAGAAAAAAAAAATAATGTGTTCACCTGTGGCAACACTGCAGAGAGAAAAAAAAATTAAGGGAACTGCTCACCTGGAATGGTTGTGAGAAGTCACAACCACTATCATCACAGAAAGTTTCAACCAGACATCTGATATCCAGAGTTACAGCAGACACAGGAAAAAAAAAAAAACAATAGTGTTTACCTGTGGTAACACTGCAAAAAGAAAAAACTTAAGGGAATTGCTCACCTGGAATGGTTGTGAGAAGTCACAACCACTGTCATCACAGAAAGCACAACGGGACGTCTGATATCCACAGTACAGCAGACACAGCCTTCCAGACCCAGCAGACACTAACGTTTTGGCTTCAGAATCTTGTAATGTATGTAGTACAGTTCATATAGCGTCTTGTGCTTGGGTGCGATGAAAACACAGGAGTCACAGGTTTGTATAGAAAAGTCCTGTATTACTTCATACAAGTTGGCAGAAATAGTCACACAGTTTGCAGACACAGAAACAGGAGACACAGCAGGCCAGAGTAATCCAAGCTCAGCAATCACTCTCCAATACAGATTCAGGATCTTCTTCTCTGTTACCGTAAGTCCATGCAAACGTGGGTCTTTCAAAGAGCAGGGTTCAGAGTCCACAAGTGCTTCAGAGTTCCTCAGTAGGAATAGCTGGAGTACAAGGTCCAAGGCTTACAGGAGTCAAGTCACAGGTTCACTGCAGGCTAGATTCTGAAGCACTGATTGCTCAGCTGTGGCTGCTTAAGAAGCAAAGGAGAGAATCAGGGCGGGAACATGCAAGCTGGAAACTCCATTTTGACTGAGGGCAAGATAGCTGCAGCAAGACAGAAAGTAAAATGGCTGACGAACAAACTGAGTTTCAGGAATATATACATAGAACCTTACACTTACCGGGTTCAGGGGGATCGTAAGGCCACGCCAGATCCTTCCCCTGTGAAGCAGCCCAGGGCTGAAACTCTCCAGTGGGGAGTCCCTCAGCTCCAAAGACCAGGTGCGGCAGGCCCTGAATTGCGGACGTTCCTCCAGGTGGGAGGCTCTTGTCCGGGACCTCATACTGAGGGGTGCAAGGCGGTTCCTGGTAGGACAGCATCCCGCAGCCTGGCGAGGGCTTTGCGGTGGATACTTTCCATACCTCGGCTGTGACCAGCGTCCGGGGGAGCGGTTCACTTTCGGTTCAGCGTCGCACTTCCGGTGACGTCATATCCGGCAGACGCTCACCGCATGGAGAGCAGACGCTTCCTGGAACGATGAGAGCTGGTGGAGACCATTGCAGCACCTAATCGTGAGTATGGGTGCGTGATCTAGAGACACGCCAAGACAGGTGACATATCGCCGCTTCCCCTATCGGCAGGACGCAGTAATTTGGTCAAGCAGCCTACCTTGTTCCTCATGGATACAGACGCGGCAGATGGCGGTGGGGTAAGTGCGCTTGGCGCAAAAAACCCAGCCATAACCTGACAGCCACCCAGGTATCCGACCTAATTAGTTCCTGTCTTTTCTATAGGACAAAGGAACTTCGTCCGCTCCCATAACTACAAAAAAGGCTGGTAAAGCCTTAGCAAAATCAGCCAGGTGTCCGGTGTGTCACAGCAAACTGCCAGATGGCTATGACAGAACCCTTTGTTCTTCTTGTACCTCTAAAGTTATGAGAGATGAACAGCCTTCATTGCTTTCTGAAATGAGGCGCATGATTTCTGAGGAGGTTCAGGCCTCTATATCCACACTTACTCAGCAGTGGCCATGTAGTCCTGGCTCTAGTCGTAAGCGGCCCAGATGGGAAACGGATTCAAGAGAACAGGATTTAAGCTCTGAAAATAGATCAGATTTAGAAGAAGCTATTTCAGAGGAAGAAGGAGAACTTCCCCCCGACACTCAGGATAGGAAAAAGAAATTTCTATTTCAACCTGAGGATACTAAGAATCTGATTAGATCTGTACGGAACACCATGGAGATCGAGGAAACTCCCAGAACACAATCTAGACAGGATTTGATGTTCGGGGGACTTACGTCTCAGAAAGAGACAGTTTTTCCTGTTAGCAATCACATTAAAACAATGATCCTGGAGGAATGGAAGAGCGCGGAACGGCGTCTAGTTTTGTCACGTGACTTCAGGGGAAGACTACCGTTCGAACCTGAAGATGTTAAATATGGGAAGAAGTTCCGAAAATCGATACCCCAATAGCTAGAGTCACAAAAAAGACTGCCATCCCATTTGAGGACTCCTCTAGCCTACGTGACCCTATGGACAGAAAGGCCGATATTCTCCTGAAAAGAGCCTGGGAAACCTCAGCGGCTCTTATTAGGACTAATATTGCTGCCACCTCTGTAGCCAGATCCATGGTTTATTGGATGAGTCAATTGGAGGATCAGTTATCCAATAAGACTCCTAGAGCTGAGATTTTAGCCTCTCTGCCGGTTATGAATTCAGCCACGGCTTTCCTGGCTGATATGTCTGCAGAATCGGTCAGATTTTCTGCTAGAAACAGCTCCTTATCTAATGCAGCTAGGAGAGCTGTCTGGCTAAAATCATGGTCCGGAGATAACGCCTCTAAGATGAAATTATGTTCCATTCCATTTTCAGGGCTTAGGGTCTTCGACCAGCTCTGGATACTATCTTAGAATCAGTATCAGACGCTAAGAAGGGTTTCCCAGAGGATAAACCCCGCCGAGCTCAATCCTTTCGGCGAGGTTCCCTGTCTAGAAGACAGTTCGATTCTAGAGGTCAGGGAAGATCAAGCAGAGGATCATATAAGAGTTACCATTCCCAGGGAGGAAAGAACAAGAATACGTTCTTTGGCTCCTCACATAGAACTAGGAGACAATGACGCCAACTTTATTGGCGGACGACTCCGTTATTTTGCAACAAACTGGGAACTGGTTACTCAGAATCAGTGGGTTCGCAGAACTATAGCGGAAGGTTATCGGATAGAGTGTTACGCTCCGCCACCCGAAAGATATGTTCCCCCTACGGTGATCTCCACAGACTCGGTCATGTGGACAGATCTCCAGGACCTACTAAGGCTTTCTGTCATAATTCCTGTTCCCCGGGCAGAGTTAGGCAAGGGTCACTATTCCTCCCTCTTCACTATCTTAAAACCGTCCGGAGAATCCCGTACTATAATAAATCTGAAACCCCTAAACTATTGGGTCACATACAAGAGGTTCCGGATGGAATCAATCAGGTCTGCAACCCACCTTATAGACAAGGACGCGTTCATGTGCACTCTCGATCTGAAGAGTGCATACTACCAGGTCCCAGTTCATCATTCATCACAAAGTCTTCTCAGGTTTGCAGTGCAGTTACCGACCCGGACCTGCCACTTTCAGTTTCAATGCCTACCCTTCGGGCTGGCCTCGGCTCCCCGAATATTCTCAAAATTGGTCTCAGAGATTGTGGCCTTTCTAAGAAGCAGAGGTACTATTATCGTTCCATACTTGGACGATTTTCTTATAGTGGCGCGAACAGAAGAGGCGCTGGTTGAACACAGAGATCGCTGCATTTCCATACTCAATTATCTGGGTTGGATAATAAATTGGGAAAAGTCAGATCTAGTTCCCGAACAAAAGAAAGTCTTCCTGGGTGTTATACTGGATTCAAGTCGAAGAATCTCTTTCTTACCTCGGAAGAAGCGAGAGTCCATACAGGATGTAACGAAGGTTCTAATGAAGCACCAGCCCTCTATAAGATCCGCCATGAAGGTTCTAGGTCAAATGACGGCTTGCATTCCATGCGTCAGATGGGCACAGTTCCACTCAAGACCCCTTCAGAAAGAGATTCTTTCGTCATGGAATCGGAACTACAGCTCGTTAGACAGGACATTACATCTGTCAAAGACGGTAAAAGAATCTCTCCTTTGGTGGATGCAGCCAGACAATCTAAAGTTAGGAGTAAGATGGTCGACTTCCCCTTATGTAAAAGTTACCACGGACGCCAGTTCCTGGGGTTGGGGAGCTCATCTGAAGGGCAGAATACTACAGGGCAGATGGCCAGAAGAAATCCAGTATCGATCCTCAAACTTCAAGGAGCTCTACGCTGTATGGGAAGCCCTAAGAAGGAACCAATCCGAACTCAAAGATCAGCATATCAGGATTTACTCGGACAACATCACAACAGTTTCGTTTTTGAATCACCAAGGAGGTCCCAGACATCGACCCCTTCAACAGTTGGCAGAGATGATATTCACCTGGGCAGAGCAGGTCGTTCTTTCCTTAACGGCAGTCCACCTGGAAGGTTCCCAGAATGTAATAGCAGACTACCTGAGCAGAAAGAAAGTGAGTCCTACGGAGTGGGAACTAAACCAGGATATCTTCAGAGATCTATGTCGGAGGTGGGGAACACCTCAAATAGACCTATTTGCAAACAGAAGAAATGCGAAGATTCCTAGGTTTTTCTCCCTGAACCCCTTGGACGATCCAGAGGGATTGGATGCCTTAAGCCAGAAATGGGAAGAACATCTGTTATATGCATTCCCACCTCTAGCGCTCATCCCGGCCGTATTACGGAAGATCAAGGAGGATCGGGCTACAGTAATAATGATCGCCCCTTATTGGCCAAAGAGGAGCTGGTTTTCTCTGCTAACAGACATGTCAATCGAAAACCCCTTAGAGCTGCCTCTGATTCCGGACTTAATTCATCAAGGTCCGATCCATCATCCGGACCTGAAGAGATTACATCTCTCAGCCTGGATCCTGAGAGGGTGACCTTGAAGGCCAAAGGCTTATCTGACCAGGTCATAACCACAATCCAGGCCAGTAGAAAGCCAGTCACATCGGCTATCTATCTCAGAATCTGGAAACGCTTCTGTACAGTGAGTGGCGGGTCCGACTTGGTGACAGGCACTCCGGACATTCCTAAGATTTTAGATTTCCTCCAGTCAGGCTTCAACATGGGACTCAGACCCAGTACCCTAAAAGTTCAAATCGCTGCATTAAGCTCCTTCTTAGACTACTCACTAGCTTCTCACCCATGGGTGATAAGATTTGTTAAAGCTATTCAGAGACTACGGCCCACGATTAGACAGTGTCTCCCAATATGGGACCTTACTCTGGTACTCAGGGCTTTATGTAATGATTCATTCCGTAATAACAGCACAATGCCTATTTCCTTGCTTACCAGGAAAGCAGCTTTCCTGGTAGCAATTACCACTGCTAAAAGAATAGGTGAAATTCAGGCTCTATCCACTAGAGACCCATATTTTCAGGTTAGGGACGACAGCATTCTGTTAAGGTTGGATCCTGCTTTCTTACCCAAGGTTGCTTCAGATAGTAACCGTAATCAGGAGATTATCTTACCTTCTTTCTGTGATAACCCTTCCAACGAAAAGGAGCTGAGGCTCCATTCGTTGGATGTCAGAAAGGTGGTACTAGACTACATAGATGCCACTAAAGACTGGCGTATAGATTCTAACCGATTTGTCCTCTACGGAGGAATCAGTAAAGGGAAAAAGGCGTCTAAACCTTCCATCGCTAGATGGATTACCTCTTTAATTTCAGAGGCCTATTTAGCTGAAGGGTCAGAACCTCCGGCGGGCCTAAAGGCCCACTCAACCAGAGCATTAGCTGCCTCCTGGGCAGAGAGGGCAGGCGCCTCTCTGGAACAAATTTGTAAGGCGGCAACATGGGCTAGAATTGATACATTCTGCAAACATTATAAGATAGATGTACTTTCTAACCGGCAGACGGCCTTTGGTAGGAAAGTTCTGCAGGCGGTGATCCCACCCTAAGGAGCTTTCTTTGGTACTCCCCATGGTGCTGTCAGGAGGGACGTCCTGGAAAAGGGTCATTAGACCTACCGCTAATTAGGTTTCCAGGAGTCCATCCTGACAGCACTGGTAGCTCCCTCCCTCTTCAATACGTCATATGCTGTAATATGATTTTCAATAATTAAAGTGTTTTGTGCATTATACATGTCATGGTTCTTGATACAACACTGAGGAAAAGGGGGCGGGGAGGGGACTTTTAATCTCTTGTGTGTTTCCTGTCCCAGCAAAGAGGAGGACGTCCCATGGTGCTGTCAGGATGGACTCCTGGAAACCTAATTAGCGGTAGGTCTAATGACCCTTTTTCGCGGGGTAACCCGTCAGTTTCCGCCGCGGAAGGCGCTTGTGTCTCCTTGGCGGCTTAATCTTGTCTTGGAGGCTCTTCAACATGGGCCTTTTGAGCCTATGGACTCTGTTAGCCTTTCTTTGCTCTCTTGGAAGGTTGCTTTCCTAGTGGCGGTCACTTCTTTGAGAAGGGTTTCTGAGTTGGCGGCTCTTTCTTGCTCGCCTCCTTTTCTGGAATTTCACCCGGATCGCGTAGTGCTTCGCACACGGGGCGACTTTCTACCTAAGGTGGTGTCACAATTTCATGTTAACCAGGATATTGTGTTGCCTTCGCTTTGTCCGGAGCCGAGGAATGCGAAGGAACGGGCCTTGTACACATTGGATTTAATGCGGGCTTTGAAGTTCTATTTGTCTATTACTCAAAGTTTTCGGAAGTCAGATTCTCTGTTTGTGATTCCAGCAGGTCGTCAACGTGGTCAAAGAGCTTCCAAGGATTCTATAGCTCGTTGGATTCGGTCGGCCATTTTAGAGGCTTACCGACTTAAGGGCGAACCTTGCCCGATTAAGATTCGAGCTCACTCCACGAGGGCTGTGGGTTCATTGTGGGCCTTTCATCAAGGAGCCTCGGCAGCTCAGCTCTGTAGGGCGGCGACCTGGCGCTCCGTCCACACATTTACGAAATTTTATAAGGTGGACGTCAGTGCTTCCGCTGATGCGGCCTTAGGACGTAGGGTCCTGCAGGCGGCTGCAGTTTAAAGTTCTTGTGAACTTGTATTTAGCGCTAGTTGCGCATTTATTTAAGTTGTTGGGAATCTGCCTCTGTTGGTTTTTTTGCCCACCCTTAATTTTTGGACTGCTTTGGGACGTCCCACTAGTAATGACTGTGTCTCCCTTCCTTCCATCTGCTGCTGAAAGACGGATTTTGGTAAGACCTTACCTGTAAAATCCTTTTCAGCGAAGGAAGGAAGGGAGACACAGATCCTCCCATGGCAGAGGTGTGTTGTTGTGTTTTCAGATGCAGCGTGACCCTTCTCTGATAGCGATTATCTGGGCTGAGGTCGGCGCGCTAAGGCTTTGTTTCCAGCATTGCCAGCTCATCGCAGTGGTCAGGTTCAGTGAGTAGTACCTGGGACTGTGTGTTTTTTTTTCTGTATATGCATAACCTGTCTACTTGTTTTTTTCTCTGAAGTCTTTCAGAAGGGGTTATGTTGCTCCGCTGGTGATATTTGCTCTTCCTTAGCTTGTGTACGACTGGAGAGCTGGAGTAGGAGGAGCCCAAGCTGGAGGGGCCGGTCAACACTCTTTTTAATCTGAGGTGTTCTATCCTGTGTGGGCTCCGCCTACCCACTAGTAATGACTGTGTCTCTCTCCCTTCCTTCCTTCGCTGAAAAGGATTTTACAGGTAAGGTCTTACCAAAATCCGTCTTTTTTTTTTTTTATTATCGTTTTATTTTGAATGGGGCGAAAGGGGGGTGATTTGAACTTTTCTGTATATATTTTTTTATATTTTCTTAACTTTTTTTTTAAGGTATCTTTTTACATGCTACAATCATGTTTGGCAGACAGATTTTTAAGTACGTCTGATCACTTTTCCCATCAAAAGACACAAATTTCAATCAGATCTAATGGGCATTTACACAAATCAATTTTGGCCGGATCTCACAGAAATTGGTCAGATCTCTCTACATGTAAAAGCACGCCAAAGTCTGTAGTGATAAGTCTGCACTATCAGAGTTCCCCTAGATAGATAAAAAATAAATCAACGCCAACCTCCTTGACTTGCGCCATTCCATCAGTGTAACAGTTGGGTTTCTTGGTGGTGGCTGCTGATTGGCTGCAGCCTTCACTTTTTTTTGTAAAGGAACGGTTTCATTTATTGAACGTGTGATAGGTCACAGTGCGCACATGACAAAAGACAAAATAAGAGACAATACCAACATGGCTGGAACCGCATCTGCCCAATAGATGTGTTGTTTTTTTTTTTGTTTGTTTTTTTTTGTGTGTTTTAAAATCTGGGGCACTTAAGCATTTATGAAAGGCTTCTCCAGTAATGGACAACCCCTTTTAATATATATGCAGAAAAGAGCTTTTCCCTTTTAATAGTGGGTGACTGCATATGTCATTTATACGTTGGTTTAGTATCCATTATCATTGTCCTTTCACCTATTGTGATGGATTAAAACCGGCGATTTAAGGGGCAGGTTTGTAACCGTTTTGTTTTACACTTTAGGCGGCATGTTCACTGGGAAAGCTTCCATTGCGCTCGCTGAACATGTCTATAGGTCTCCGTGCACACCGTGTATGCAAAAAGAGAGACTATCACCTCAATAGTTTTGTTGTACCAAATGGACAAGATCGGTATGATGTGCTGTGTTCTGTTTCAGGCATTCTGCCTGCCTTCTGGACAGAGAGCTGTATATCTTTGCCGGTTGGGACACACCAGTGATTTTCAATGACCTCTACGTTCTTGATCTTGGTGAGTGTTTGTATCAATGACATGTTTGCGTTTTAACATACAATATTGGTTAGAATGGATCATCATTAATTTGTATTCTCCGCTATTGGACAACCCATATGTTAAGTATCAATCAATATGATTGGCATTCTTGGCTCTAGGTGGTGATTCAGTGGTAAGGATTAGTGATGAGCGAATGTGCTGGGATGAGGTGTTATCTGAGCATGCTCGGGTGCTAACCGAGTGTCTTCAGCGTGCTTGAATAATATGTTTGAGTCCCCGCTGCTGCATGTCTCGCTGCTGTTAGATTGCCTAACAAAGAGGCCATTCCCTAAATAATCACAACTATAGTAAGCTATATCCATAGTCATAATGATTCTAATCATTAGTCATAATAGTTTTTAAAATGGCACAAAAAAGCCGATGACTTTCTTGTCTTAGGATGTGAAAAATACTTAAGTTAATAAGGCTACTTTCACACTTGCGTTTTTTGCGCTGCGTTTCGAGCGCACATGAAGCGCATAAAAAAACGCATGCAAACGCTGCGATATTTAGTCTCATCAGCATGCGCATTTCGACAAAAAAACGCAGCGTTTGTCTGCGATTTCATGCGTGATGGTTTGTTTTTTTGGCGCATGGGTTGTCTATGTGTCACATTTCTATCATCTCTGTCTCTATCATCTATCTCTATCATCTCTGGCTCTATCATCTTCTCATCTGTCTCTATCATCTCTGGCTCTATCAATCTCTATCTCTATCATCTGTCTCTATCATCTCTGGCTCTATCATCTTCTACTCTGGCTATATCTCTCATCATCTGTCTCTATCATCTCTGGCTCTATCATCTGTCTCTATCATCTCTGCTCTATCATCTTATCATCTTGGCTCTATCATCTCTGGCTCTATCATCTCTGCATCTCTTCATCTTGTCTCTATCATCTCTGGCTCTATCATCTCTGGCTCTATCATCATCTGTCTCTATCATCTCTGGCTCTATCATCTCTGCTCTATCATCTGTCTCTATCATCTCTGGCTCTATCATCTATCCTACTGGCTATATCATCTCTCATCTGCTCTATCATCTCTGGCTCTATCATCTCTGCTCTATCATCTGTCTCTATCATCTCTGTCTCTATCATACTGTCTCTATCATATCTGTCTCTATCATATCTGTCTCTGTCATATCTGTCTCTTTACTCTATATCTGTCTCTATCATCTTTCCATCTGTCTCTATCCATCATCTTCATCTGTCTCTTTCATCTCTTCCATCTGTCTCTATACATCTCTGGCTCTATCCTATCATCCTCTGTCTCTATCATCTCTGGCTCTATCATCTATCCTCTGGCTCTATCATCTATCCTCTGGCTCTATCATCTATCCTCTGGCTCTATCATCTCTGGCTCTATCATCTCTGGCTCTATCATCTATGGCTCTATCATCTTTGGCTCTATCATGGTTTAAACAAGTGTTTAGACATTTTTATAGGAAAATCGCGTGCGTGCAAAAGCGCTGACGAGCGCAAAGCCATGCGCACGCCAGCGCCCCCATAGACTGCAATGTTATTTTTTGCGCATAGCATGCGCACGTGCGCATGCGTTTTTTAAAGCGGTTGGATGAAAAAAAAAATGCAACGTGTAGCGCGTATGGGCGCACACCGGGAAAATGCGCAGCGCACGACAAACGCACATGAACGCGTGCAAGCGCTAGACCATGCGCCCGCCATGTTAAAGATAGGGGAACATTGCCCATGCGTCCGATAGCGCACGATGCGCTGCGCGATAAAACGTAAGTGTGAAAGTAGCCTAAGAGACAAAGCTATAAGTAGTAATGGTAATAAGCTAGGAATACTATACTTTACCTCCGATGCTGATATTACATCCTTAAAGTGGAGGTCAAATCGGCATCCGTCTCTCGCTCAACATTTAAAGCGAATATTTTACATTTTAATTTTGCCCTTGCTGTAATTGTCTTCCATTTTACAACCAGGTATTATGGAGTTTTCTCGAGTTGAAGTTGAGGGAAGCTCCCCCACACCCCGTAGGTAAGTGAATTTGGAATTGCTAACACTTCCCTGTAGGGTCATGGCTCAATTTGTCTGTTTGGTCACTTAAAGGATATGGGTAACTTTGCACAGATTTTATTATTATTGTTTTTGTTGAACACTGTGCAACAGCAAAATGTATGTTAGTCATCCTTCTAGCTACTGTAAGTGGTGCGCAAAATAGACAAAAATATGTCAGGGCTTTCCTACTTTCTGCTTTCCTCCTGCCATTTTTCACTTTTATAAATAGAGGTAGCATGCAGGAGAAAGGGGTTAGGAAAGTATCTATAGTCTCGGGGAGGGTGGACAAAGGATGGTGTGGGAATCTGTATAGTAATGAATGTGTTAATGCATAAAAAGTAGATACTCACAGACTAAAGTGTAGTGACACTCCACGACTGAAAAAAACAAATACTTGGAGATTGTTGTACTTTAAGGGCATCTGAAATGAATGAGTTTGTAGACTGAAACTTACTGCATTATTATTATATTATTATTATTATTATTATTATTTTTTTTAATGACCGTGATCACCAACATATGTAAAAATCAGATTTTCATGTGTATAAGCCTTCCCAGAGGAGCATTGCATGGCCTATGAGTCTCCTTACCCTGGCACGTCAGACATGTCTCTCTCCACAAGGAGAAACGTTACCCCCTTAGATTTTGTCATTGCACACAGCAATAACCTATTGAGTACTGTACTATGGGTATATATGAAATTTAGCAAATAATTTTATGAGCTTCTCTAAACATGGTTGACCCACTGTGGACTAAAACTACTGAGCAATATGATCTTACACCTGCAGGTAGTCGCTGATATGTATTGGGCAATGGTTCATTAAAAATAACTGGAATCTGTCGGTTCTAAATGACTGTTTAAACCAAGCACAGGCACACGGTGCTCCTTTGGCTTTGCCGATAAGTTTCTTGCGCTTTCGCAGATACTTGTTTTTCATCTATCTCCTCCATCTTCTGGATCGTTTAATGCAAAAGCTCTCGATCAAAGAAGAGGGGCACGTGGAGATATTTTTAAGTGGCAGTAGATGGAAATGTGCATGTACTTTGAACAGTCATTCTGTGCTGAAAGACTCCCTTTAAAATATTACGATTTTTGTCTCCCAGAGAAATGTTTTGTCACATGGCTTTCTTTTTTTTTTTTTTTTAACAATATTTGATATTTTTTAATTGAAGTATACGTGAATATACTGATCTTTTCCATTCACTCTTTTCTCGTAGTTGGCATTCTGCTGCCTGTGTATCCAATTCCCGTTTCCTAATCCATGGTGGCTTTGATGGAAATCAGACTCTTAACGATACTTGCATATTCAACACAGGTAATGTGTAAACAATAGTGATGAGCAAACGTGCTGGGATAAGGTGTTATCTGAGCATGCTCGGGTGCTAACCGAGTGTCTTCAGCGTGCTCGAATGTGTTCGAATTCCCTCGCCTGCATGTCTCACGGCCGTTAGACAGCTGCAACGCATGCGTGGATTTCCTGTTTGTTAGGCAATCCTTACATGTTTTGCGGCTGTCGTGCAGCCGTGGGGACTGGAACATATTTTTTGAGCATGCTGAAGACACTCGGTTAATATCCGAGCGTGCTCAGATAACCCCTTAATGCAAGCTCATAAATGTTTTATATTAATTGGGAACTTTACTTTTTTCTTTTCACAGTGACAAAGACTTGGACTACATTGGTCCATGATTCACTGCCAAGTTCTCCCCGTGCTGGTTCTTCCATGTTGTCCCTCCCTGGAGTGAAAGATGACCATGAGGATTGTTCTCCTAGTGAACTACTCATCTTCGGAGGAGGAGACAATAATGGCCACTTCTACAATGATACCATCAGGCTGCGGAAATCCGATATCCTTGATTTCTAACTTCTTTTATATGGGCTATTAAAATAACAAAGCTTTGACATTTCTTCCTTTTTTTAAGTGTATGTATATAATGTCTGGTGATTTGTAAATAGTTTTAATAAATGTAAGAATTTTCTGTGTTTGATTGTTGCGATGTGTATATGTTTTTGTCAGCATTTTTTAATGAACATTTCTTTATAAAGTAAAGCTAATCGAATCCGTGTAAACTTATTATTGGGGCTTTCTCCTTCTTCCATTTCTATGGAAGTCTTTTTAAAATGTCCTAATGGGAAAGCTCATACCCTTCTGGTCATTACATGACATATTGGTAACTTTTTATTTAATTGACCAAAATATTTGTTAGATTGAAGCACTAAATGACTATTCAAACCAAGCACAGCATCTTGTAGAGGCCACAGCCCTAATAAAAATCATACTTTCCAGGACGTCCCCCTGACAGCACTATTGAGGACGTCCTCCTCCTCCTTGCAGGGACAGGAAAAAGCACACGAGAGGTTAAAAGGTCCCACTCCACCCACTATACCTCAGTGTTTTTCCTGTCCCTGCATGGAGGGACACACGAGAGATCGCTGCGCAGCTTACCAGAGGGCCCAGGGGGATCGTGCGGCTGGTCCAATACCCTTCCCCCTGTCAAGAAGCCCAGGGCCGAAACTTCCTCCTTGGGAGTCCCTCTGCCCCAGAGATCGGGAGCGGACGAGTTCCCGGGTAGAGCCGCTCCTCCCGGTGGGGGGCTCTCTGCTCAGGCGCCATCCCTCCGGTCCAGGGAGGGACGCCTGGAAAGGATTAGGCCTCAGAATGGGAGCTGAGCATCACTTCCGGTGACGAGAACGCCGAGACTCAGCGTGCGTTCCAGATTGGAACGCAAAAGGCCGAAAATCTGACGTCACTTCCGGGGAGGAAGCGGACGTGGCGCCGGCAATCTTCATGCGTTCCAGCGTGGAACGCGAAAAGGGCGGCGGTATAGACGTCGCAGCGGCGCTGTTCGGCGTGCGTTGCAAGAGGCGCCTGGCAACAATTAGAACGTCACGGTCAGTGATGTCATATTAAGGTGCCAGCACGCGTCATGGTGGCCCATTTAAACTGCTCAGAGCGCCACTCTGTGGATATTATCACAGAGGAGACACCATAGCCACCACAGCAATTCTGAGGCATAAGAGCAGAGTGCGGACAGCAAGGCTGAAGCAATCTCTGCTGAAGGACATGGAGTCAGAGAAATCCAGGACAGAGGAGAGACCGGAGGATGCAGGGGTAAGTGCGCATAGTGCAAAAAACTGCACCCTCACACTTTAAGCACCAACATCCAGACTCGGTCCTTAGTATACGTATTCTTGTACAACTTAGGACAAAGATACTTCACCAACATCTCTGCAGACAGCAAAAAAGTCAGGCAAGGCCTCAGCGAAATCCAATCGCTGTTCCATATGTCACACAAAGCTCCCTGACACTTATAAAAAAAAACGATCTGTCGCTCTTGCACAGCAGCAATTCTAAAACAGGAAAAATCTTCATTACTATTCGACATGAAGACCCTGATTCGTGAAGAAGTGCAGGCATCATTATCTACTAGATCGCAGCAGCAGCCCACTAGTCAAGGTCCAAATCGTAAGAGACCTAGGTGGGAATTGGAGCAGGATGTACTTGAGCCGGGTTCAGAAGAAAATTCAGATATGCAATACTCAGAGCAGGACGAGGGTGAAGTACAGGTAGAAGTCCAGGAAAAGGCCAGGAGATACCTATTCCCAGTGGAGGATACAGATGATCTAGTCCAGGAAGTAAGAAATACGATGCAGATTGAAGATGTTCCACGGCCGCAATCCCGACAGGATTTAATGTTTGGAGGTCTCACATCGCAAATACAAAAGGTGTTTCCAATAAGCGACCATATCAAAGCCATGATACAGAGTGAATGGAAAGAAGCGGAACGCAAACTGGTAATGTCCCGGGATCTTAAGAGTTGTCTACCATTTGACTCTGAGGACACTAAACTGTGGGAGGAAATCCCTAGAGTTGATGTGCCAGTTGCAAAGGTTGCAAAGAAGATATCTATTCCATTCAAGGACTCGTCAAGTCTCAAAGATCCCATGGACCGAAAGGTGGACATCCTCCTAAAACGGGCCTGGGAATCGTCGGCGGCTTTGATAAGAACTAACATAGCGGCCACCTAGGTGGCAAGGTCCATGTTCTTGAAAGCGTCAGACAGCAAAAAAGGTTTTCCGGAGGACAAACCCAAGAAGTTTCAGTCCTTTCGGAGGAAACCAGCCCCCCGTAGACAACCAGTTTATAGGGATACAGGGAGACCTAGCAGGGGAACATATAAAGATTCCTACAACCAGAATAGAGGGAATCTGAGGCTGAATAACCTCATGACACAGTATCAGCATGGGTTTACGAGGGACCGTTCTTGTCAGACTAATCTGATAAGCTTTTATGAAGGGGTAAGTTCAGGACTGGACCAAGGGAACGCAGTGGACGTGGTGTTCATGGACTTCTCAAAAGCTTTTGATACAGTGCCACACAAAAGGTTGATACATAAAATGAGAACAATGGGGATAGGGGAAAATATGTGTAAGTGGGTTAAGAACTGGCTCATGGATAGAAAACAAAGGGTGGTTATTAATGGAGCACACTCGAACTGGGTCACGGTTAGCAGTGGGGTACCACAGGGGTCAGTATTGGGGCCGCTTCTCTTTAACATATTTATTAATGACCTTGTAGGGGCATACAGAGTAGTATTTCAATATTTGCAGATGACACTAAACTCTGCAGGGTAATAAATACAGAGGAGGATAATTTTATATTACAGGAGGATTTATGTAAACTAGAAGCTTGGGCTGATAAATGGCAAATGACTTTAATGGGGATAAATGTAAGGTCATGCACTTGGGTAGAACAAATAAGATGTATAATTATGTGCTTAATTGTAAAACACTGGGCAAAACTGTCACTGAAAAAGACCTGGGTGTATGGGTGGACGACAAACTCACATTTAGTGGCCAATGTCAGGCAGCTGCTGCCAAGGCAAATAAAATAATGGGATGCATTAAAAGAGGCATAGATGCTCATGAGGAGAACATAATTTTACCTCTATACAAGTCACTGGTGCGACCACACTTAGAATACTGTTTGCAGTTCTGGTCTCCGGTGTATAAGAAAGACAGCTGAACTGGAGCGGGTGCAGAGAAGAGCGACCAAGGTTATTAGAGAACTGGGGGGTCTGCAATACCAAGACAGGTTATTACACTTGGGGTTATTTAGTTTGGAAAAACGAAGGCTTAGGGGTGATCTTATTACAATGTATAAATATATGAGGGGACAGTACAAAGACCTTTCTAATGATCTTTTTACTCTTAGACCTGTGACGGGGACAAGGGGGCATCCTCTACGTCTGGAGGAAAGCAGGTTTAGCCATAATCAGACGCAGATTCTTTACTGTAAGAGCAGTGAAACTATGGAACTCTCTGCCGTCTAATGTTGTAATGAGTGATTCCCTACTAAAATTTAAGAAGGGACTGGATGCCTTTCTTGAAAAGTATAATATTACAGGCTATATTCACTAGTTTCCTAGATACTGCGTTGATCCAGGGAGCTAGTCTGATTGCCGTATGTGGAGTCGGGAAGGAATTTTTTTCCCCAATGTGAAGCTTACTGTTTGCCACTTGGGTTTTTTTTGCCTTCCTCTGGATCAACATGTTAGGGCAGGTTAGGATAGGATATGGGTTGAACTAGATGGACTTAAAGTCTTCCTTCAACCTTAATAACTATGTTACTATGTATTGTTTGGACCCTCATCCAAAACTAGGAGGCAATAACGCCAGGCGCATTGGGGGCAGACTTCTTTTCTCGGCAGAGAATTGGAAGCAGATCACCAAATGCGAGTGCATCTTACAGACGATAAAAGAGGGCTACAGGATAGAGTTGGTATCTACTACGCCATAGAGGTACATATCTCCCACTGTTATTCAGGTAAACTCTGGAATGTTTCGGGATCTTCAAGACTTAATCAGATCAGAAGTGATAGTGCCAGTTCCCAGGCCAGAGGAAAAAATGGGTCACTATTCCTCTCTGTTCCCGATAATGAAACCATCAGGCGAATCGCGTACAATTCTGAATCTCAAACCTTTGAACAGGTCTGTTCGGTACTAGAGATTCAGAATGGAATCAATAAGATCAGCAATTCCTTTGATAGACAAGAATTCGGTAATGTGTACCCTCGACTTGAAAAGCGCGTACTATCAGGTCCCGGTTCATCTAGCCTCGCAGGAACTCCTAAGATTTGCCGTAAGTCTACCAGACTGTACCTGCCACTTCCAGTTTCAAGGCCTTACGTTTGGGCTAGCTTCTGCTCCCAGAGTTTTTACGAAGCTAATATCAGAAATCGTAGCCTGAGAAGCCAAGGAATTACAGTGGTGCCCTACTTGGACGACTTTCTTTTAGTGGCTCGAACAGCAGAGATTTTAACTCTTCACACAGAGCGGACCGTGGCGGTACTGGAATTTCTCGGATGGGTGGTGAATCGGGAAAAATCACATTTAGCACCCAGATCATGAAGAGTATTTCTAGGAGTACTCCTAGATTCCAGATCCAGGACAGCCTTCTTGCCAGAAGACAAGCAAGAGTCCTTAAGAAGAAAGGTCGCAGGGTTGTTGAAAGGCCGAATTACCATAAGAGCAGCCATGCAGGTCCTTGGAGTAATGACGTCATGTATACCGTGCGTCAGGTGGGCACAGGCCCATTCAAGACCTTTACAAAAAGTCCTGACAGTATGGGATCGTCGACAATTGTCCCTAGACAAAAAGATCCAGCTCTCAGCAGCGGTGAAAAGATCATTAAAATGGTGGATTCAACGCAGAAATTTAAGAAGAGGAGTTCTCTGGATACCTTCCCCATACATAGTAATAACTATGGACGCCAGTGCATGGGGATGAGGAGCCCACTTAGAAGGAAAAATTCTGCAGGGCAGATGGCCAGAAAGCATCAGACAGAAGTCATCAAATTATCGAGAGCTGTATGCGGTTTGGGAATCGCTAAGAAGAAATCAGGATCGTTTGAAAAATCGGCACGTCAGAGTCCTGTCGGACAACATGACAGCAGTAGCATTTATCAGACATCAAGTAGGCTCTCGATACAGAGCTCTGCAGGATCTAGCAGCAAAAATATTTGGGCAGAACGAACGGTCCTTTCGATAACCTTGGTGCACCTGGAGGGATCGCAGAATTCAGTAGCGGACTATTTAAGCAGACAGAAGATCCACCCGACCGAGTGGGAGCTAAACCAGGAAGTCTTCCATTTACTATGCCGTCGCTGGGGAACGCCTCAGATAGATTTGTTCGCCACAAGAAAGAACTCAAAGTTGCCAAGATTTTATTCCTGAACCCAACGGACAGTCCAGAAGCAGTCGATGCCTTGAGTCAAAGGTGGCACGAACCCCTGAACTATGCATTTCCACCAATAGCGCTGATACCAGCAGTACTGAGGAAGATTCGAGAAGACGGAGTGAGAGTTCTACTAATTGTTCCGTTCTGGCCAAGGAGGAGCTGGTTTCCGCTTCTAGGTTCTATGACCAGAGAGGATCTAATCGAGCTTCCCGGGTGGAAGGACATTGTTCACTAGGGTCCAGTCCTACACCAGGATCCAGAAAGATTGCATCTGTCAGCTTGGATCCTGAACGGGACATTCTAAAAGCTCGGGGTCTGTCGGATCAGGTTATAACAACGATCCAGGCTAGCAGGAAACCTGTAACATCAGCGATATATTACAAAATCTGGAAAAGGTTCTGTCTGGAAGGTGGCAGGTCCGATGTCGTAGCTGGAGTCCCGGATGTCCCACGAGTTCTGGATTTCCTGCAGGCAGGCTTTAATATTGGTCTCAGACCTAGCACCCTTAAGGTGCAGATCTCGGCATTAAGCACTTACATGGACTATTCCCTAGCTTCTCATCCTTGGGTGGTTAGATTCGTCAGAGCGGTTCAAAGGTTACGCCCTACCATAAGACAATTATCTCCTCCCTGGGACTTAAATCTAATACTAGTGGCCTTTTGTAAAAGTCCTTATGCGCCCGAGAAGGATATGCCTATTTCAATCCTAACTATGAAAACAGCCTTTTTGGTAGCCATTACCACAGCCAAGAGGATAGGGGAGATTCAAGCTTTGTCCATTAACGACCCATACTTGCAAATCAGAGAGGATCACATAGTGCTAAAACTGGATCCTGCTTTTATGCCCAAAAAAGCTTCGGTTCAAAAACGCAATCAGGAAATCGTACTCCCATCCTTTTGCGAGAATCCGTTAAACATAAAAGAACAGTCCTTACACTCCCTGGATGTTAGACAGGCAGTGATTGATTACTTAGAAGCCACTCGGGGCTGGAGAAAAGACCCTAATCTGTATATCTTATTTGGGGGAAAAAACGGGTAAAAAGCTTCCAAAACATCCATTGCCAGGTGGATTACCACTATAATTACAAAAGCTTATACATCTGAAGGTGTAGTTTGTCCTATAAAGGTAAAGGCCCATTCTACTAGAGCCTTGTCAGCATCATGGGCTGAGAGAGCACGAGCATCATTAGAGAAAATTTGTAAGGCAGCCTCTTGGGCCAGCGTAAATACCTTTTGCAAGCACTACAAATTAGATGTGCTGTCAGGACAGCATACGGCTTATGGAAGGAAAGTGTTACAGGCCGTAGTCCCACCCTAAGGAGGGTTTCTTTGGTACTCTCCATAGTGCTGTCAGGGGGACGTCCTGGAAAATGGGTATTGGACCTACCGGTAATTCGGTTTCCAGGAGTCCATCCTGACAGCATGGTTAGTTCCCCCTGTTTTTTGTTCTGTATGCTATTTCATATGATGTAATATGTTTTAGTAAATTAAAGAGTTATCACTTGCATTCATCCATGGTGTGGTACTTGTCAAATCACTGAGGTATAGGGGGTGGAGTGGGACCTTTTAACCTATCGTGTGCTTTTTCCTGTCCCTGCAAGGAGGAGGAGGACGTCCTCCATAGTGCTGTCAGGATGGACTCCTGGAAACCGAATTACCGGTAGGTCTAATACCCATTTTTAGGGTCCAAGTCCTTTCCTGGATTTGCCAGATATCCTTTTCTACCTAAAAATGCTAATGCAATGCTTGGAGTAAAAAAAGCAAAACATACATACCGTATTTTTCGGACCATAAGATGCACTTTTTTCCCCAAAAATTTTCGGGGAAAATGGTGGTGCGTCTTATGGTCGCAATGTACTTACAATCCAGCGGCGGTCCGGTTTACAATTCAGCGGCAGTCCGGTGGCGGCGATCCCAATGCAACTGCCGGTGCGGTGGTGTCGGGGCTCTGATGTGGCTGCAGCGGGGCTCTGTGCTGCGTGGGGGGCTCCGCCGGCATTTTGTCCTGACCGCGAAAGCCCCCCTCAGCTCCGCTGTTGCGACGCGGTGGCTTCCTGAAACATAGCCTCCAGGGGCCTCAGGAAAGATGGCCGCCGCAACGAGAAATTCAAATCTCGGCAACGAGATCTCTTCGTTGCCGAGATTTGAATTTGTCGTTGCGGCGGCCATCTTTCCGGAGGCCCCTGGCGGCCATGTTTCAGGAAGCCACCGCAGCGGAGCTGCGGGCGGCTTTCGCGGTCAGGACGTATTACCGGCGGAGCCCCCCACGCAGCACAGAGCCCTGCTGCAGCCACATCAGAGCCCCGACACCACCGCATCGGAGGCTACATTGGGACCGCCGACGCCGGATTGTAAGTACATTGCCACCCCACGGACCACAGCCACCCCACAGACAGCCACCCCACAGACACAGCCACCCCACAGAGCACCCCTGCAACACAGAGCACCACCACCGCACCAGCCTGGACCACAGAACGACGCCTGTGACCACTCCTCTACCTGTGCTGATCCCTTCGCTGGTAACCTAAATTCAGACTGTAAGACGGACCCCCATTTGACACATTATTTTTTTTCCCCTATTTTCCTTCTGAAAATTTGGGGTGCGTCTTATGGTCCGGTGCGTCTTATAGTCCGAAAAATACCGTACTTACAACATTTTGTAAGTAAAGTATAATGTATAGTCGTTTTCGTGGTGAACATAATTTTACACACCTCCAGCTACCTTCTTGAAGTGAGGATCTGAATTGTTAAAGCAGCTTTTCTCTTCTCAATTAGTGCTGCTAGTGCAGAGCGCATCCGTTGTGATGAGTGACTGTAACAACCTTGCTGGTATCACTGCATGGCCTCCCATCTCCTGCACACCAACATACTCACTGCTCCAAGTCTTGCTGTGATTTCTGTCTGCTGCCAGCTCCATGCTTTGTGCCTGTTGTCTTTTATCTGTTCTGTGTATGTTTCCTGGCTGTGTGCATAGGGGGCGGCGCCAGAACTCTCTGGTTCTTATGGAGTCAGGGTGCACCTGTCTAATTTGTCCCTGACCAATTACGGTACCATGAGCCCTCTAGTATTTAGGGCAGCTCCACCCTGTGTATCTTGCCTGTGCAATGTGTTAACTTTGTTAGTGTCTTGCTTCTGAGCTGCCAGGTCTTGCGCTGTGTTCCTCCTTTTTTGGAGGCTTCACTCCTAGCTTTGCCTTGAACCTGTTTGTCCACCCTCCAGGAGGCAGAATATCCTGATCTCTGCAATCGCTCCTGACCTTGTCTTGTACTAGTCCTTGCCGCCCTCCAGGAGGCAGAATATCCTGGTCCCTGTGTCTTTGTCCCTGTACCTTGTCTCGTGTCATTTCCTTGTCTGAACTCTGTCCTACCTCTGTCTCTTAGTCTCCTTGTCTGTGGTTTCTTTCCCTGCTGTGTCTTGCCTTGTGTTCTCTCTGAACCACTTTCTGCCTCTTGTCTGTGCTCCTACGGTTCTGCTCCGTTCCACTCTGCTTTGCTCCTGCCTCTGCCGAAATCTCTTGCTGCAGCTCCTCTCCGCATATCTTGCGGTTCCGCTCTGCTTCACTCCTGCAGCTGCAGAACCTCTTGCTGCAGCTTCTCTCCACATATCTTGTGGTTCCGCTCTGCTTCACTCCTGCAGCTGCAGAACCTCTTGCTGCAGCTTCTCTCCACATATCTTGTGGTTCCGCTCTGCTTCACTCCTGCAGCTGCAGCTCCTCTCCGCATACCTTGCGGTTCTGCTTTGCTTTGCTCCTGCTGAACCTCCTGCTGCTCTACAGCCCTTCTCCGCAGCCTTGCGGTTCTCCTCCTGTGTGAACAGGTCTCTACCTGTTCCTCCATACACCATTCCATTCAGTCTGTACCAGTACATGCATTTGCTGTGTGAACAGGTCTCTACCTGTCCCTCCATATACCATTCCTTCCAGTCTGTACCAGTACCTGCTGTGTGAACAGGTCTCTACCTGTCCCTCCATATACCATTCCTTCCAGTCAGTACCGGAACCTGCACTTGCTGTGTGAACAGGACCGTACCCTGTGTCTCAGCCATGCCTGCCTACCCTATGTCTCAGCCGAGGCTGCCAGCCCTGTGTCTCAGCCGTGCCTGCCTGCCAGTGTCTCAGCCGTGCCATCGTCTCCCCAAGTGGGATCAGCAGCCACAGCCAGACACCACCCTGGAGTGGCACCTGGCAGCTGCCTGCCGCACAAGCCTGACCTCACCATCAGAGGCTCCAGAGAAGACCAAGGTAGTTGCATTAGTCATGCCCCTTCCAGAGAAGTCTGGTTTGTGGCACAGTGGGGCCACAACCCCCTGGCTCACGCCCACCAGTCAGGGCGTGAGCGTGACCGTGACCAAATTTATAACCCGCTCCGTATAATGAAATGAGCTTTGTCATCTTTGTTGCTGCCTATGCAGAGTGCAGCAACTTGATAACAAACTCCTCACTCCTGTTGTGTTCTGTACTCGCAGTAAACATTGATAAGGTAAAGCAGTCACTGACTACCCTTTATGGATTCATCTCCCTGCCTATCCTTCCACAGTGTCATCCTTTTACTACAGCTACCCTGTTCCTCATCGATTTGGTCTTAGAACCAGTGGTAAGCCCATTTATCCAAAGTGTCTCAGGAGCCATTTTTCAACATAAGACCAGGCCCCATATAACTCATGCTACTGTGCTTATCTTGTGCTAGCATGTCCTCAGGCCACACTAGAGAGAATGAAACAACTCGGCACAATCATTACATTTGGGTGGAGTAGCCACTGTACCCACTGTTAAAACTTGCACATTGAATGTTCCGTGTACTTTAGTGGTGCTCAGTAGTGAAGAGTGAAGTGCTCGGAAGAGGTGTTATACACTCGGTTAGAGTGTCTTTAGCGTGCTCGAAAAATATGTTCAAGTCCCCTCGGCTGCATGTCTCGCAGCTGTTCGACAGCCGCAACACATGCAGGAATTTCCTGTTTTTTAGGCACATCATTTAGCGCATCTGGGATGTCATTGCTTGCCCATTGCAAAGGGAGCTGCCAGCAGCGGATCTTGATGATTAGTCCAAGTGCATTCAGCGCAGCAGAACATTCCTCAGACAAATATTAATAATCTCATTGACAGTAGCCAAAGCATATACCGTAAGTGCGTGTGGCGCTCAATTGTTCAAGATGTTTTGAAAATTTAGTTTCTGTATTTTTTTTTTTTATCCTTTACATATCAGTAACATGTCTTTCTTCCATAGTCAGTTGCAGAACTCCTTAATACTTACATAACCATGCCTTTTTTTCCCTCTCCATTCTTACCCTTTCATTTTTTCCTCCCCTGCCTCTAAGGCTTCTTTTACACTTACCGGGTTTTTTGCGTCCCGTTATTGCGGGCCGTATCGCTGCAATTTTCACGGTCTGCCGCAATATCGGACCACAAAAAACTTGCGGATACTATGGAAAAAGTAATGGGGAAAAAAAACGGCGTTGCACAAAACCGGAAGTCACGGTGCACCGCAAAAAGAAACTTCCGTTGTTTTTGCAGCCCAATTGATTTTCAATGGGGGGGCCGTGTCTGTAAGTCATGAAAAAGATCGAGCAGGCTCGATCTTTTTTCACGGCCTTACGGCGCTCCGTGGAATTATTGCGGGCCGTTTTTGCGGCCCCATAGAAATCTATTGGGGCCCGCAATAACGGAACGCAAAAAACCCGGTAAGTGTAAAAGAAGCCTAAGAACCATAACCAGGCTCGGACTGGTCCATGGGAGAACAGATAAATCCCCCAGTGGGCCCCACAGCTCGTATATGTGAGCAACAGTTGGTATAATATACTTGATTCACTATGTACAGACAAGAGCAGCATCTAGTCATTCAATGAAACGACCCGATCTATTTTATAGAAGCATAGGTATATACTGAAGGAGGGTCAGGTAATATTTACTTGTAGCTGAACAGTGGCCCCCCAAAGTCATTGTTAGTTGTAGACCCTTGGCACCCCAGTCTAACACTGGACATAACAGTATTATCAGTTGCATTGACGTCATTTGAGGGCTTGTTTATTACGAGATGGGTTGTAGTTTTAAATAAATGACAAAATGTAATGCGCTGATCAACTGAAAAACAAGAAGAAAAAAAAAGTTTGGTGAAAAAATGCATTTCTACTATTGGTTTTTGGGTTTCCATTCTAGTGTTCCAATTATTATTTTTTTTTTTCTTTATAGCATTTACCATGTAAACCTGGGCCATGGACTTTTAAAGATGCAGCGATAATGAATGTTTATTTTATCATTACCAAATGTTTATTTTATTTAAGTTTGCTTAATTTTGAATTGGGAAAAGGGGGCCATTTTAAATATTTTTATTAACACTGATGGGGAAAATAGTTTTCCTCCTCTTATCTATGTCAATGAAAAATGGACAGCAGGCGGATGGCATCCGATTTTTTTCACTGACCCATCGACTTGCATTGTCGAGTTTGATCCAACACTCGGATCAATATCCGCTTGTAAGCGCTGCGCAATGTTCTGCTGTCTAGCAGCGGTGGTCGGTCTCCAAGGCAATAAGCTCCAAAGCAAGGAAAAGTGTTAATAGCTCAAGAATGGATACAAATTTTAATAAGCAGTAAATTGCAAAATACAATGGTTAGTCAAATCAATGTGTCTATAGGTCCTACAGAGACAAAGCAAGGGATGCGCTTCGTATTTCCTCTCCAGAGTCCTCCATTAAATTTGATAAAAACTAGATTTTCTAAACTAGGCAATCCCTTTAACACCTATGCAGTCTGCCCGTGTTTCATCGGTTCAATTCACCTGCACGATTTTCAGATTTAGGGACCGATCATCTCGGACGAGCGCTCTCTGTGGTTTTCACGGATGTTACTCTATGGGGCTGTGGTGCAAGGAAAATATTGGGAACGTGTCCGATTTTGATCTGAGTGTCAGATCAACATTAACAGTGTAAGTCTATGGGTCTGTGAAAAATATCGGATCACACATCCGAGGGCTGTCTGATTTTCACGGATGGTGATTTTAATTACACCAGGTCCCTACTTTACCCATAAATGCAGGCATTACTGACAGAGGTGCATATTCACCCAGAAATTCAGATATCAGCCTAATAGAGGTATGTTCACATTAGGTTAGGGACTCAACAGAATTGAGACCACCTTGACGATGGTTGTTGGGCTTTAAAATGTTTGGCCAAATGTTTATACTAAGCGTCTCAAATTTTTCCTTATATTCCAAAGCCATATTGCTATTCAAAATTTCATGTATTCTATGTTGTCATGCTTTAGTATGCTTGAGTGCAGCCTTTTCTTGGATGTTTTACATGAGGGTAGCTCCCTTTGGTTTGCACCTAGTTCACATTGGTCTGGAAGTGCCAGTCAGGTTTTTTGTCTTTTGAATGTTAGCTTGCTGACCGAGCACTCCGCCCCCACCAGGTGGTGATTTTAATTACACCAGGTCCCTACTTTACCCATAAATGCAGGCATTACTGACAGAGGTGCATATTCACCCAGAAATTCAGATATCAGCCTAATAGAGGTATGTTCACATTAGGTTAGGGACTCAACAGAATTGAGACCACCTGACGATGGTTGTTGGGCTTTAAAATGTTTGGCCAAATGTTTATACTAAGCGTCTCAAATTTTTCCTTATATTCCAAAGCCATATTGCTATTCAAAATTTCATGTATTCTATGTTGTCATGCTTTAGTATGCTTGAGTGCAGCCTTTTCTTGGATGATTTTCACGGATTGACATAATGGAGAATGTGAAGAAACTTTATTTTTTTTTGTGTATTTTTCTCTCTACGTCCGACAAAAAACTGAGGACACTGATCACAGCCTGATCAGAAAAATCAGACCATTTTTCTTGGGCCGGGGTCACACTAGCGTATGGCATGCGATGTGAGAGCATCAGATGTGATCTGCTAATGATCCTCGGCTCCTGCTCTGCTGCGTGCGGGAGCTGAGTGTCAGGCGACTGTGCTCCGAGCCTCTCGCACAGAGCGGATCGGAGCACAGCTGTGACGGGGGCAGAGAAGCTAATTTCTCCATCTCCTCCATTGTCGGCGTATATCGCACAGCACTCGGATGATATCCGAGTGATGTGCGCTGTGTCACTCGCACCCATAGAGTTATATGGGTGCGAGTGCGCCGAGTGTCGGTGACAATTGCAGCATGCTGCGATTTCGCTCGCAGGGAGAATACGGCCGAGAAAAAAAACGGTGATGGGAGCTGCCCCATAGATTAATACTGGTCCAAGTGCTATACGATATTTTATCTCATAGCACTCGTCCGTATTCATCGCTGGTGTGACTCCGGCCTTGGACAGAAAACGGTCTTGAGACTTTATTCTCACTTAAAGGTTATTTTATAGGTCTCAATCCCTGCTGATACCTATAGACAATTACAAAGACATTTAAATGGACGACAGACTAGATCTAGTTATTACTCTATCATTAGTTAGCATTGCAGATCTGTATTAAACCATCTACTGAACCATCGCACAACCAGCTCTACCCTTTCCTAGTGTATTCTCACCCATCCCTGCAGACTGTGAGCCCTCGCGGGCAGGGTCCTCTCTCCTTCTGTACTTGTGTGTCCCTTGTCTAGCACACGTTTATTGTACCTGTCTATATTTTCCCTTTTCATATGTAAAGCGCCATGGAATAAATGGTGCTATATAAATGTGTAATAATAATAATTAAAAACCATTTTTTATGATGGTGTTATTGTGGATTTATTTGCACACAGATATTTTAATATTGTGTAGTATACAGTAAAATTAATACTGTTTTGTCCCTGTTATTAGGCAATGACATGACTGTATTTGTGCAGGACTCCAATATAAAGTATATAATTGTCAATTCACTTCTTCAGCTAAACAAGGAGACAAAGCTGGAAGAAGCAAGTGCAATTAGTATTGCTACCAGAAGGAGGTGCTATTAGTAAAGCCATATTATGTTTCCACTACAAAGAAGTGCGCGGGCGGGAAATACAACATCACAAGGTTATAATACAAATCAGACACTGATGTGTATCTGTCTAAGCCTATGTCCAGAGCTGGCCTCACCTAGTTTTGCTACAAAGAGCTATTTTTACTATAAGGCCGGCGTCACACTAGCGAGTTTGATGCGAGTTAGTCGCACGACTAACTCGCATCAACACCCGGCACGGCCGCCCGCTCTCAGACCAGAGTGCGCAGCTGCATGTATTTCTATGCCGCCGCGCACTCTGGTCCGAGAGCGGGCAGCCGTGCCGGGTGTTGATGCGAGTTAGTCGTGCGACTAACTCGCATCAAACTTGCTAGTGTGATGCTGGCCTAAGGCTGGGGTCAGACATGCGAGAAGCTCGCACGAGTCTTGCATGTCAATACCCGGTACTCGGGACCGGAGCGTGCGGCTGCATAGAAATACATGCAGCTGCACGCTCCTGTCCGAGTGCCGGGTATTGACATGCGAGACTCGTGCGAGCTTCTCGCATGTCTGACCCTAGCCTTAAAGAAAGCATTGAAACATAAAATTTTTAAAAACTTTTTGGAAATCCCTTACAATCTGCCTTTGTTTGTTTATTCGCTATTCTGGAAAAATTACTCCGCTTATTTGTTCCATAACACCATGAACAGTATTGCTTTACACTCTTCAATGCCACCATTGGCGCCATCAAGATCCTGGAAAAAGTCAGACCACCCCAATTGGTTGGTGTCCACCTTCATCAAAGTGTGATAAGCTAAGGGTCCTTCAAGTAACAATCCTTAAGGGATGTCTTCCCACCACAGGGAGCTGGTTTTCGGGTAGGACCAAGTGAAGGAAGATGGCTTGACAGTAGGGGGACACAAGCTGTGCAAAAGGTCCCCATTTAGATCAGCTCTGGTTGTCAAAAAGGTTGGCTAGGGTGAATAATGGCTATCAGGATGTCCAGCAGTGATCTATCTGCTTTGGCAGCAGCGTCCCAGTGATGCCAGGGCAGGTGTGCTCTGGCTTGTTAGGCTATGTTCACACTAGGCGTTTTTTTAATGCGTTTTTTTAATGTAAATTTTCAGCTGTGTTTTACAGTACCAGCAAAGTGCTTTGCATATTTTTTGCACAATAGAGCATGTCTGTTCTTTCAACAGTTTTTTCCTGCATCTGTTACATAGAAAGTGACTAGCACAAAAATTTTGCCATACCAGTGTGTGAGTATAGTGGTTTGTGTCTCAGAAGGTTTAATATGTGCCCACGTTATGGTGACTGCAAAGCTCTTTGCATATAATGCAGTAAATACCCCTGCATCCAGTTCCAGGACCGCTTGTATTATTTACTCATGCCATGTATTGGAAGCAATTTTCTGTCCTTTTATCCTGTTTGTTAATTATGTAGTTACATCTTTAAAGGGGATGTCCAGGCTTGGGGAGCAAGTCTGCAGTCACTCTATGTAACTGCAGACTTGTGAATCCTCACAGTGTGTGCTGCTAGGATTCTCCAGCGCTGGGAGCTGCATAAGCGTGACCACAAGTATGTGATTTGCATACGTGTTCACATGCCGACTATACTTAATGCAAGAGTATTGAGCGAGGCCACACATATCTAGTCGAAAAGTACGCAGAAGTATGGAAATCGCATAATTGCGGTGACCTGACCGCCTGCTCCCTACGCTGGCACTTTAGAATCTTAACAGTGTGCACACTGCACGCTGTGAGGATTCACAAGTCTGCAGTCGCATATAGTGGCTGCACACTTGTACCCCAAGCCTGGACAACACCTTTAATGTAATTCTGAATGTCAATCATTATTTCAAATGAACTCCCGCCGCTCAGTTATTCATTTCGGAGCCAATCATTTAAATACTCCTTCCCACCTGCTTGTTTTTCTCCTTCACTATAATTGTGCAGTGTAAATCCATCTTTACATCTAGCGTTTTATTACTATATTGCCTTCAAATCCACGCTGCCTTGATCAAGCTGTTTTCTGTGACTAAAATTGGTTAATTGATCTTTATATTCATAAGGTACTTGCCTCTGCTGTTGTACTCATACACAAAATTAGCCAAAGGTACCTTTCACACCAAGTCAGCAATGTATGTTTGTACATTTACCCCGGGTTTATACATACCCTAAAAGTTTGTCCTTTGTTTAACTGGTATGCATTTGATTTTTTTTTATTCGTACATTGTGTTATTTCATACAAGGACATTGAGTAAAAAAGTGTGTGTGTGTCTGTCGTTTATGCCCTTTTAAATAAAAGCCTATATGTGATGTTTGCCATCCAGTCACATTGGTTAGTCATATACATCCAAAGTTACAGCAGCGCCGGCGCCCCTGCACGTGTCCTTTTCCTCTCCCTTGCAGGGACGCCAGACTCCTGAGAGAATATATCAAGATAAAGACTAAGCACTCATCTTATGATTTGAGAGAAGAGTTTTAATGGTAGTATATCCCAAAAAAACGTTTCGGTCACAGAGACCTTCGTCAGTAACTTCATTAAATGATCAATACACAGACTCCTTATGAATAAAGCCCATAAGTCAGAGATAAACATTTAGCGAGGTGATAATCCTATCAACACTTATTGGAGCCAGTGAGGGGCACTCGTGCCTCTAGAGTGCGGTGTCCACCGCTACTGTGGCTATTGCTTAATTGGGCGCTGGTAGAAACAGGCAGTCTCGTCTGTGGGCGCGTGATGACTTATAGGCTTTATTCATAAGGAGTCTGTGTATTGATCATTTAATGAAGTTACTGACGAAGGTCTCTGTGACCGAAACGTTTTTTTGGGATATACTACCATTAAAACTCTTCTCTCAAATCATAAGATGAGTGCTTAGTCTTTATCTTGATATATTCTCGGTGTGGGAACCTAGACTTAAGCACCACCATTCTTGAAGCTGTGCTCACGTTCCTTTTTCTCAGACTCCTGAGAGAGTGATTAGGGCGTGCACACGCTCCTGGCCTCTTAAAAAGCCAGTGCGCGTTGCTAAAAACGTTCCCAGCCAATACCTGGGAGACGTCTGGTATATAAGGCATCCTCCCCTATTGGGAGGTGCCTTAGCAACTTTAGTAATTCAATGTGAATCCTGCTAGCTAGTTGTTAAGTCCCCGTACTCTCTGATTCTGTCCGTCTCGTCCGCACTGTCCACTCCTGTTCCAGTCCGTCCTGCTTTACCTTTACCTGAATCCGCCCTGCATGGGTCAAGTCCTGATCCTGGTCCGTCTAACCCGCACCTGAGCTACTAACCTCACCTGCCCAGTGTGAAACAGCACCTGTGAACTTGGGTCTGTGATCCTGTACCAGTGGTAATCCTTGTTCCTGTACCAGTCCAGTTTGTGCCTGATCTAACACCGGTTTTCCAGCTGTACAATCACATTAACCAGTTCCTGGCCAGTTCTAATTTCGTGTCCCCCTTAGGAGTAAGCTGCCACAGCTCTGTGGCTCCGTTCTGGTGTAGCACCTGCAGTTCACATGGAGCCAGGTCTAACCCCACCATCAGGGACATTAGCGAATAGTCAGGTGTTCACTTAGTTAAGCCCCTCCAGGCTCTCCCCGGACCACAGCACAGTGGTCCACAACCATGTGCGTAACACTTTGTGTTGAAAAATCCTAATTGAAACATCAGTCACTCAGTGTGAAACGATAATGAAACCAACATGCAGCAAAAAAAGTAATAATTGTCACATATCTATTGAACCAAAGTAGCCACAGTAAAGGGGAAGTCTGGAGTTTCACTTTAACCACAAAGAAAATTGTTTTCATGCAGATTCTGATGCAAAAAAAAAGTTTTATAAGAAATAGTCTGAAAGCAATTAATAGTGCAAAGCATGAGTGTGTTTTTGGTCGTGGTGGTGGAGGGGTGATGATCAGACCCTGTTTAAGTGCATCTGCTGTGTTTTAAAGCTGTTTTCCCATGACAGACATTTATTGTCAACAGGATTTACCATAAGTGTGTGATATATGTGGAACCTGCACCTATCTCCAAAATAGAGGGCCCTTGATTCCTCCTGCGTAACGCCCAATCAGCTTCTCTTCAGCTCTGCTCTGTTGACAGGTGTGACTGCCGATGTCATGCTGATTGACAGCCAGCTCACCACTGCCTAACTGTGGGAAGTCGGCTATCAATCAGCATGATGTCGGCACCTATGCTCCATCAACAGAGCAGAACGGAAGACCATCTGCTCTGTTGACAAAGAACACCTGAATTACTGGCAAGAGTGGTGGGTAACTCATCTGAGCCGGCACCGGGTAGAACAGGCAAGTATTTGCCTCTGTTAGCAGCTATCTGACTGCTAGTGTTTAGGACCATAATAAAAAAAAAAGTAAAATAGTCCTGGTCAACCCCTTTGTAGTGAATGGTGTTGAACTTTAATATTAAATATAGCCCATGGATAGACATGGCACTGTTTCTGTATAAATACAGATCCTTATTTTAATAATGTACACTAGGAATATACAGAATGATTAATATACACTGCTCAAAAAAATAAAGGGAACACTAAAATCCCGCATCCTAAGGATCGCTGAATTAAATATTCCAGTGGCAAATCTTTATTCATTACATAGTGGAATGCGGTGGGAACAATAAAACATAAAAATGATCAATGTAAATCAAAATTAATATCCCATGGAGGTCTGGATTTGGAATGATACTCAAAATCAAAGTGAAAAATCAAATTACAGGCTGATCCAACTTCAGTGGAAACGCTTCAAGACAAGGAAATGATACTCAGCAGTGTGTGTGGCATCCACGGACGTGTGTGACCTCCCTATAATGCCTGATGAGGCGGCGGCGGATGTTCTTCTGAGGTATCTCCTCCCAGACCTGGACTAAAGCATCAGTCAACTCCTGGACAGTCTGTGGTGCAATTTTGCGTTGGTGGACGGAGCGAGACACGATGTCCCAGATGTGCTTGATTGGATTCAGGTCTGGGGAACGGGCAGACCAGTCCATGGCGTCATTGCTTTCATCATACAGGAACTGCTGACACACTTCAGCCACATGAGGCCTAGCATTGTCATGTATCAGAAGGAACCGAAGTTACACTCCACCTGCATATGGTCTCACTACGGGTTTGCGAATCTCATCCCGGTATTTAATGGCAGTCAGGGTGCCTCTGGCTAGCACATGGAGGGCTGTGCGGCCTATCAAAGAAATGCTTCCCCACACCATTACTGACCCACTGCCAAACCCGACGTTGTCCCACAGCATCTCCAGACTCTGTCACGTCTGTCACATATGCTCAGTGTGAACCTGCTTTCATCCGTGGAGAGAACAGGGTGCCAATGTCAAATCTGCCAATCTTGGTGTTCTCTGACAAATGTCAATTGCCCTGCACAGTGTTGGGTTGTGAGCACAACCCCCATCTGTGGACGTCGAGCCCTCAGACCATCCTGATGGAGTCAGTTTCTCTAACTGTTTGTGCAGACACATGCACATTTGTAGCCTGCTGTAGGTCATTTTGCAGGGTTCTGGCAGTGCTCCTCCTGTTCCTCCTTGCACAAAGGTGGTGGTAGCGGTCCTGCTGGTGGGTTGTTGCCATCCTATGGTCCCCTCCACGTCTCCTGGTGTACTGTCCTGTCTCCTGGTAGCGCCTCCAGGCTCTGGACACTACATTGACAGACACAGCAAACCTTCTTGCCACAGCTCGCATTGATGTGCCATCCTGGATGAGCTGCACTACCTGAGCCACTTGTGTGGGTTGTAGAGTCCGTCTCATGCTACCACGAGTGTGAAAGCACAAGCAACATTCAAAAGTGACCAAAACATCAGCCAGAAAGCATTGGTACTGAGATGTGGTCTGTGGTCCCCACCTGCAGAACCACTCCTTTATACGGGTTGTCTTGCTAATTGCCGATCATTTGTACCTGTTGTCTGTTCCATTTGCACAACAGCAGGAGAAACTGATTCATAATTGGTGTTGCTTTGTTACTGGAGAGGTAGATTTCACAGAAGTGTGATTGACTTGGAGTTACATTGCGTTGTGTAAGTGTTCCCTTTATTTTTTTCAGCAGTGTATATTGGTGGGAAAGAGGTGATTGTCCGGCCTGAGCCTGGATATGTATGCAGTATTCTAATTTCTTGATGAACTCTTATCATAACTCCCATCGCTCTATGTTCTGCTTTACTCATCTCCCTGCCGTGGCTGTCAGCTTTTTTTTTGCACCATCTCAATAGTATTTTTTCTCCCTCCTCTTCATTATCTTTCTTGCCTGCTGTTGTTAGTCATCCCATTAATTATATGCCTGTATGTGATTGTTTGGACTAATTACAGTACATTAGTCCCTCTTTATAATATAAGAGATAGGACAGAACCAGTGCTAAACCATGAGATGAACCTTATGCAGCATTTATTTGTCTTTAATACTCATTACAAAAAAAGAATTATTCTCTGATGGAAATTTAATTTATTCAAATAAAACCAATAACAAGCATGAAACCAATAATTCTTGTGTAGTTTTAAAAATCCAAGTGTGAATATTCCCGTCCATATGTGATATAATGGCCTCCTCCTCTCAGTAATTACAACCGGGCCTCTATCTCTACTGTGTGAAGGAGAGAATGGCGCTGATGTCCACAGCAACCAATCAGAGCTCAGCTTGCATTTTTTAAACAGCCCTGGTATAATGAATGCTGCCTGTGATTGGTTGCTATGGGCAACACAAACAGGTTTTTGTAGGCCGGAGATAAAATATAGGGGAAATACACACAGAATTGGAGGACAGAGGATTAGAAGGTGAAAGGATTGGTTTGTAGGGACGGACAAGTAGAAGCGAATGTTATCTGTGCATGGAGAGAGCAGGAGTCTGGAGAAGAAGCAGGTGCTTGTGGGAAATGTAGTTTACAGTGGTCACATGGGTAGCACTGAAGGACCGCCCACTTGACACTGAGCAGATACAAACATGAAGCTGGAGCCAAAAAATGATGTAAGAAGTTAACTAGTGAGGATCTGAAGGGGTTACTTTAGAGAGATTATTGCAGTTTAGGGGCAAGAAGAAAATAGAGCAAAAGCCTCATTTTTTTAATAAATATTTTAAAGGGTAACTGAGAATATTTCTGCAGCACAACAACCACATTGTAATAGTGGCTCTCATGCCTGCGTAACAGAAAAACTGAACGTGTTCATGTTGCCAATAGCAACCAATCACACCAGAGCTCTCATTTTTCCAGAGCAGCTGAAGGAATGAAAGCAGTGCTCGGATTGGTTGATTGCTCTGTGATACTCTGCTCATACACCTTACAGCCTCCCCCCGGTATTCTTGCCGACTTCTCCATACACAGGCAGAAACCATCTGGCCCAAGCATTTACATGGGGAGAGAGAAGTAAACTCTTTCCAGACATTTCTAGGAGCAGCTTTACAGCTTATTTTCCTACTAACTAAAGGTTTAGATGTTAAATTAGGCTACGTTCTCACTGTGAGCTTTTGACGAGTTTTTAATGTTGCAGATTTTCAGCACCTAAATAAAATAGAAATACACAGTATAAAAAACTCATCAAAACCTGATCGTGGGCCTTAAATATGCCTGATCTTTCCATACCCCACTTTATCTGTAGGGGGCGTACTGTATAGTATAGCAGCATCATGAACACCGTACCTGTGCTTGGAGTAGCAGCTCCTTTGGACACCAGGCGATGGAGGCTCCATGGTATTTTTCCAGCACACAGGAGACAGGTTTATTAAAGCTAACAGTAAAATCATAGTTGTCAGAGCTCAGGCTTCCTTTCTTCACTGGTGAACAACCAATAATGTATATTTTCATTTGTCATAGGTCGTTAAGCAAAGTATCAAACCAAAAAAGAGAAGTTAAAAAGCCCAAATAATGAAATAAATGTATAATACTGGTATTAGAGTATATAGTACAAGCAATTGAATAAATACAGATTCAAGGCCCCTAAAGGGGACTAAAAATGTAAAGTAAAAATATACGGTTTAAATAATTGTAAAAAATTATATATATATATATATATATATATACAGGTCCTTCTCAAAAAATTAGCATATAGTGCTAAATTTCATTATTTTCCATAATGTAATGATTACAATTAAACTTTCATATATTTTAGATTCATTACACACCAACTGAAATTTGTCAGGTCTTTTATTGTTTTAATACTGATGATTTTGGCATACAACTCCTGATAACCCAAAAAACCTGTCTCAAAAAATTAGCATATCAAGAAAAGGTTCTCTAAACGAGCCTATTACCCTAATCTTCTGAATCAACTAATTAACTCTAAACACATGCAAAAGATTCCTGAGGCTTTTAAAAACTCCCTGCCTGGTTCATTACTCAAAACCCCCATCATGGGTAAGACTAGCGACCTGACTGATGTCAAGAAGGCCATCATTGACACCCTCAAGCAAGAGGGTAAGACCCAGAAAGAAATTTCTCAACAAATAGCTGTTCCCAGAGTGCTGTATCAAGGCATCTCAATGGGAAGTCTGTTGGAAGGAAACAATGTGGCAGAAAACGCTGTACAACGAGAAGAGGTGACCGGACCCTGAGGAAGATTGTGGAGAAGGACCGATTCCAGACCTTGGGGGACCTGAGGAAGCAGTGGACTGAGTCTGGTGTAGAAACATCCAGAGCCACCGTACACAGGCGTGTGCAGGAAATGGGCTACAGGTGCCGCATTCCCCAGGTAAAGCCACTTTTGAACCATAAACAGCGGCAGAAGCGCCTGACCTGGGCTACAGAGAAGCAGCACTGGACTGTTGCTAAGTGGTCCCAAGTACTTTTTTCTGATGAAAGCAAATTTTGCATGTCATTCGGAAATCAAGGTGCCAGAGTCTGGAGGAGACCTGGGGAGAAGGAAATGCCAAAATGCCTGAAGTCCAGTGTCAAGTACCCACAGTCAGTGATGGTGTGGGGTGCCATGTCAGCTGCTGGTGTTGGTCCACTGTGTTTCAAGGGCAGGGTCAATGCAGCTAGCTATCAGGAGATTTTGGAGCACTTCATGCTTCCATCGGCTGAAATGCTTTATGGAGATGAAGATTTCATTTTTCAGCACGACCTGGCACCTGCTCACAGTGCCAAAACCACTGGTAAATGGTTTACTGACCATGGTATTACTGTGCTCAATTGGCCAACTCTCCTGACCTGAACCCCATAGAGAATCTGTGGGATATTGTGAAGAGAAAGTTGAGAGACGCAAGACCCAACACTCTGGATGAGCTTAAGGCCGCTATTGAAGCATCCTGGGCCTCCATAACACCTCAGCAGTGTCACAGGCTGATTGCCTCCATGCCACGCCGCATTGAAGCAGTCATTTCTGCCAAAGGATTCCCGACCAAGTATTGAGTGCATAACTGAACTTTATTATTTGATGGTTTTTTTGTTTGTTTTTAAAAAACACTTTTATTTTATTGGACGGTTGAAATATGTTAATTTTTTGAGACAGGTTTTTTGGGTTATCAGGAGTTGTATGCCAAAATCATCAGTATTAAAACAATAAAAGACCTGACAAATTTCAGTTGGTGTGTAATGATTCTAAAATATATGAAAGTTTAATTGTAATCATTACATTATGGAAAATAATGAAATTTTGCACTATATGCTAATTTTTTGAGAAGGACCTGTATATAATTATTGAAATCACACCTTTTTCCTCTTTAAAAATAAACAAAAAAAAATAAAAAACTAACGAAAAAGTCCAAACTATCAAAATTTACAATTATTTAAACCGTATGTTAAACACCCAAAAGTATGCAATAAAAAGGAATCAAAAGTTCACATTTACACCAAAATGGTTTCAATAAAATGATCAGTCCCATATGCCAAAAATGAGCCCGCACACAGCACAATCGATGAAAATTAAAAAAGTTACGTGTCACAGAATATGGCGACACAAAGTTTTTAGCTTGTTTTTTTTTTTTAAATTTCAGATTTTTTTTTCACCACTAGATGAAAAAAAAAAGAACTGGACACGTTTGGTATCACCATAGTAATCATTCTGACCAGGAGAATCATGTTGTCATGTCTTTTTTTTTTTTTTTTTTACTTCTGAATGAACTCCATAATAACAAAACCTAAAAAACAATTGTCAAACTAGGGTTTTTTTTTTTTCATAAATTCACCGAACTTGGATTTTTTTGAGTCTGTGGAAACCATCAGACTGCACTTGGATGACATCTGAGTGCAGTTCAATCTCCACAGACTAAAATAATGAAGGAGATGGAGACATTTTTATCTGCATCTTCTCATCCGATCGAATCGGATCACACTCTGCTCAGTATTTGATCTGAGTGTGATTTGCATATTCGGCCCGATTCTCTCAGATTAGAGAATATACACCTGCCGTTAGTCTTTCTATACACATTAGGCAGCTGCTGACCGTTTCCTCCCATAAAGCTCCTACCCCCACCCCATACATATAAATGCTTTTCTTGACGATCCAATAATTTTGGTCTATCACTGTCTCCCCATATGGGTTTGTCCACCCTTTCTATTCCATCAGACATATCCTCTAAATGTCCCTTAGTAATATGTGGAGACCATGCTCCTAGATAAGAGGCACTGGACTTCCTACTCTGATAGCTGTTTACAAACGTAACAAGTGTCTTATGACTGCTACATTGTTTCAGGTACCTACTGTTAAGTCACACTGTTGATGCATATGATGCCATGATGCATAGTAATATAATAATAAAAACTAGCCATTGCTGCCAGGCATACTAACAGCATTATACCATAGTCATAGCCATGTGCACCGGGAATGTGACATAGCTTACAGATGTGTAAAATGATGACATCAGTTAATTGTCATGCATACATGTAAATGTGCTCATCTGACAGTCCTGGCTGGTGCATGTGATCCTCTTCCCTCTCTTCTAGACACCACAGTCTTTTTGGAAGTCTGAGACATAAACAAACAGGACTAAATCATGTACCAAAGAAGACGGTTTCGCGTCCCCAGAAATGGGTGCCTAGCATGCATCTGTCTGGGGTCACCGGCGGATCTCTACGAGGTGAGTTAAAACACAGAAAGGGGTCTTCTGAGATAAAGACTGCAAATCCTATATGGTAAAGTATAAGACTTTTTAGAACTTGTTAGGTTACTTTTGTCCTTTGGTTACATGGAGATACCAAGAAATGAAATATGAATGTATGATGGATAGATGGGACATATTGGCTGGAGATGTTCTGATTATATGGAGGCTTTTAGCCTATATAGACGTACACTATTAGATGTAGTAGACTATAAGTGATAATTTATTTGCTGTACGGAATCATCTAACTACTGCCTGGTGCCTAAGGCTCTGTTCTCATGTCCAGAAGTTTTTCACATTTTTCTACCCACTTTTGGTCCAGTATCGGATCCATTCATTTGAATGGGAAGAAATTATCATAAAATGTCTTCTATTCCGCCTGCTATCTGTTTTTTTTTTTTTTTTAGCTGGGCTAATAAAACAAAGTCTGCACAACTTTTTTTTATCCAGCCATAATAAAACAGCAACTAGATTATTTTTTTATTATTATTATTGAAGACTAAGAGAAATGGATCATAACAGACGATTTCCATTTTGCATTCGTTTTTGCTCTGGTGTAATAGGTCCAGTTTTTTTTTTTAAATGCTGGATCCATTACAGATGGACGACAAATGGACATGTGAACATAGACTAATGTCTGATGCCCGTCAGGACTTTACCAGATGTCAACTGTTGTAAGAAAAAAAACCTATCAATTAAGAAAAATAAATACAAATAGTGACAGTAAAAAAGACTACCGTATATTTTTCTCAAACATATCATTAGCAAATCAGACGGTTTCCGTAAGAAATACAGGTTTTACTTTTATGTTATCACAGTAGGTGCAAAATCTGGTGAAATTCTCTTCTCAAGGAGCTACCAACAGTAAGAAAGAGGGGCGCTGGTTATAGTATAGCATCCAAATGGCAACGACTTGTGCTCAGATCACGCAGAATTTGACAGGTTACTCAGATCATATTTTTTTTTTACTGTGTCTAAGAACTTATCAGCAGGTAGTTGCTTAGTATCTATCTGTTCTGCCGTGTGCAAAAATGTCTCCTGGTTCAGTGCGGTCCCAGACAGCTCCTGCTGGAGATTCACCTGCTTCCTGTGAATTCATGTCGACAGATCAGTTCCTTCTCTTCCGCTCAGTTCTATCGATGAGGCGTCACACATCATGTTGACTGACAGGTGGCTCCCTGCTGCGTTAAGTTGAGCTGGTTGTCAATCAAGATGATGTCAGCTGTGACGTCCCCCCTTTGACAGAGCAGAGCGGAAGAGAAGGAATCGATCTGTTGACGGGGCAAAAAAAAAAATCTGTGCTGAATGATAAACCTACTGCATACTTTTAAATCCACAGAATGGTGATTATTGCAGTTGATTCCACCCAAAAAAGGTGCATGTAAGTCCTGTTAAATAACAAAGAATTTGAAGAATTCCACTGCCACATTTGCAACAGGAATCCAAATTTCAGCTTCAGATTTGCAGATAGTAACTTTTCCTCTTGTAAATATAGCTTTTGTAAGGGATCAAAATCTAGATCCTTTGGTGCTGGATAACTCCCTATCAAAACCCTCATAGTTTAAAGGGGTTGTCCAGGCTTGAAGTACAATTTGCAATACTCACAGCACGAATATTGGGTGCTGTCAGGATTCTCCCGCGCTGGGAGTGGTGGGCACTTGACCACAAGTATATGATTTGCATACGTGTGGTCAAGTGACGTCTAGACGTGCGCTGCCTTGCTCAGTGCAAGCAAATTGAGCGAGGTTGGACACGTCTAGTCGGAAAGTGGCCGAATTACATACTTGCAGTCACATAACCACCTGCTCCCGGCGCTGGAGAATCCTAACAGCGTGCACTGTGCGCACTGTGAGGGTTCACTCTATGTGACTGCAGACTTGTACCTCAAACCTGAACAACCCCTTTAAGGCCTCATTTACAGTGGGGAAAATAAGTATTTAATACAGTGTTGATTTTGGAAGTTTTCCTACCTACAAAGAATGGAGAGGTCTGTAATTTTTATCGTAACTGTGAGAGACAGAATCTTAAAAAATAACCCCAAAAAAGTTCAATTGTGAGAGACAGAATCTAAAAATAAAAAAACATAAAATCACATTGTATGTTTTTTAAATAATGAAATTGCCTTTTATTGCATGAAATAAGTGTTTGATTGACGTGTTAGTTTTAAGAAACCCTTCTACTCTGCACTCATTACTTGTATTAATTGCACCTGTTTTAACTTGTTACCTGTATAAAAGACACCTGTCCACACACTCAATCACACTCCAACCTCTCCACCATGGCCAAGACCAAAGAGCTGTCTAAGGACACCAGGGACAAAATTCTAGACCTGCACAAGGCTGGGATGGGATACAGGACAATAGGCAAGCAGCTTTTGGAGCAATTATTAAGAAAATGGAAGAAACACAAGATGACTGTCAGTCTTCTTCGGGCTGGGACTCCATGCAAGATCTCACCTCGTGGGATAAGGATGATTCTCAGAAAGGTCAGGAATCATCCCAGAACTACACGGGAGGACCTGGTCAATGACCTGAAGAGAGCTGGGACCACAGTCTCAGACATTACCGTTAGTAACACACTACACTATCATGGATTAAAATCCTGGAGGTCACACAAGTTCCCCAGCTTCACGTCAGCACATGTCCAGGCCAGTTTGAAGTTCGCCAATGACCATCTGGATGATCCAGAGGAGGCATGGGAGAAGGTCATGTGGTCAGATGAGGCCAAAATAGATCTTTTTGTTATCAACCTCACTCGCCGTGTTTGGAGGAAGAAGGACGAGTACAACCCCCAAAACACAGTCTCTACCATGAAGCATGGTGGGGGAAACTTCATACTTTGGGGGTGCTTTTCTGCAAAAGGGACAGGACGACTGCACCGTATTGAAGAGAGGATATATGGGGTCATGTATCGCAAGATTTTGGCCAACAACCTCCTTCCCTCAGTAAGAGCATTGAAGATGGGTCGTGGCGGGTCTTCCAGCATCACAATGACCTGACACACAGCCAGGGCAACTAAGGAGGGGCTCCGTAAGAAGCATTACAAGGTCCTGGAGTGTCCTAGCCAGTCTTTGGAGGGAGCTGAAACTCAGTGTTGCCCAGTGACAGCCCCGAAACCTGAGAGATCTGGAGAAGATCTGTATGGAGGAGTGGGCCAAAATCCCTGCTGCAGTGTGTGCAAACTTGGTCAAGAACTACAGGAAACGTCTGACCTCTGTAACTGAAACAAGGTTTCTGTACCAAATATTAAGTTGTTTTTCTATTGTATCAAATGCTTAATTAATTTGCATTTTATTGAATGAAATATGTAAATATCATACAATGTGATTTTCTGTTTTTTTTTTTAGATTCTGTCTCTCACAGGTGAAGTGTACCTACATAAAAATTACAAACCCTCTCCATTCTTTGTAGGTGGAAAAACTTGTAAAATCGCGGTGTATCAAATACTTATTTCCCCACTGTTGATATAAATCTATGACTTGACTTGAAAACAGACACGTCTTCGTAACCAGTCTACAAAAAAAAACCATGGATGTGTGAACAGCCAAAAGGAATTTAATGTGTACATGGAATAGAAGAACTCATATGGGTACAAAAAAGTTAAAAAAAAAAAAAAAGTTTGGCCTTTTTTTTTTTTTTAATTTTAAAGAGAAAAAAAAGAATGGAAAAAAGTATGTGTCCTTTAAATGAGTCCATCCAGATTGTTTTCGCATTAAGGTTGTCTGAAGTTTTCCAATGTGCACTAGGACTGACAACCACCAGGCATCCTGAGCGGCTTCTACTACTGTTCAGTACTAGCGCCATCTAGTGTTCGTGTTCATGTAATGACAGCCTGGCAGTCGCATGCGCAGTGCATGGCGTGTGTGTGCAGCAGCTGAGGACAGGTCCGGGTATGCGCGCGCAGCCCCTGACACGCAGGAAGCATCGCGCGCTCTAGTCAGGTGACTCCGGGGTCGTGCGTGCGTGCGCGCCCCGCCCCTCTCCCCCCTCCTCCCTCCATAGAGAGCTGCGAGAGCCGGGACACACCTGGAGCAAGCGAGCGGGAGATCTAACAGCGCGCACTGGGGGGGAAGGGGGCGGCGCCAGACCTGGGCGGGAGAATCTACCTGTGTCACCCCCCCCTGCTCACCATTACTTTTCCTCTCCCGCCCCCGCCTCACACACAACCTGACTGACACCTTTGGTGCGGTCCGGCGGCCCAGCGGCTTCCATTACTCAGTAACTGCTGAGGTGAAGTGGGCGTGTTGCTGCTGGCTCTGCTGTCAGGAAGACATAATTACAGGAGGACGTGTAGTGCGCATGTGTGCGGCTCACCTGAGGGTGAGGGACGGCGACACCTGCCCTGCCCACCAGGGGGCACCTGTGCGCCCCTCACAGTGTAGTGTCCCGGATTATTGCGCCACTCACTGGCGTGGGCCTAGTCAGCATCCCCTACTGCCCACCACTATCACCAGAGCAGTGACATGTACTGATTCAGAAAGACCCCGTCTCCTTTATCATGTGTGAATGCGACCACAGGGGTCTCCTGTAATATAACCCTTGCTCCCTGTGTGTCCAATAATAAAACCAAAAATTGTCACCCCCCATACCCCTGTAACGCCATCACAGCGCCCACCTCTGATCTGCCACGGCCTCCCTGATCTGTCCAATGCTGTTACTAAAGCGGATCTATAACTAAGTACAATGTCCACTCGGACCCCCCTACCCACCGTCAATGAGCGCGATGCCGATCAGGTGAGTCCACGCGGTGAGAGGCCGCGAATACTGCGTGTCCGTGTCTCCATGGAGTGAGATGTAGCTGTGAGACAAGAAGGGTAATATTGTCATGAAAGCAGATGTTTCTGTGTGCAGACACTTTGTAACAATGGTTTACTATCATTATACTATGTCACTGGTCACCCCGTAATCTGTGAGATTACCTCCCCCTGTCTGATTACTATGGCACTGGTCACCCCGTAATCTGAGATTACCTCCCCCTGTCTGATTACTATGGCACTGGTCACCCCGTAATCTGTGAGATTACCTCCCCCTGTCTGATTACTATGTCACTGGTCACCCCGTAATCTGTGAAATTACCTCCCCCTGTCTGATTACTATGGCACTGCTCACCCCGTAATCTGTGAGATTACCTCCCCCCTGTCTGATTACAATGGCACTGGTCACCCCGTATTCTGTGAGATTGCCTCCCCCTGTCTGATTACTATAGCACTGGTCACCCCGTATTCTGTGAGATTACCTCCCCCTGTCTGATTACTATAGCACTGGTCACCCCGTATTCTGTGAGATTACCTCCCCCTGTCTGATTACTATGGCACTGGTGACCCCGTAATCTGTGAGATTACCTCTCCCTGTCTGATTACTATGTCACTGGTCACCCCGTAATCTGTGAGATTACCTCCCCCTGTCTGATTACTATGTCACTGGTCACCCCGTATTCTGTGAGATTACCTCCCCCTGTCTGATTACTATGTCACTGGTCACCCCGTATTCTGTGAGATTACCTCCCCCTGTCTGATTACTATGTCACTGGTCTCCCCGTATTCTGTGAGATTAGACCCCTCTTCCTCGTATACTATGGCTCTTGTCACTCCATATTCTGTGAGATTAGCCCCCTCTTCCTCGTATACTATGGCACTTGTCACTCCGTATTCTGAGAGATTAGCTCCCTCCTCCTTGTATACTATGGCTCTTGTCAGTCCGTATTCTGTGAGATTAGACCCCTCTTCCTTGTATACTATGGCACTTGTCACTCCGTATTCTGTGAGATTAGACCCCTCCACGTATACTATGGCTCTTGTCACTGTATTCTGTGAGATTAGACCCCTCTTCCTCGTATACTATGGCACTTGTCACTCCGTATTCTGTGAGATTAGCCTCCTCTGCCTCGTATACTATGGCACTTGTCACTGTATTCTGTGAGATTAGACCCCTCTTCCTTGTATACTATGGCTCTTGTCACTGTATTCTGTGAGATTAGCCCCCTCTTCCTTGTATACTATGGCTCTTATCACTCCGTATTCCGTGAGATTAGACCCCTCTTCCTCGTATACTATGGCACTTGTCACTCCGTATTCTGTGAGATTAGCCTCCCTTCCTTGTATACTATGGCACTTGTCACTCCGTATTCTGTGAGATTAGACCCCTCCACGTATACTATGGCACTTGTCACTGTATTCTGTGAGATTAGACCCCTCTTCCTCGTATACTATGGCACTTGTCACTCCGTATTCTGTGAGATTAGCCTCCTCTGCCTCGTTTACTATGGCACTTGTCACTGTATTCTGTGAGATTAGACCCCTCTTCCTCGTATACTATGGCTCTTGTCACTCCGTATTCTGTGAGATTAGCCTCCTCTGCCTCGTATACTATGGCACTTGTCACTGTATTCTGTGAGATTAGACCCCTCTTCTTCGTATACTATGGCACTTGTCACTCCGTATTCTGTGAGATTAGCCCCCTCTTCCTCGTATACTATGGCTCTTGTCACTCCGTATTCTGTGAGATTAGCCTCCTCTGCCTCGTATACTATGGCACTTGTCACTGTATTCTGTGAGATTAGACCCCTCTTCCTCGTATACTATGGCTCTTGTCACTCCGTATTCTGTGAGATTAGCCTCTGCCTCGTATACTATGGCACTTGTCACTGTATTCTGTGAGATTAGACCCCTCTTCCTCGTATACTATGGCACTTGTCACTCCGTATTCTGTGAGATTGCCTCCTCTGCCTCGTATACTATGGCACTTGTCACTGTATTCTGTGAGATTAGACCCCTCTTCCTCGTATACTATGGCTCCTGTCACTCCGTATTCTGTGAGATTAGCCCCCTCTTCCTCGTATACTATGGCACTTGTCACTCCGTATTCTGTGAGATTTCCTCCTCTGCCTCGTATACTATGGCACTTGTCACTGTATTCTGTGAGATTAGACCCCTCTTCCTCGTATACTATGGCTCCTGTCACTCCGTATTCTGTGAGATTAGCCTCCTCTGCCTCGTATACTATGGCACTTGTCACTGTATTCTGTGAGATTAGACCCCTCTTCTTCGTATACTATTTCTCTTGTCACTCCGTATTCTGTGAGATTAGCCTCCTCTGCCTCGTATACTATGGCTCTTGTCACCGTATTCTGTGAGATTAGCCCCTTCTTCCTCGTATACTATGGCACTTGTCACTCCGATTCTGTGAGATTGCCTCCTCTGCCTCGTATACTATGGCACTTGTCACTGTATTCTGTGAGATTAGACCCCTCTTCCTCGTATACTATGGCTCCTGTCACTCCGTATTCTGTGAGATTAGCCTCCTCTGCCTCGTATACTATGGCACTTGTCACTGTATTCTGTGAGATTAGACCCCTCTTCTTCGTATACTATTTCCTTGTCACTCCGTATTCTGTGAGATTAGCCTCCTCTGCCTCGTATACTATGGCTCTTGTCACTGTATTCTGTGAGATTAGACCCCTCTTCCTCGTATACTATGGCACTTGTCACTGATTCTGTGAGATTAGCCCCTCTTCCTCGTATACTATGGCTCTTGTCACCCCGTATTCTGTGAGATTAGCCCCCTCTTCCTCGTATACTATGGCTCTTGTCACTCCGTATTCTGTGAGATTAGCCTCCTCTGCCTCGTATACTATGGCTCTTGTCACTCCGTATTCTGTGAGATTAGCCCCCTCTTCCTCGTATCTATGGCACTTTTCACTGCATTCTGTGAGATTAGCCTCCTCTGCCTCGTATACTATGGCTCTTGTCACTGTATTCTGTGAGATTAGACCCCTCTTCCTCGTATACTATGGCACTTGTCACTGCATTCTGTGAGATTAGCCCCTCTTCCTCGTATACTAGGCTCTTGTCACCTCGTATTCTGTGAGATTAGACCCTCTTCCTCGTATACTATGGCACTTGTCACTGCATTCTGTGAGATTAGCCCCCTCTTCCTCGTATACTATGGCTCTTGTCACCCCGTATTCTGTGAGATTAGACCCCTCTTCCTCGTATACTATGGCTCTTGTCACTCCGTATTCTGTGAGATTAGCCTCCTCTGCCTCGTATACTATGGCTCTTGTCACTCCGTATTCTGTGAGATTAGCCCCCTCTTCCTCGTATGCTATGGCACTTGTCACTGCATTCTGTGAGATTAGCCCCTTTCTCCCTGTATATTATAGCATTTGTCACTGTATTTTGTGAGATTAGGCCCCCTGTTTACTACATCAGTTGTCACTTTGTGTATAATGTGAGAGCAGCCCCTACCCCTACTTAGGTTACGTTCACACGATTGTATTTTCTGTCTGAGTGCTGTCCATGAAAAAAAAACCTGCCATTTCTCGGGCCAATATTATGCAGTCGGGCTTTTGCGATGACATTTTTTTCAGGTAAGAAGGGAAGTCTAACATTTATTTAACTAATGCTAAAAACGGACACATATATTGAAAACATCCTCCATAAAGTAAAACAAGGAGGATATATGATATATTTCTGAGAGATAAGTCACTTTGGACTCGAATTAAGGAGAAATTAAATACCAGACAGAAAACTTGATCAGCTCTGCACCGCAAGAACAGATAATCAACAGTTAGCAACCCTGCACCGCTAGAATTGCATATATACTGCCTGGGATATGACTACAATTAAATAGGACGACATGAAGAGTCGAACAATCTCACCCATTCATGAAGTCGTCACTTCCAACTGTCATCTCCTATAAACAAAGTATGCATCTGGTCATCATCCTGAGTAAGTAAGGCCCTTTCCCAACGCGTTTCTTCCTTTAGGATTCATCAGGGGATATGGATGAATGCTGTAGATAAGCCCCGAAAGGTAGTGGCCACAGCTTATAGCTGGAAAACGAGGTGACTGGTCCCCTTTAAGAACTCTTTCTCGTTTCAAGAGGAGCAACAACCCTTAATCCTAGCATAAACCATTTTTTTTCACATGGATAAGATGTCCTCGTGAAATAAACCACAGTTTAGTCTCTTCTGTATTTCTGATCAGCTTCGTCACTATGGGTGCACATAAAAATCAGGTCTCATACGGATCATCCATCTACAGTACCATCCGATTATTCGGATACATTGCTGTTATTTTAGGTCTTGTAAATCTTATTAACTGCTGTTGTGTAAAAACGGATAGAAGATAAACACAATACCGATGCAGCTGAAAATAATCTTTTTTTTCTGGATGGAAACCGGATGCCTTTTTTTAGGGTATGTTTCCACGTGGCGTATTCCTTCAGTATTTGCTGTGGATTGGACTCTGTACAGCCGCAGCATTCAGATGTTACAGCGTAGTGGAGGGGATTTTATGAAATCCTGTCTCCACTATGCGTACAAACACGCAGGTGGCAGACCTGAGTATACGCACATGCGGCGTGTCTTTCTAGACTGCAGCATGTCTATTTATCTTGTGGAGATGCTCCGTATCTGCAAGATAAATAACCCAGTCTATGTATAGGATGCGGTGATTACGGATTGTGTTCAATGAACACATGCCAAATCACCGCGCGTTCAAAAGGGTGCAGCGCTTTGGGCGGAGGCGGGTATCCGCTGCGTCCAAAGCGCTGACAATCCAGAACGTGGACACGTACCCTTATACGCTCTAGTGAACATAGGCCTTATAGGGACTGGATATATAATATTACACCCACTTTGTTAATCTATTGCTCTACACTGGATGTTTTTTTTTTTTTTTTTTTTTTAAGAACAGTTTGAAAAGGCTAATTAGAACTGGAAACTTTGCTGTATTGTTTGGAACTTGACAATAGAGGAGCCTGATTTCAGAGAAAGCGGACATCACATGGCATTTTTGTTCTGGAGGCTTGCAAAGAACTAACCAGTGAGGACAGCGAATTGTGCCGTCCAATTGTACTTCTTGCATTTGCGTTTTGGGATTTTGGACTATCCTGGCATGTGATAACTGTCTGCAGCGGTGACCTAAGCGGCTTCAGCGATCACGTTTTTTTTTTTTCCAAGGAGACTGCAAATAGGGACGGTGATATAAGTGCCGTTCTTTTCACTCCCTACCACTTCTCTTGGGTGATGTGCACGATGTGTGCAGATGCTTTCCTAACTTGCACCTTGGTCACTTTTATTTTTCTTTTATAGGGACCTGAATGTTGCAATATTCCCATTTGGGGGTTTAGGTAGAGTTATTTAGATACTGTCGATGGTTCATTATCACTATTTGTTTCTTGGTTAGGCACCGAGTTGAACAGAAGGGTACAAATAAAGTACTTTAAAGGGTATGCCACACTAAGCAAGATCACTAGCGAGATCGCTAACGAGATCGCTACTGCGTCACCATTTATGACGCAGTAGCGATCTCGTTAGCGACTTAGCTGTGTGTGACATGTAGCAACGATGTGGCCCCCGCTGCGATGTCACTGATCGCTTATGAACGTTCTGAGACGTTTTTTTTGGTCGTTGGTGACCCGCTGGTGAGCCTGAATCGCTGAGTGTGACACCCTTTATGAACGACTTTACCAGCGTCGCAGGCGGGACTAGGTTTTCCAAACGACCGCAGAGGTCGTTATACAGATCGCTGATGAGTTGTGTTTGGAATCTAACTAGCGATCACATAGCGATCGCACTAGCGATCTCGCCAGGTCGTGTCGTTGTCGCGCTAAGTGTGGCAGTGCCTTAATTGTATGTTCATATGGAGGATATGTTGGAGATTTGACAACATAATTGGCATAGACTAAAATCCTCTACAAATTCACATTCGCTTTTCATGCAGAATTATTGCAAGTCTGGTGCAAAAAGCTATTTTCATGCAAATTTTAGGTTTAAATTTACATGTTTAATTTGTAGGTGTATGAGGGTGATAGTATGCACTGATATGTAGATATCAATAGACCAGGCAACAGTAATGTTAAGGTCAAGCGGCTTATTGTCTACGCATTTCGAGGCTGAACTAACTTCTTCCTCAGGAGAACCACAGTAGCAAATTTATTATAGCCCTCATTCTCCTACAAATTGATTGTTATGACGGGACTCCTGTTCCAGAGGTGCTGCAAGCAGCTGATTCATCCTGATTTCTCGGTTGTCGGTTTACAGAGTCCCCGACAGGTGAGCAATTCCTGAATACATCCAATACCGTCTTCCTCCCTTGGATAAGACCCTATTGCGCTTGGCGTCCCTCTTTTCCTCATGTTCCATGTTTAAATATTTCATCTGTGGTTACTTGTACCATTTTTTTGTCATCCATATTTATGCAAAAAAAAATAGTGCTTTAACAAAAAAACATAAATAAATATGTAAAATATACAACCCAAATCACAAGACGGATGTGTAGAATAAAATATGGAATAAAAAATGAAAAAAAAATAATAATAAAGCATTTATATGTGATCTGGATTCTACAAGCAATTATGAAGGGCATTAAATAGTGATCTCTGTGGGCAATATTGGGATTTTTTTTTTTTTGTTATCGTCAAGCACAGGACTACACCTCCCGGTGACGTAGAGGCTATATGACGTTTTTGTTTTCCTTTATCCACTCCTTTTTTTTACTTTGCGCCTCTTCCTTTGATATATTAAATGGAAATTAAATCATTATGTAGAAGTTTCCGTGTTAGGAAATATTGTTTGGGTAATGTTGCCAAACCTGTTAGGCTGTTAGTGTTGCGTTGCTTGGGACTGTGAGGAATATTGTCTTTATAAGGCCGGAGTCACACTGGCGACAAAATCGGACGACTGCAATGCGATGAAATATCGCATTGCAGTCGGACCTATGTTAATCTATGGAGCAGCTACCAGTATCAGATTTTTTGTGGTCCGTTTTAAACGTCCATGTACAATCGCAGCATGCTGCGATTGTCACCGATTGTGGGTCGACTATCGCCAATGCAAGTCTATGGGAGCGATGAAAAATCTGATTACAAACGGACCACACTGTGTGACTTGCGATGAAATCGCATCGGTGTCCTTTAGAAAAGCCGGCAATTCATCCCCGCCTATACTGTAAAATCACACTGACAGCTTTAATAAAGACTAGAAAGAATAGATATATACACATAGAACACATATATATATATATACATGTCATTGTGACATGTATATATACATATATTTATAGTTCCTAGACTTCTACATACTGTAATAGCCGCTAATTCAATTGCCGGGTTTTGTGAAATCACAGAAGCCGACATGAAATGATACATTGTTTCCACACATTTAACCATGTAATTTCATGTATTTTTATATATGTTTGAAACATACAATTACATGAGTGTATTTGTGCAAAATTTCAGACATGTAGGGGTTAATTAAAGGTGTAATTTCGTTGAAAAAAAAAATGCGTGGGCTCCCGCTGTATTTTCTCCACCAGACAGACAAAGCAAAGCGAGTGGGGGCAGATAATAATAGCCTAGGGAGGGTGCATTTTTTTTGTGCCCCCCCTGGCTACTAACATCTGCCCCCAGACACCCCAGAAAGGGCAAATCTATAATTAGATTCGCCCTTTCTGGCACTTTGCCCGTCTATTCCCATTGCCCTGTAGCGGTGGCGAATGGGTTAATCTCACCTTACTGTCACCTTGCAATTGAAAGGTGACCTTAAGGCAGGTTAATAATTGAGAGCTGTCAATTAGACAACTATCAATTATTAATCCTATTGAAGTAAATAAAAAAACACACACACTTTAAGAATAAATAATTTTAATGAAATAAAAACACATTTTTTTGACCATATTTTATTTTACACTTAATCCGTGCGAAGCCATTGATCTCCTAAAATAAAGAAAAGAAATAAAACAACATTATTCTTACCATTCCGCTGATCTGTCACGTCCCACGCTGTAATCCTTCACAAAGGGTTAACTAGCTTTGAGCCAAGCAGTGCAAGTAATCCTGCATGCTCAGCTCAAAGCTCCTGAATGAATAAGTTCCTCTCCTGGCGACAGGAGAGGATGTGTTTCATGAATGAAGCTTAATTGATTGTGTCCACTTTCCCTTTAGGTCAGGTCACTACAGTTAAATTGCCAATAAATCAATTAAGCTCCATTCATGAATCTATTCCTCTACTTTCGCTGGGAGAGGAAGTTATTCATTCAGGGGAATACAGGTCTGAGACAGCATTATTAGCTCTCTGCGACCTGTAACCTGTTAACCCTTTCTGATGGATTACACCGTGGGACCTGACTGTACATCGGATTGGTAAGTATAATTTTGCTTTTTTATTTTATTTTTATTACAGGAAATGGTTTTAGCAGGAAAATAAAATATGGTCAAAAACTGTGTGATTATTTAATTAAACCTATTTTTTATTAAACTGTGTTTGATTTTTCTTTCATACAATAGGATTAATAATTGATAGTTGTCTAATTGACAGCTATCAATTATTAACCTGGCTTAAACTGACCTTTTAATTGCAAGGTCATTTTAACCCCTTATTAACCCATTCGCCACCGCTACAGGGCAATGGGAATAGACGGGCAAAGTGCCAGAAAGGGCGAATCTAATTATAGATTTGCCCTTTCTGGGGTGTCTGGGGCAGATGTTAGTAGCCAGGGGGGGCACAAAAAAAATGTACCCTCCCTAGGCTATTATTATCTGCCCCCACTCGCTTGCTTTGTCTGTCTGGTGGAGAAAATACAGCGGGAGCCCACGCATTTTTTTCAACGAATTTACACCTTTAATTAACCCCTACATGTCTGAAATTTAGCACACATATACTCATGTAATTGTATGTTTCAAACATATATAAAAATACATGAAATTACATGGTTAAATGTGTGGAAACAATGTATCATTTCATGTCGGCTTCTGTGATTTCACTGAAGCCGGCAATTGAATTAGCGGCTATAACAGTATGTAGAAGTGTAAGAATTATAAATATATGTATATATATATGTCACAATGACATATATATATATATATATATATATGTGCTCTATGTGTATATATCTATTCTTTCTTTTGGCATTTAAATACTATTCTTTTGGATCCATTATATGTCAGTTTTGCAAGCCTGCGAGAAAATCTCGCAAGTCGGATGAAAATCGGATGTTACAAGGTACACACACATGCGATTAAATCGCATCTTTGAAGGAAAATCGGATGCCAGAAGGATGTGTGATGTTTTTATTTTGATCCGATTGTCGACCGTCTAAAACGGACCGATTTTTTGTGGTTGTGTGTGACTCCAGCCTAAGGCTGTTTGTCATCAGCACCTAAATACTGCACTGCAGACAAGGATGCATCACTTAGCAAAGAAGAATGTTGAAAAAAAAATCATGAATCTTTTTTCTTCATTCTATTATGTTTTTTTTTTTTTTTTTTTTAGCATCTTGGATTTATTCTTCTTGAATATTTTCAATCCTTATCATGGTGGTGAAATAAATAGTGAATACGAATTACTAGGTAGGAGAGGAGGATTTGTGGTAGTTACTGTGGACTGAACCTATTGCTGTGCTGCATCAGCGACTCGTATAAATTATGCGCCATGTTTGCAGATACAAGTTCTCATACTTGGAATGTGAAAGAACAAGACTGGCAAGGAACATGCACTTTTCAGAACTTGTTAATAGTTGTGGATACTCAATGTAATGTTCCAAATGGTCTATTAACCCCTTCACCCCCAAGGGTGGTTTGCACCTTAATGACCGGGCCAATTTTTACAATTCTGACCACTGTCTCTTTATGAGGTTATAACTCTGGAACGCTTCAACGGATCTTCGCGATTCTGAGATTGTTTTCTCGTGACATATTGTACTTCACGTTAGAAGTAAAATTTCTTCGATATAACTTGCGTTTATTTTTGAAAAAAACGCAAATATGGCGAAAATTTTTAAAATTTTGCAATTTTCAAACTTTGAATTTTTATTCCCTTAAAACAGAGAAATATGTCACATAAAATAGTTAAGAAATAACATTTCCCACATGTCTACTTTACATCAGCACAATTTTGGAACCAAAATTTTTTTTTGTTAGGAAGTTATAAGGGTTAAAAGTTGACCAGCGATTTCTCATTTTTACAACAAAATTTACAAAGCCATTTTTTTTAGGGACCACCTCTCATTTGAAGTCACTTTGAGGGGTCTATATGGCAGAAAATACCCAAAAGTGACACCATTCTAAAAACTGCACCCCTCAAGGTACTCAAAACCACATTCAAGAAGATTATTAACCCTTCAGGTGCTTCACAGGAACTAAAGCAACGTGGAAGGAAAAAATGAATATTTAACTTTTTAGCCACAAAAATGATCTTTTACAAACTTTTTTTTTATTTTCACAAGGGTAAAAGGAGAAAATGGACAGATAAGGTTGTTATGCAATTTCTCCTGAGTACGCCAATACCCAATATGTGGGGGAAAACCACTGTTTGGGCACACGGCAGAGCTCGTAAGGGAAGGAGCGCCGTTTGACTTTTTCAAACTAAAATTGGCTGGAATTGAGATTGGACGCCATGTCGTGTTTGGAGAGCCCCTGATGCGCCTAAACAGTGGAAACCCCCACAAGTGACACCATTTTGGAAACTAGACCCCCTAAGGTACTTCTCTAGATCTGTTGTGAGCACTTTGAACTCCCAAGTGTTTCACAAAAGCTTATAATGCCTGGGTGTGAAAAAAAAAAAAAACAATTTTCCACAAAAATGATTTTTTAGTCCCAAATTTTTGAATTTTCCCAAGGAAATTGGACCCCAAAAGTTGTTGTCCAATTTGTCCTGAGTACGCTGATACCCCATATGTGGGGGGGGGAACTGTTTGGGTGCACGGCAGGGCTTGGAAAGGAAGTAGTAACGTTTTGGAATGCAGACGTTGATGGGGGTCATGTTCCGTTTGCAGTGCCCCAGATGAGCCTAAACAGTGGAAACCCCCCACAAGTGACCCCATTTTGGAAACTATACCCCCTAAGGAACTTATCTAGATCTTTGGTGAGCACTTTGAACCCCCAAGTGCTTCACACAAGTTTATAATGCCCGGGCATGAAAATAAAAAATCCTATTTTTTTCCCACAAAAATTATCTTTTAGTCACTAATTTTTTATTTTCTCAAGGGTAACAGGAGAAATTGGACCACATAAGTTGTTGTCCAATTTGTCCTGAGTACGCTGATACCCCATATGTGGGTGGGAACCACTGTTTGGGCGCACGGCAGAGCTCGGAATGGAAGGAGCACCATTTGACTTTTTCCAACCAAAATTGGCTGGAATTGAGATTGGATGCCATGTTGCATTTGGAGAGCCCCTGATGTGCCTAAACAGTGGAAACCCCCCACAAATGACCCCATTTTGGAAACTAGACCCCCTAAGGAACTTTTCTAGATCTTTGGTGAGCAATTTGAACCCCCAAGTGCTTCACACAAGTTTATAACGTAGAGCCGTAAAATTTAAAAATCATATTTTTTCCACAAAAATGATCTTTTCACCCCAATTTTTATTTTTCCAAGGGTAACAAGACTCCAAAAGTTATTGTGCAATTTGTCCTGAGTGCGCTGATACCCCATATGTGGGGGTAAACCACTGTTTGGGTGCATGGCAGAGTTTGGAAGGGAAGGAGCGCCGTCTGACTTTTTCAACGCAGAATTGGCTGGACGCCATGTCGTGTTTGGAGAGCTCCTGATCTGCCTAAACAGTGGAAACCCCCATAAATGACGCCATTTTGGAAACTAGACCCCTCAAGGAACTTATCTAGATGTGTGGTGAGAACTTTTAACCCCCAGGTGTTTCACTAAAGTTTATAACGTACAGCCGTAAAATAAAAAATCTTCTTTTTTTTTTACAAAAATGATTTTTTCGCCCCCAATATTTTATTTTCACAAGGGTAACAGAAGAAATTGGAACCCAAAAGTTGTTGTCCAATTTGTCCTGAGTACGCTGATACCCAATATGTGGGAGAAAACTACTGTATGGGCGCACGTCAGGGCTCGGAAGGGAAGTAGTGACGTTTTGGATTGCAGACTTTGATGGAATGGTCTGGGGGCGTCATGTCGCATTTGGAGAGCCCCTGATGCGCCTAAACAGTGGAAACCCCCCACAAGTGACCCCATTTTGGAAAATAGACCCAACAAGGAACTTGTCTAGATGTGTGGTGAGCACTTTGAACCCCGAAGTGCTTCACAGAAGTTTATAACGCACAGCCGTAAAAATAAAAAATCCTTTTTTTTTTTTGCAAAAATGATTTTTTTGCCCCAATATTTTATTTTTACAAGGGTAACAGGAGAAATTGGACCCCAAAAGTTGTTGTCCAATTTGTCCTGAGTACGCTGATATCCAATATGTGGGAGAAAACTACTGTATGGGTACACGTTGGGGCTCGGAAGGGAAGTAGTGACGTTTTGGATTGCAGACTTTGATGGAATGGTCTGGGGGCGTCATGTCGCATTTGGAGAGCCCCTGATGCACCTAAACAGTGGAAATCCCCAACAAGTGACCCCATTTTGGAAAATAGACCCCACAAGGAACTTATCTAGATGTGTGGTGAGCGCTATGAAGCCCCAAGTGCTTCACAGAAGTTTATAATGTACAGCCGTAAAAACAAAAAAATTTTTTTTTTTGTACAAAAATTATATTTTCGGCCCCAGTTTTTTATTTTCCCAAGGGTAGCAGAAGAAATAGGACAAATTGCACAATAACTCTTGTGGTCCAGAGTACGCTGATACCCCATATGTGGGGATAAACTACTGTTTAGACGCATGGCAGAGCTCAGAAGTGAAGGAGCACCGTTTGACTTTTTCAACGCAGAATTGGCTGGAATTGAGATCAGACGCCATGTCACATTTGGAGAGCCCCTGATGTGCCTAAACAGCTGAAACCCCCCAATTCTAACTCCAACCCTAACCCCAACACACCCCTAACCCTAGTCCCAACCCTAACCACAAACCTAACCCTAACACACCCCTAATCCCAACCCTAACCCTAATCCTAACTTTAGCGCCAACCCTAACCCTAACTTTAGCCGCAACCCTAACCCTAATGGGAAAATGGAAATAAATGCTTTTTTTTAATTTTATTATTTTTCCCTTACTAAGGGGTGATAAAGGGGGGTTTGATTTACTATTTATAGCGGGTTTTTATGATTGGCAGCTGTCACGCTAAAAGACGCTTTTTATTGCAAAAATAGTTTTTGCATCATCACATTTTGAGAGCTATAATTTTTGCATATTTTGGCCCACAGAGTCATGTGAGGTCTTATTTTTTGCGGGACGAGTTGACGTTTTTATTTGTACCATTTTTGAGCACGTGACATTTTTTGATCGCTTTTTATTTCGATTTTTGGGAGGTTAGAATGAACAAAAATCAGCAATTCATGAATTTCTTTTGGGGGAGGCGTTTATACCGTTCCGCGTGTGGTAAAATTGATAAAGCAGTTTTATTCTTCGGGTCAGTACGATTATGGCGATACCTCATTTATATCATTTTTTCATGTTTTGGCGCTTTTATAGAATAAAAACAATTTTATATAAAAAATAATTATTTTTGCATCGCTTTATTCTGCGAGCTATAACTTTTTTATTTTTTCGCTGATGATGCTTTATGACGGCTCGTTTTTTGCGGGACAAGATGACGTTTTCAGCGGTACCATGTTTTTTTTATATCGGTCTTTTTGATCGCGTGTTATTCCACTTTTTGTTCGGCGGTATGATGATAAAGCATTGATTTTTTGCTTCGTTTTTTTTTTTTTTTTTTTTTAAGGGGTTCACTAAAGGGGTTAACTAGTGGGACAATTTTATAGGGGGGGTCGTTACGGACGCGGCGATACCAAATATGTTTACTTTTATTGTTTTTTTTTTTTTATTTATAGGAAGAAGTGAATTTATTGGGGAATATTTTTTTTTTTTTTTATTTATTTTGGATTTTTTTTTTACACATGTTTATTTTTACTTTTTTAACTTTTTTACTTTGTCCCAGGGTGGGACATCACAGTATTTTATCAGATCGCTGGTGTGACAGTGTGCACAGCACTCTGTCACACCAGCGATCGCACAGGCATAGATGCAGGCTTCTCAGTGCCTGCTCTCGGCAGGCACTGAGGTAGCCGCCTCCCTCCAGGACCCCGGCGCCATCTTGGATCCGGGTCCTGGGGGGAGGAAGCCCTCAGAACAGCGCGATCACATCGCGCTGCTCTGAGGGTCTCAGGGGGACGCGCAGGGAGCCCCCAGTACACCGCGATCATGTTTGATCGCGGTGTGCTAGGGGTTAATGTGCCGGGAGCGGTCCGTGACCGCTCCTGACACACAGTCATGGGTGTCAGCTGTGATAATCAGCTGACACCCGGCGGCGATTAGCTGCGCTCCCCTCAGGAGCGCAGCTGATCGCCTATGGCGTACTATCCCGTCCCCGGTCATACGGGCCCAGGTACCATGGACGGGATAGTACGTCCGATGGCAGTAAGGGGTTAATAATGATGTTGCCGTTTGATATTTTGGGTTATTACTAGAACTTGAAAGTCTATCACACCATCATGGATACCGTATATTGGCTTTTTCAAGTTCACACTGAGTAGAAGTTTGTGCACAAATTGTGCTTGTAGAACTAAAGCCTCACACAGCCTTTTTTTTTAATGTTAGGCTGGATCTAGTTAGGTTACGTTCACATTAGCGTCTCTGTGCGCAGCATATCATCTGCAAGCACAAACGCATGCAAACACATGTTTACGCAGTGTTTATCTGCATAATCTTATGCTTGACACCAAAAAAAACCACGCGTGTGTATGCATTTTTGTGTTTATGCGCATGCATTCGATATTTCCAGGTGCTAAATCAGTTCCTGGACATGCGCAGTCTGAAGTCCGCATGAGCATCGAATGCATCCATGCGCATGTCCTTGCGTACCAATGCGTTCCCATAGACAGTAATGCGGGGTTTTTTTACGCACTCGTCTGCATGCGCATGACTGCGCATATTTGACGCCTCAAAAAAAAAAAAGCAACATGTTGCGTTCACCGGACACCGCGAAACGACGCATGCGCATACGCTGCGCAAACATAAGCTAATGTGAACCCGGCCTTACATGGACATATCAGATATGCACATATTTTAACCAGATAGCAGTAGAGATCCGTAAATTTAGAACTATTGGTCCTGGGCTCAAATCTTGCGCCATTGTAAATTTATGACACTGGATTAAAGCTTCTGCAATGTAACTAGAGCATGATGGTTCTCCAGGTGTCAGAAACAGTTGGGGGACCCCTAAGTGAAGACAGAAATGGTTTATCACTGCTTTTGTTTTCTTTCTCCAGCCACAAATCTCTCAGTGGGCACTATGCAGACCTGTCTGACATAATCGCTGAGTGCCTGCCTGGCATAACAGAGCTGATAGGCTTTGCCGCATGGCTCTGGCAGACCCAAATCGGCTCTGCCAGAGCCAATGTGGCAAAGCATAGGGCTGTTTTCCCTTTCCTCAGCAACTGGGGCTCCTATGAATGCCCAAGTTACAGTGGAAAAATATGTACACCATGTCTTTTTGTGATCTCTTGGAGAAGGGGAAAAAAATAAAATTGTGTGTGCATTTAATATCATTTGAAAAAAAAAGCCCTCACTACAAAAAAACAAACTTGAAAATCAAAATTGTTTAAAACAATATACATTTTATTATATTCAGTTACAAAAACCTAACCTACAGTTATTGGGTATGTGCATGAAAGTAAAAACCTGGAGCATTCACTTAAAGGGTCACTTGGTGAGAAGTGTGAACAGTAAAAAATATAAACAAAAAAGTATAATAAAATTTTTTCTCTATAAGTTATTTAAATGCACTTCACAAATGTAAAATGTCTTCTTGTGTAGCTCATTTTCCTCCCTAATGGAAAGCTTTGTTATGAGTGTATTTTCCCAAGGTGATATCCCCAACTATAAAAATTATTGTGGACTTCACAGTGATTTCACCCTCTGGCATTGCATAAAAAAGGGGATTATGTCTGCAGGACTTTGCCAGTTGTTGTTGTCTATTACCATGGAGACATAGATCTGCATAGGAGTCTACCGAAAGAATGAAAACGAAGTCCTGGGTGTTGAAAATGTGAACAACATGGCCATCGATACAAAACATCAAGGACAGATGGAGTGAAAAAGGCAGCAATGCACATTAAAGAGAAGGGTATAGATGTACGTCCTCCATGAGTAGATTACAGAAAAGCACTGATGTGATGCCCTCGTATATACAACCAAATTCTTGTCCGTCCTTAAGGTTACTGATTTGTGTGACCGGTATGGTAGTTTTTCATTTTTATATGCATTTGAATAGACATGGCTAACCATAGATATTTTAGGTGTTGTTTGGCATTTGATGGCATCCTACTTCTAGACACCTTTCAGGCTCTAAAGGTGGTAGATTAATGGAAGATCTGACTGATATTGATGGCTGCTTGAGATACAACTCTTGTCTAAATGTTCTGCCTCTCAGATGCAGGTCGTGAGCGAGGATACACCCTGATGTGACGCTAGTATGAGGTTAGGAAGTGTGCCACTTCCCTCTTAAACATGCGGTAAAACCTGTTTATCTTTAGACATTCATCTCTGCCCTGCCAAACTCTATGTACAAATTATCATTTCCGGGGCCCCGACCTTCACATTTTATGTATCTGTGGTATAACAAGGAAATGTACAGTACATGCAACACTTGGCTGATCAGAACACATTTTTTTTGTCAAAATAGTTTAACTGAGGGGTTTCTATTTCCCATCTTTATTGGCTTCTAGAAGTTATATTTAAAGACTTGTCACAATAGAATATTCAACACAGATTAAATTACTTCTATGTTTTTGTTTAAATATGTTAGAACTGTGGCGAGTTGTATGTTCTTTAAGGTTAGGGCTAAATAGTATTACTAGTGAGGAGTAGTGTTGAGCGATACTGCTCGATATCTAAAAATATCGTATCGAAATGGTATCGCCGATATCACTAAATATCGGCGATATCCGATTTCGATAACGGAAGTCCAATGTAAGTCTATGGGAACAAAATATCGCAACAAAAAAAAACCTTTATTTCCTTGTAAACACTAAATATACACACATAGAATACATATATATATATATATATACATGTCATTGTGACATATATATATACATATATGTATAGTTTATACACTTCTACATAGTAAAATATCCTCTGATTCAATTGCCGGGTAAAGCCGGCTTCTGTGAAAAGACAGAAGCACCCGACATGAAATGACACTTGGTGTACATAGGGTTAACCATGTCTTTTCATGTCGTTTGCAATCTGATTTGCACAAACAATTACATCAGTCTATGTGTGCAAAATTTCACACCTGTAGGGGTTAATTAAAGGTGTAAATTCGTTGTAAAAACAACGGACTTTTTTGCTACGAATTTACACCTTTAATTAACCCCTACAGGTGTGAAATTTTGCACACTTACACTCATGTAATTGTTTGTGCAAATCAGATATCAAACTACATGAAAAGACATGGTTAACCTATGTACACCAAGTGTCATTTCATATCGGGTTCTGCATTTTCACAAAAGCTGGCAATTGAATTAGCGGCTATTATACTATGTAGAAGTGTATGAACTATAAATATAAATTATATTATTACAATTAATGACATGTGTTATATATATAATATATCATATATATAACATATTTGTATATATATATATATATGAGGTGTAAAATTGCTGAAAAAAAATGCGTGGGCTCCCGCCCTATTTTCGCAACCAGACAGACAAAGCCAGTGAGTGGGGGCAGATAATAATAGCCCAGAGAGGGACCATTATTTTTGGCCCCCCCCGGCTACTAACATCTGCCCCCAGACACCCCAGAAAGGGCAAATCTCTAATTAGATTTGCCCTTTCTGGCACTTTGCCCGTCTATTCCCATTGCCCTGTAGCGGTGGCGAATGGGTTAATAAGGGGTTAAAATGACCTTGCAATTGAAAGGTCACTTTAAGCCAGGTTAATAATTGAGAGCTGTCAATCAGACAACTATCAATTATTAATCCTATTGTATGAAAGAAAAATCAAACACACACACTTTAATAAAAAAAGTTTAATGAAATAATCACACAGTTTTTGACCATATTTTATTTACCTGCTAAAACCATTTCCTGTAATAAAAATAAAATAATAAAGCAAAATTATTCTTACCAATCCGATGTACAGTCAGGTCCCACGGTGTAATCCATCAGAAAGGGTTAATGTTTACTGCAGGGACCGCAGCTAATGCTGCAGCCTCACAGTAAACCCCCAAATGAATGAGTTCCTCTCCTGGCTGACAGGAGAGGAAGTGGAAAGCTTAATTGATTGCTTTCCACTTTCACTTCAGGTCAGCCAGGGACACAATCAGTGACGTCAGAGGGAACTGGTTAACAAAAATAGGGGATCCCCTCGAAAAAAATTGGCGTGGGGTCCCCCCTATTTTTGTTAACCAGCCAGATGAAGCAGACCGCTGAGGCCTGGTTTTTCAGGCTGGTAAGGATCCAATATCCATGGACCTTGCAAGCCTGATAATACCAGGCCACAGCAGTCTGCTTAGCTTGGCTGGTTAACAAAAATAGGGGATCCCCTCGAAAAAAAAAACGGCGTAGGGGTCCCCCTATTTTTGTTAACCAGCCAAGTAAAATGCAGACTGCTGCGGCCTGGTATTAAAAGACTGTCAAGGCCCATGGATTTTGGCCCTCAACAGCCTGATAATACCAGGCTACAGCAGCCCCACATTTGGCGCATCAAAAGATGTGCCAATTGTGGCACTTTACCCGGCTCTTCCCACTTGCCCTGTAGCGGTGGCAAGCGGGGTAATAAGGGGTTAATGTCACCGTTGATTGCACGGTGACAATAAGCCCGGTTAATAATGGAGAGGCGTCAATAAGACACCGATCCATTATTAATCCCAAAGTTATTAAATGCATAAAAAAAAGACAAAGCAAGAAAAAAGTATTTTAATGAAATAAAAGAGACAACACAGTTTTCATTTCTTTTATTGTACTCTCATTCCTGCGACGCCATCGATCTCCTGTAAAAAAAGAAAAAAAACAAACCAACAGTATACCACCTGTCCGACGCAGTCCATAGTAACGACAGTCCCACGACGATCCAGCTCTGCTACATCGAATGACAGGCAGAGCCTGTCATCGCGACGCAGCACAGCTGATTACCTGCTTCCCCGGCGGTGACGTCATCGGACTGACTGCTTTACGGCCGGGATTACCCAGCAGTCACTGCAGTTATCGCGAGAAACTGCATGTGACCGCCGGGGAGAAGAGGATGGCGGCCATGAAGCAGTCCAGGACGTGACCGCCGGAGATCTTCTGCCAGGTAAGTGCCGCTGACTCCTGACAGACCCGAGGACCGACGTGACACCACGAGACAACAGTGACAGTGACAAATCCGATTCCGGTATTCGATATGACGAAAATATGGTATTCGGAATCGAAAGGCCGATACAGCTAATATCGGCCGATATCCGATATTTGCAGTATCGTATCGCTCAACACTAGTGAGGAGGACTAAGCTTTGAAATGTTCAATGTGGGAACAAAAAAATCGCCAGCAAGCATCAGCCCAAAATGATCATGAAATTATTCTTTGACTTTTTTCTTCCATAGAAATAACATATTACGTTAAGTGTTAGTCACTGGTATTACAGTTTGTTGCAAATTTTTGTTGTGGAATCTGTATTGGAAAAATGTAACAAATACACGGAGCTTTGATGCGCCATAGTCGGAACATATAAATTATTGATCAACGTTGCAAATATTTAGATAAACATAACGTGACATGTTTTAGCGTAGGTTTTTTTTTTGTATTCTTCATTATTAGTTGATTAAAATATTTTTTTGAGTCTGGCTATAATGTCCCTCAAAAAATGTTCAAACAGGATGGATGGGTCTGATTTATTTAAAGGGTTAAATCGGATGACAAATTCCCATCTAAACCTTTCATAGAACAATTAATAAACTGATACCTTTGTCTTTCATCCACTGCGTTGTTGCAGAGAAACCTCTTCTTGCTTCGTGAATAACTTGTTCCAAACTATGGGCACGACATCAGCCGATAGATCTGTCTCCACACTCCATTTTTTAATTGTGTGCCTCTTATAATCAGGACTGAGGAGTCAGTGTCCATTTTCCTGGAGTCAATATAAAATGGACCAACTCCGACTCCAAAAATGTAAAATAAATTGGGTACAGTAGTTCAATGCAGGAGATGCTGTAAATGTTTTCATAAGAATTTGGGAAAGTTATGAAATGTTCTATAAATGTCTGTTCTGTTTCTGATCTAGTTTTTAGTTGAAATGAATGTATGCCGCACTTTATGTACATGCTGTCATGATCCAGACCGGATTTTGAGTCCTGTTGTCCCTTTTTCCCAGTCTGGTCATCAGGGCTGTAGAGTCGGTAAGCCAAACCTCCGACTCCAACTCCTCAATTTCCATGACACCGACTCCAACTCCACGACTTCGACTCCCTCATACCAGGGCTGTGGAGTCAGTAAGCCAAACCTCTGACTCCGACTCCAATGCCTCAATTTCCATGACTCTGACTCCAACTCCGACTTCACAAAAATGGGCTCTGACTCCACAGCCCTGCTGGTCTTGTCAGGGGTTAACCTTTCTCAGCCTCAGTCTGAATTCAGGTTGGCTATTCATCGCCGCTGCTTACTGCAGGCGATGTCAGTTATAGTTTTTGCCTAGGGCTGCTGTAGCTGACTCTGATTGCTCTGATTTGTCCTGTTGCGTTTGCATCTGAACCCGTGTCTCTGTTTTCCCCTATTCCCGTCCTGACTCAGTGTTCCCCCTTTAGTGTGTTGACTCCCTGGTTTTGACTTGGCTTGTAACCTGACCTGTTTCTGTCTTTTGGCTTATCTGCCCCTGACCGTTACTGATCCTTTGGCTTGTCCCTGACCATGAGTTTGTTTATTCCTCTGGTACCGCGTCTAGGATTTGACCCGGCTTGTTTGGCTATTCTGCTGCCACTGGTGGCAGCCTCGCTGCTGCACGACAGGCCTGCTTGGTCTAGGTGCAGTCCTGCTTCCACTCTATTGCTATCTAGTGGAGCCTGTACCTACCTGCACTGCAGCATCTAATACATGCTTAGTAATGACAAGTGCTGTGGAGTTGGGGAATTGAGGAGTCAGAGGTTTGACTTACTGACTCCACAGCCCTGCTTTATAAACTCTTCTCTGTTTCTGTAACGTCAGCCGTTGTAGTCGAAATCTTGCATGCACACAGAATCTCCTCTCCCTTTATAGTTATGTGGATGGAAAAATAAGAAAAGTTATAGCTCCTGGAAGAAGTAGGGGAAAAAAGCCCAAGCACATTGACTGGTCCTGAAGGGGTTAATGAATAGCCTTTACTACGGATATCTGTTTTGTATACTGTAGTTTTCTGTATTTTCCGTTCTGACCTTGTTGCCCACTATAAATGGTATTACATGGTGACCTCTGCAGTGTGCACTTAACTATTTATTACATTTTTCCTAAGTGTTTTGTGTTCACTATTGCCAGATTTGTGTATTTTTTTATTGGTGCGACGGGCCTTACCCCCCGCCTCACCCCCCCATAATACTGTATTTTCCGGACCATCTCTCTCTCTCTCTCTCTCCTTCAAAACTGCATTTGGACATAATTGACGGATCCGTCTAAAAACCGATCCGCTGCTTCTGTTTTCACCAAAATACAACGGATCCGTTACGTTCACAATTTGGCGGACTGGGACTGACGCCACACGACTGAAGTGTGAAAGAGACCTAAGCCTGCGTTCTCACTAGAAGACGCACCCCCTATTTTCCTCCCAAATTTGTTGGGAAAAAAGTGCGTCTTATAGTTAAAAAATATGGTATATGAATCTCTTGTCCCAGTGTAGAACAGAACCAAATACCTCCTTTTGCTACTGTTGTTGATCAGCATCGCTTTGAATTCATTATAGTTTGGAGTTAAAAGGTGACATCGAGCTCAATGTCTTCTCTCAGCTAATTAAACTGGTATATGTGTGTGTTATACTCCCAATTTGGTATTTAGAAATATTGGATTGTGTCACAATAGGCCTTCACATGTAGGATATTTTTTGAGGATTTTTGGTGCATATTCCCATAAAGCTGCAGATATGTAAATAGCATTTTTTAGAATGCCATTCTCACACTTGAAAAAATATGAAAACATTTAAAGGCACGCTGCAGATATTCAAATCCATGGTATGCCCTATCTGCTCTGGACTTGATTCCAATTTTCATACATTGCTTGCAGACACTGACCTTTGCCAATAGTTTTTGGTGAGTTTTAACACAATATTTTACAGCTCCAGCAAAGCGGATTGGATTTATAGAGATCTCCTGCCCATTGTGCTTTTTTTTTTTTTTACTCCGTATAAAATGACCTGCAGTGCGTGTTTCAAATCTGCAACATGTCAATTTCCCTTGCGGGTACGCTAAGTTTTCTGTGTTGATTTTCCCCATAGAATTGCGTTGGATGCGGAAAATACGCAGGTAAAAACTCACTTGCGTTTCTGCAGTGAAAATGCATAAAAAAATGTGTGTAAGCCGCACATGACCATATCAAAGTTTTGTCAAAACCAAATACCAGAAAGTATCTTTAAAGCAAAACAACTTTATTTAAAACATGACATGCCAACTAAAGGAAAAAAAAATAACATAAAAAAGCTATAAAAACTGCATGTAAATAAAGCACTCAAGTGCAATGAAGAAGCGCAAATAACCTAATAGGTGCAGAAAAATTGCAACATCAAAAAGTCATCATGGGAACAAAGCCTTAAGGAAATTTCAGTGAAATTGCTCTTCTTAGGCCACGTTCACATGTTCAGTATTTGGTCAGTATTTTCCATCAGTATTTGTAAGCCAAATCCGGCAGTGTGTGATAAATACAGAGGTGGTGACGAGTTTCTATTATACTTTTCCTCTGATTGTTCCACTTCTGATTTTAGCTTGTAAATAATGATGTAAAATACTGAACGTGTGAACGTGGCCTAGCGTTGCTCTGTATAGCGCATGCTCAGACTTCTCGAAGGTCACAGTTTGCTCTTGTATTAGACTATGAACCACAGGGCAGAATTTTTGCATCAAATTTCACTGCACAGCGGCTGCAAAATGTGCATGTATAAGAGATGTTGCTGTAGACAGTCAACGATCGTAAACTTCTTCCACACAACAAATGGTGTTCAACCGTTCTGTTAAGCTATCTGTGCACATTGCGTATTTGCTTGCAGAAATTTCTGCAAGGTTTCTTCATCTCTTGGCAGAAAATCCGCTTGTTTTTTATGCGTTTTTACATCCGTTTTTGCATGTGGTTTTCATGCATTGTTGTAAATCCATAGAGCTTAATAAACATATATTTAAAAAAAAAATTGTGATGTCATTTCTTTGTTCAACCTCTTTCATTCTCCATTGAACACCATATTGTCATTACATACCATGTTCAAATTTATGTTTACACACACAAAACAAGTGAATGAAAAAAAAATATAAATATATATTATATACACAGTTGTGCTGAAAAGTTTACATACTCCGTCAGAATTTTTGCTTTCTGGGCCTTTTTTCAGAGAATATGAATAATAACACCAAAACATTTTCACCACTCATGGTTAGTGGTTGAGTGAAGCCATTTGTTGTCAGACTACTGTTTTTTTCTCTTTTTAAATCATAATGACAACCCAAAACATCCAAATGACCCTGATCAAAAGTTTACATACCCTGGTGATTATGACCGGAGAACATGCACAGAAGTTGACACAAATGGGTTTGACTGTCTACTAAAGGTAACATCCTCACCTGTGACCTGTTTGCTTGCAATCAGTGTGTGCATAAAAGCTGAGTGAGTTTCTGGGATCCAGACAGACTCTTGCATCTTTCATTCAGCCACTGATGTTTCTGGATTGTGAGTCATGGGGAAAGCAAAAGAATTGTCAACGGATCTACGGGAAAAGGTAGTTGAACTGTATAAAACAGGAAAGGGATGCAAAAAGATATCCAAGGAATTGATATCGTCAGTCAGCAGCGTTCAGACTGTGATTAACAAATGGAAAATCAGGGGCTCTGTAAAAAGAAAACCATGGTCAGGTAGACCAACAAAAATTTTGTCCACAACTGCCAGGAAAATTGTTCGTAATGCAAAGAAAAACTCACAAATAACATCAGCTGAAATATTGGACTCTCTGAAAACAAGCGGCCTGGCTGTTTCAAGATGCACAATAAGGAGGCATTTGAAGAAAAATGGGCTACATGGTCGAGTCGCCAGAAGAAAGACATTACTGCGCAAATGCCACAAAGTATCTCGCCTACAATACGCAAAACAGCACAGAGACAAGCCTCAAAACTTCTGGAACAAGGTAATTTGGAGTGATGAGACCAAAATTGAACTTTTGGCCACAACCATAAACGTTACATTTGGAGAGAGGTCAACAAGGGAGAAAGCAGAAAAATCCAGCCCACAGATGAAATCCAAAAAAGTGCATTTTATTTTCCAAGGTCCATGGAGCAAAGATTAAAATTGTGTTCACATTTTTCTGCTTTCTCCATTAGATGTTGCACCTGCCCAGGTGCTATCTGTGCTACAGAAGTGTGGAATAGCAGGTGGTGAGCTGGATTTTCTTCTGTGATTTTGAGAGGTCAACAAGGCCTATGATGAAAGGACCACCATTCCTTCTGTAAAGCACGGAGGTGGATCGCTGATGTTTTGGGGATGTTAGCTACAAAGGCACAGGAAACTTGGTCAAGGTTGAAGGAAAGATGAATGCAGCACGTTATCAGCAAATACTGGAGGCAAATTTCATAGAATCATAGAATGGTAGAGTTGGAAGGGACCTCCTGGGTCATCTGGTCTAACCCCCTGCTCAAGGCAGGATTCACTAAATCATCCCAGACGGATGTCTGTCCAGTAATCATCAGCCCGGAAGCTGCGCATGGGACGTACTTGGACGTTCCAACATGACATCGATCCAAAACACAAGGCCAAGTCGACCTGTCATTGTTTACAGCAGAACAAAGTGAAGGTTCTGGAGTGACCATCTCAGTCGCCTGACCTCAATATCGTTGAGCTACTCTGAGGAGATCTCAAGCATGCAGTTCATGCTAGACAGCCAAGGAATTTACAGGAACTGGAGGCTTTTTGCAAAGAAGAGTGGGCAGCTTTACCATCTGAGAAAATAAAGAACCTCATCCACAAAAGATTTCAAGCTGTCATTGATGTTAGAGGGAGCAATTCACGGTATTAAGAAATAGGGTATGTGAACTTTTGATCAGGATTATTTCGATGTTTTTGGTTGTCATTATGATTTGAAAAGGGGTTTCCACTGTTTAGACACATTAGGGCCTCTACAAACACGACATGACATCCAGCCATTTTTGCGTTGAAAAAGTCAAACGGCGCTCCTTCCCTTCCAAGCTTTGCTATGCACCCAAACAGTGGTTTACCCCCACATATGGGGTATCAGCATGCTCAGGACAAATTGCACAAAAACTTTTGGGGTCTTGTTACCCTTGGGAAAATAAAAATTGGGGTGAAAAGATTGTTTTTGTGGAAAAAATATGATTTTTTATTTTCACTGTTCTATGTTATAAACTTCTGTGAAGCACTTGGAGGTTCAAAGTGCTCACCACACATCTAGATAAGTTCCTTAGGGGGTCTAGTTTCCAAAATGGGGTCACTTGTGATGGGTTTCCACTGTTTAGACACATCAGGGCCTCTACAAACGCGACATGGCGTCCAGCCAATTCTGCGTTGAAAAAGTCAAATGTCGCTCCTTCCCTTGCGACCTCTGCCGTGCGCCCATAAAGTGGTTTACCCCCACATATGGGGTATCGACTTATTCAGGAGAAATTGCACAACAAATTTTGTGGTTCATTTTTTCTTTTAACAGTTGTGAAAATAAAAAAAATTGGTTCCGAAGTAAAGTTTTTGCAAAAAAAGTTAAATGGTAATTTTTTCCTTCCACATTGCTTCAGTTCCTGTGAAGCACGTAAAGGGTTAATAAACTTCTTGAATGTGGTTTTGAGCACCTTGAGGGGTTCAGTTTTTAGAATGGTGTCACTTTTGGGTATTTTCTATCATATAGACCCCTCAAAGTGACTTCAAATGTGATGTGGTCCCTAAAAAAAAAAAAATGGTGTTGTAAAAATGAGAAATCGCTGGTCAACTTTTAACCCTTATAACTTCATAACAAAAAAAAATGTTGTTCCCAAAATTGTGCTGATGTAAAGTAGATATGTGGGAAATGTTATTTATTAAGAAATTTGTGTGACATATCTCTCTGATTTTAGGGCATAAAAATTTAAAGTTTGAAAATTGTTAAATTTTCAAAATTTTCGCCATATTTCCATTTTTTTCATAAATAAACACAAGTCATATCAAAGAAATTTTACCACTAACATGAAGTACAATATGTCACGAAAAAACAGTCTCAAAATTAGCTGGATTCGTTAAAGCGTTCCAGAGTTATAACCTCATAAAGTGACAGTGGTCAGAATTGTAAAAATTGGCCCGGTCATTAAGCTGCAAAATGGCTCTGTCACTAAGGGGTTAAAGACACACACACACACACACACACACACACCAGCCTATGTAGGAGCATTAACATAATTAACCTACCTATTGTGGGTTCGGAAAGTATTCAGACCCCTTTAAATTTTTCACTCCTTGTTTCATTGCAGCCATTTTGTAAATTCAAAAAAGTTCATTTTTTTTCTCATTAATGTACACTCTGCACCCCATCTTGACTGAAAAAAAAAACAAATGTAAAAATTCTTGAAAAATGTATTAAATAAGAACAACTAAAATATCACATGGTCATAAGTATTCAGACCCTTTGCTCAGACACTCATATTTACGTCACATACTGTCCATTTCCTTGTGATCCTCCTTGAGATGGTTCTACTCCTTCATCGGAGTCCAGCTGTGTTTAATTAAACTGTTAGGACTTGATTTGTAAAGGCACACACCTGTCTATATAAGACCTCACAGCTCACAGTGCATGTCAGACCAAATGAAAATCATGAGGTCAAAGGAACTGGCCAAGGAGCTCAGAGACAGAATTCTGGCAAGGCATCACACACACACCAATTAGTCAAAAACACTGCAGAAACGCAAAAAGAATTGACATGCTGCAGAAAATAAAACGCTGCAAATACGGACGGAAATTTACTGATCATGTGCACAACACTTCAGGATTGTCATTGCATTACCTTGCATAAGTATTCCATTGCGTTTTTGGACCATTTACACGCGTAAAAAAAGCCTCAAACGCATCATGTGCACATAGCCTTAGGCTAAGTGCACACGTTCAGGAATATTTGCGTTTTTTTCGCGTTTTTTCGCGGGAAAAAACGCGTCAAAAACGCATGTATTAAGCATCCTATCATTTAGAATGAATTCCGCAATTTTTGTGCACATGGTGCGTTTTTTTCCGCAAAAAAAACGCATCGCGGAAAATCTAGCATCATGTCCATTAATTTTGCTGATTTCTAGCGTTTTTCCCGCTTTATTATTGACCTAGAAAGTTCAGGAAAAAATCGCGGTAAAAACGCGTCAAAACCGCGCAAAAACGCACCAAAAACGCGCAAAATCCGCGAAAAAAAACGCGCGTTTTTGCCGCGAAAAAAGTCCGGTTTTGCTCAGGAATATTCTGCAAACATTCTGCAAACGTGTGCACTTAGCCTTAGGGTGAGTTTCCACGGTCAGTAAACGCTGCGTGTTTGGCGCTGTGCGCTGGCGCAGCGCCAAACACGCAGCGTCCAGATGTTACAGCATAGTGGAGGGGATTTCAAGAAATCCCGTCTCCACTATGCGCAAAATTTCGCAGGCGGCACACCTGCGTTTACAGACATGCGGCGCGTCTTTTCAGACCGCAGCATGTCCTAGCGTCTTGCGGCGACGGTGCGTCGCCGCAACAGAATTTACACAGGGCTATGTAGCCCTGCGTTATTTCCGGAGGTGTTCCGGAGGTGTCCTGAACACCTCCGGAAATAACGCGCGTCAGAAAGGGGGCGGGACTTAGACGGAGCGGAATTTCCGCTCCGTCATATACGCTGTGTTTCCTGATGGTGGAAACACAGCCTGAAGATTAAAAAATAACCGAAGGAGCTGCAAAATGAAGCGTATATTCACATTGCGTGTAGTTGCAGTGGAATCTGGGGTTCACCCTTGGGTTTCTGGGATTTGCAGCTTGAACTGCTGCTGTGCTCATGCGGCCTTGCTTAATTCAATTGACTTGTCACTTATTGAAGTAGTTTCTAGTGATGAGTGAACGTGCTCCAATAAGGTGTTATCTGAGCATGCTCAGGTGCTATTAGAGTGTCTTCTGCGTGCTCGATAAATATGTACGAGTCCCCGCTCCTGGATGTCTCGCGTGAGACATGCAGCCTCAGGGACTCAAACATTTATCGAACACGCCAAAAACACTCAGTTAGCACATGAGCATGCTCAGATAACACCTTATCCAAGCACATTCGCTCATTACTAGTAGTTTTCAAGTGAGTGATAAAAAAATCCCTGTACGTATGAACGTGAACACTGAGTTCCGAGTTAAAACAATGGGAGTTCTCATGCAGATATCAACAAAGAAGCGGCAAAACCATATACAAAAAAAACTGTGTGAATGTACCCAGTGGGGTACCCAAAGGGTACATCTGCACGTGGTCTTTGCAGCTTTTTATTTTCTGCTCCAAAAATCAGCGTTTTTGCCACATTTTCATGTGCATTTTTGCTATGCTTTTTATTTGCATTTTTTTCTCATTCATAAACATTGGGAAAAACATTAAAAAGCGCTGAAATGATTGACATGCTGCGGATTTAAAAAATAAAATAAAATAAAGAAAAAGTCAAGCTCAAAAAATGTCAGGAAAAAAAACAGCATGTGCATAATATTTTCGAAATCTCATTCACTTTTCTGGGACTGTAAAACGCACTGTGTTTGCCTCAGGAAAAAAGCTGCAAAAATTCTACGTGTGAACATACTCATTGTGGGAACGTAACCTAAAATAATTTTTTTTTTTTCCATGCAATTTTTTTAATTACGTCTTTTGGCAATGTCATGTTTTAAAAGAAGCTGATTTGCTTTTGATATTTCCTGGTATTTGGCATTGACAAAACTTTATTGACAAGGTCATGTGCAGATTACATGCATTTTTTAACCTGGAAATTTTCCGCATCTAATGAATTTCTATGGGGAAATTGACATGTTGCGGATTACAAACACGCACCGCAGATCCGTTTACGCTGCGTAAATAAAATGCACAGCGGGTAGGAGATTTCTATAAATCCCATCCAGTTTGCTCCTGTTGAGAACCTAACCTAAAGCTGCTTCCCTCTTAAAGGGAATCTGTCACCACAAAAATGCCATATCAAGTAAAGATATGGCTGAATAGAGCGTCCCATAACTAAGCTATGTGTATTTTCATTTTATCTGGATACCGATTGCGCGGTGAAGCAGGGCCCCGGCGCGTGCGCAGTCTTCTTTGCCCAGCAGTGGGCAAAGCATAAAATGAGTACAGCGCATGCGCTAGTCTTTCCTTGCCCCGGAAGTCGTCCAAGGCAAGCAGTAATTTCCGGGGCAAGGAAAGACTAGCGCATGCCCTGTAGTCATTTTGTGCTTTGCCCACTGTTGGGCAAAGCATACTGTGCATGCGGCGGATTTTGAATTGCACATTTGCGGGAACCTAACGCCGTCTGTGGTATTCACAGACGGCGATACGCAACAGATGGCGGGGGCGGGGGAGGACATGAAAACCGCTGCCCTCCTGACCTGAGTGCAGTGATTGACACATACAATCACCAACTTTAAAAAGGTATTTTGATATGAAAACGGGGTATCATGATATATGATACCCACCGTTAGCTTAGTTATGGGACGCACTATTTAGCCATATCTTTATCTGATATGGCTATTTTGGGGTGACAGATTCCCTTTAAGGCCTCTTTCACACATCCGTCTTTTTGTATCAGGCATGATCCGTCGAACACCTGAAGGGACGGATCCGGCGCTGAAACAAAAAAACTGATGCAACGGATCCGGTTTTTTGCTGGGTCCGACCTGAACTTTTGAACCCAGAAAAAGAGGGTTTTGGATGCCCGGAGACACTGGAAAATGTAGTAGTAGTAGTAGTAGTAGTAGTAGTAGTAGTAGTATAGTAGTAGTAGTAGTTCTATTGTTTCCGGCCGCCTGATGCGCCGCTTCAGGCACATCAGGCGGCTCCGGCAAAGTTTTGTCCGGCCGCCGGAATGTGCATTTCTGCCGGATCCGGACAAAAACGGATACAACGCAATGACATCAGGCACGATCCGGCGCTAATGAAAGTCAATGGTAAAAAAAAACGCATCCGGTACCGGATCCGTTTTTTTACCAACACGCCTGATACAAAAAGACGGATGTGTGAAAGAGGCCTAAGCCTCACTCACATGTCATTTTTTTTTTCACGTAAGAGAAAAAATGGACCAAGTTTCATGAGTGATTTTGGTCACAGCTTCATCAAAATTTTATCAGAGTTTAGTCCGAGTGTCATCAGTTTTTCTCGTACATGGGGAAAAAAAGTTTCTTCTCTAGCTTCTACTATTTAGCAGGTTGTAAAAATGTGACTGCACTCTGGCATCGGAGTGTTGGCTACATTTGTTATTATTTTTTTTTCCACGGGCTCATAGACTTGCATTGCCAATTTTGATTCAATAGTCTGATTTAGGCCGGAGTCACACTACCGTATAATACGGACGAGTGCTAGGCGATAAAAAATCGCCTAGCACTCGTCCCAATGTTATTCTATGGGGCAGGTCCCATCAGCCGATTTTTTTTCTCGCGCGTTTTATACGCGCGAGTGAAATCGCAGCATGCTGCGATTGTACGCGTATCTCGGCTCAGAATCGCCAATGCAAGTCTATGGGTGCGACAAAAAAACGGACATCACACGGACCATCAGTGTGACTTGCGAGAAATACGCACATATTTTACTCATTACAGCCCATTGAGCCATTAAATTCAAAGGGGAAAAGCAGTGAGAAATGAAATGACATACGGATGCCATACGGATCCTGACATGCGAGGAAATCGCATCATCGCATTGAAAACAGATTACATACGGATCAACATACGGAGGACTGTTGTGCGATTATCGCATTACAAAATCGGAACTTTTTTTAAACGTTCTGTGTGACTCCAGCCTTAAAATCAGACACGTCTCTTTGACTTTTCACCGATCTCTTGGTCCAAGGAAAAAAAAAAACGGAACTACTATTACGGGCAGCACGGTGGCTGATTGGGCTTTTTAGAATTGTCCATCTTGTGCATTAAGAAAAGTTTATTTGTATTAATAAAAAGTTCAGAATTGCAGAAAGTTGCTGTATTATTGTCGTGAATCCCTGTGGCTGACCTTTGTGGGATTGCATTTATCAAACAGTATTATTACTGGTTTCTCCTGCAATGTTGGGCTTTGTTTGGGGGCAGGGAACTTTCATTCTAGCATTCTTTTACAAGAGGAGGGAGAAGCAAATGACATACTGATATGGCTGTGTATGTGCTGCTTACTAGTGGTCTGGCAGGCGATGCTAAACAGTGGGCATTGTCCTGAAAGCCTGTTGTAATAAAGTGCTTGGGTTACCCAAATGTTTTTTGTCCTATTGACCTAATGGCATTTTCTAACTATTCCTAAAGCGGGAATCCGTATTATGGCTTTCAACAACTTCTAATGGATCGGTTATTTTGTGCACTTGTACCATCGCTCTCTGTTGTCACGTAATCTCAGGGTCCGTCTATTGTGTTTTTTTTATTTTTGAGATTACAAGAAATATCACTGATTTTTTCTCTTTTATTTTGACCTTCATCTATAAAGCGGGATGCTGTCAAGTGCATCATGCGTTGTGGGAAAATAAATGAAGAAAGCCTATTCCTTTTTCCCCTCCCAGTTTAATCTTTGCTCTGTTGCACAAGAAGAAGCAACAGTCAGAAAAAGGCAAAGCTTCAGTGTCTTGTATAGGAAGAGGAGGAGCAGAACTTGCTTGGTTGAGGGGGTTGGGAAAAGGAAGAATTACCTTTCTCTCACTCGAGCAGTTTAGGTTCATGAGAACTACATCCTCTCAGCTGCTGTGCACTAGCATCCAATGCCATGATGTCAGCGCCTATCTCACCAGCTTTACCTGCCCTACTAAGGAGGGGACAGGTCAGGTTCTCCTCCCTTGTTGCGTGATACTTCAGGGTGGTAACTTCCTGCTTTCTAGTTTAGTAAAGAAGAGAACGTGAGCGAGCAAGTAGGTGTACCTCCCCCCCTACCACAAAGTCTGGACTGACGGATTAAAGAGAAAAAAAAAAAAAATCAGACAATCTGGCTACAGCCTTTTTTATCTTCATGAGAGGGATTCATTAAAAGAAAGAGCAAACATGTTAGAGGATATAGCAGCGAAGCGTCGTGATCATCCCGACTCCTGTACAAGCCCGCTGCTTGCTCTCGAGGTTTGTAACCATTTATGCTTTAATCGAGCTGTTTCCTTGTAACCTTTTATTTTTAGGAAGTGTGGTGTGTGTGTGGCCGGGATTGTCACTTTGTTACCTTTCTAATGTTAGCAGATAACCTGTCCAAAGCGAGGAGCCGTAGAAATGAACATTCGTGGCTTATGTCACTTCTTATGAACGTTAAATACGCTTTTACTGCCGTCGCAATAAAATATGGAAAGTGTTATGGAAATGAGCTTATCTCTCAGGGAAGTGTTTGACTCTGGATAGCCGGTGTCTTGTAGACTTGTATGATCTGGTTACCAATCTGTACCATTGTGTGCTGGATTAATTATTAAACCCCTGCTGTATAAGTGCCCGGTGTGATCTACTTATAATTACTATAAAAGTATGTTGTGCTGATTAGGTAGACGGTGTCGTTGAGCTGAGCACCTAACCTACTCGTCAGTTCTGTAGTATCTGGTAGAGGGAAACATTAGAAGTGTAGGCCTACGTCGGGTATATTGGAAAGTGGTGTACATGGAGTGTCTGGGTGAGTGGATTCTCACAGTTTCAATGTATGATCAGAATTAAAAAGTTACCTATAAACCAGAATTTTTGGACTATCATTGACTTCTGTTTAGAAACTGATGTGTTCTATCGGATTCCAAAAAAAATCAAGGATGATGTACAAATAGTCTGATGACTGATAGAAGGATTTCTGATTTTGCCTCATGCATTCATTAAATAGGATCAGTCATGACAGGACACTTCAGTCAAGCAGGCAGATGATGATGACGCCTTACAAGACTGACGTCAGATGGTATCACTTTCATAAAGCTTTGTCTGGAGTTCAGATCTGAGGACCTGGGTCACAGCAGAAAATGCTATGTAAATGTTTGAGATCATCTCATCACGAGTGATTAATTTTAAAGAGGTTCCGCGGTATTCCAAGTCACTTTTTGGTTGAGTGCTAAAAGTTTGAGACATTGTACTTATGGCCCTGACGCATGTATGTTTTGTTACAGTAAGTATATGAACCCTCTGCATTCACAGCCATGTGAATGTGCTCCTAAAATATAAGGGTGAGTTTCCACGGTCAGGAAACGCTGCGTGTTTGGCGCTGTGCGCTGGCGCAGCGCCAAACACGCAGCGTCCAGATGTTACAGCATAGTGGAGGGGATTTCAAGAAATCCCGTCTCCACTATGCGTAACAATACGCAGGTGGCAAACCTGCGTAAACGGACATGCGGCGCGTCTTTTTAGACCGCAGCATGTCCTCGCGTATTGCGGCGACGGTGCGTCGCCGCAACAGAATATTACACAGGGCTATGTAGCCCTGCGTTTCTTTCCGGAGGTGTCCGAGGTGTCCTGAACACCTCCGGAAAGATCGCGCGTCAGAAAGGGGGCGGGGCTTAGACGGAGCGAATTTCCGCTCCGTCAAAAGCGCTATGGTTCCGGACCGTGAACCATAGCCTAAGGCCATGTTCATATCACTTCAGCGCTGTCTTTTGAAGGTGTATACGTCCAATGGAAAGTTCCAAAATATGCCAGCATCAAGATATATGGGTGAAAATAAACATAAGGCCTCATTCACACGTACGTGGAAAAATGGACCCCGTGTCATCAGTGTATCTTTTTTTACCATCAGTATTTTTCTCTGGATAAAGAAATAAATTACAAAGCTTCTCCTATACTTGCAGTGTTAAGCATGGATGGCACACTGATGGCATCCGTGTGATGTACATGTTTTTCATGGAAGCATAGACTTAAATTGGTCTTTGTCATCTGTGTGGCCGAAAAAAAGCTAATAAGTCTCCATGTGTTTTGTTACAAACACACAGTCTGTGAAAAAACACGCACATATGAATATCACCATGGATTATAATGGGTACGTGTTGTATCCGTGAAAAAGCGGATGTCTGAATGAGGCCTTACTGAGTATATACCTGTGTAGAAGTCTACAGTGTGTGTATGTGTGTAATAAATTATATATATAATGTGTATGTGCGGAGTGGTCGGCTCATGCTGAAAGGAGTATGGTATTTTTTTTTTTTTTTTATAATACACAGACAATGGGTAGGTGAGACTCTATAACTTCAAGCCCAGAATTGACCACTGCTGGTGAGTAAGCTTGAAAATGAATTTTTTGTGACCCAAGTTGTTGCTTTTGTGATATTGAAAAGATATGTGCAATAAAAAAAACAAAATAAATGGTTAACACAAGATCAAAATCAAAGGACAGCCATCCAGATATGGATGGTCACCTACTTTGGGATAGGCGTTTGAACCAATGTACCCACGTACTTGAGAAAAATATTTAGAATTGAGAGTCCTCAGTGGTTGATACCTTTTAATGTAAAAGGTATCAACCACTGAGGACTCTCAATTCTAAATATTTTTCTATCTACTGGCTAACACGGTACTAAGATATAAATCCCATGTACTTGAGGGATTTGTGCATTATGCACGGTCCTTTAAGATTTGATTTGGGAATGTGGCTGTGCGGTTCTAGTATGGCACCCATTGAAATCTCTAGAGCCATCCTGTGCTTGCGTGCGCACTGCTTTGCCATGCGCATGTGGTCTACACCCACCCATCATATGGATGGCGAGTTTTTGGCAGATTACTTTTTGAAAGGTCTTCAGCCATGCACAGTCAAACATTGCCAGGTATAATGGAGAAAGTCCCACCTCTGGGGGGGGAAAAAAATGTTGATGGCGTTTTTGTCAGTCGCGTGAAGGGATGTTGCTGTCCAGTATGTTGGTATGGATAATTGTGGTTGCCTGGGATTATTTTTCTTGTATCCTATTTGCATTCTGTTCACATCTGCCCTGGTTATTACCATAGTTCTTTTCTGTTATAAGAACAGAAGTACAAGGATAATGTTAGTTTCGTGCCCTCGGCATGCCAGACACTGGTTCTGTCTAATGGACTCCATTGATTGTAATGGGGGAAATCTGTTTGGTGACCAGAGCCTCAGCGAAAAGGGGTTTGAGTGGGGCAGCAGGTATGTGCTTGGTGCGGCTGTATTGTTTGGACGCAGTACAAAGAAATATTATACATCCTGTGATATAATTGAAGGTTGATCTTTGTCCAGTGCAGCTGCCTAAACGGTTTACTTTACAGACCATTTTCAAGATCTCTGCTTGCTGTCGGTGTGTATTTGGAGGCTTAAGACCTGCTTAGGCTACTTTCACACATCAGGTTTTTTGTGACAGGCAGGATCCGGCGTCGTGACGTATCCAGCTTAAATTGTAGAAAACTGATGAAACGGATCCGTTTTCCGACGGATCCGTCTAGCGGATCCGGCAAAAATACGGATCCGTTTCATCAGTTTTCCATACGTTTCTTCCGTTTTACGACAGATCCAGTTTTTAAAAATGCCCATGGGAGGCTCCCAGACGATGATCTGTTTCCTGGGGGCTGGCCAATTGGACCTGAGCATGCTCAGACTTAAAAACTGAATCCGGTGACTGGATCCGTCTCTTTCCGGAACCGGCGCATTCCGGCGCCCAAAGACAAAAGCCGGAAGCGCCGAATCCGGTGCTGTCCGGTTTTTCGCTTTTTCGTCGCAGACAAAAAAACTTTACTGAAGACGTTTTTTTCCAGACGCCGGAATTAAAATTTTAGCCAGATGCGGCGAAAACCGGAAAAAACGGGAGGCCATGCGGCGCGATCCGGCGCTAATACAAGTCAATGAGAAAAAAAACTATTCCGGCGGCATATTTCGCCGGTTCCGGTTTTTCTAAAAAATAGCTGGATCCTGCCTGTCGGAAAAAACCTGATGTGTGAAAGTAGCCTTAGTGTTGCTAGTTGACTTCTGCATGTATATACGGTATATGGATCATATAAAGTTTACCATCCACTGCACAAGGCAGTAGTACTAGGAAGGTGCATTGAAAACTATGTCTGACCCCAGTCATACTCAGCGGCCATGTGTTATAGCCTCTGGAGATAGGGGCAACATTTGCTGACAATATGCAGAGATTTTGAAGATAATGAATTGAAACGTAGATTAGGAATCTGAATAACTTTTCTTTATAAAATCTTTCTAAAAGATTCGACAATCATTTTAATATTCTGGTGAGGCTGTTTGGCGCAAAATGATTGTCGGATATCCCAGTTTCTATTAGCAAATAAAAGTAATTATTAAAGGGAATCAGTCACGGGTTTTTTTCTACCCCATCTGAGAGCAGCATAATGATTCCAGCAATGTATCACTTACTGTGCTGCTTGCTGTAGGTTTGATAAAATTACTGTTTTAGCAGCAGATTTTCAGTAGAGGATCGGCTGTCATCTAGATCCTCCATATCCTTGAGTTCTACTTCAGCCACTACTGATTAGCAGTTTCTGTCTATACACAGCGTACGCAGAAAGCTGCCAATCAGTGGTGTAGGCAGGGGGTAACGTGTAGCTCAGCATTCACTGATCTGCTAGATCTGCAGCAGAGAAAATAGTGACTTTATCAAAACTGCTGCAAGCAGCCCAGTAAGTGACGCATTGCTGGAATTAAAGTTTCTGCCCCTACATTATGCTGTTCTCAGATGGAGTAGCAAAAACCTAAGATCCATCTCACTGGTTGGGTGATTTTTCCATGGTGGCAGCTTTTGTTAACAATCCAGTTCTAAAGGATAAAAATCTGTCCCTGATCATGTAAAATAAAAACAATTGCACAGCCTATCAGCTCTGAAATGCGGAGGTTTATCCACAAATTTGTCTGAAATTGTATTTTTACAGCTGCAATTTTGCAAAACTTATTGTAAAAACATGTTTTTGACTGCAATGTGGGAACCTGTTCGTATTAGAACTTTCTTCATTGTGATATCTGTGTCTATCACATGGCTAGTACAGATATTAGAGGTTGATTTTCCAAGACTTTCACGGAAAATATAGCTTGTTACGGAGACATCCTATCACGGCACAAAGAGTGCTTATTGGCCATATTACATAGGACTCTGTGTTCTGCCAAGCTGCCGCTTTGAGGCCTATGACGCTGTGTTTGTGTAGTAAACATAATTCGTTTCTAACGACGGCCTGTTTATATTCATGGTTATTTTGCCATTTAAAAAAGCAAATAAAAATATTTACCTAATTGTTTGACTTTTCGTATCCAATTTTTGGGAGCACTTTTATGATAAATATTTTTGTAATACTAGTAAAATTTTTATAAAAAGATGCGTGAGTGATCCATACAGTATAGATTTAAGGTGGCTGATGTAGACCAATTTCTGATGTTGGTGCCCATGTCAAGAATGACTGTGACAGAGCCAGACTAAATGCATATAATTGTTGAATAGTTGATGTATCATGATTCTTGTTGTTGGTGCAAATAGATTTGCTCAAATCGATATTTGCAGAACCCAATCCATCGGCCACATCGGTAATCTGTGGCTGTCAGACTTGGTCCCTGAGAACCGCCTCCTACTTCTTGGCATCCGCTGATTTTTCGTTGATTTGCCGCCCTGTGGCAAAGTCATCGTTGCGGTGTTGACGCACATGACAAACTAATCAAAAGAAGAGCTGCAGATGCCGAGCAATAAGGGTCTGTGCACATGTTGCGGATTCTGCAGCGGATTTGGCACTGCTGATCCGCAGCAGTTTTTGCTGCATTGTATAGTACCATTATAACGTATGTAAAAAAAAAAAACCGCTGTGCACATGCTGCGGATTTTTCTGCAGATTTGAATCCGCAGCATGTCAATTCTTTGTGCGGAATCCGCAGCGGTTTTACACCTGCTCCATTATAGAAATCCGCAGGTGTAAAACCGCAGGGGAAATCCGCACTAAATCCGCAGGTAAAACGTAGGATGTTTTAAATGCGGATTTAGCAAAATCCGCAAGAGAATCCGCAACGTGTGCACTCACCCTTGGAGGTGGTTCTCGAGGCTCCTGTGTCCAAAGATCACAGACTATTGACCAGA